>CM039681.1:7253137-7675637 GCA_022537955.1 Schmidtea mediterranea
AATTGTAAATATCTGGTCAATGATAAGTACAATTATTATTATATTTTATTAATAAATTTCTATTAAATATTTTATCCAATTATGAAATAAAATGTACAAGAAAATGACCGACAAGTCCAAGAATAATTATTATTTTCTTTATATTAATTGAATAATAATTATTATTTATTTTATTGTTATAATTGTGAATTCGCATTAAAACAAGAAATAACTGAATGCCGATGCTTGATTGCAGATTTGAGAGAGTTTTATTGTTTCTGTGAAATGTTTTGAGTAAATATTAATGGAAACCTTAGCATGGAATTCATGCATTGCTTTCATTATTCATTATATATAATTATTATAATTAATATTATTATTGCATTTCCCTCTGAGACATTGCCGTAACTTGAAATGCTTCTCAACTGCTAGATCTAAATTGCAATAACAAATATGCCTGACTGACCACAGCTTGAAATTCTAAGGATTTTATGGTTTCTCTTCTTGCTGTATTATCTGGTTGCATTGGCAAAATGCCTTTGTAACGGACCTTTATTATATTTCATTGGACCATTTATCTGGCCTTCATTTACCTTTCACATTATTGTCATATTTTGCACATCACGTACACTTGTGCATTTGCATTCTTGGCCTAAAGGCTTTATAGTGCTATTTTCACAGTTCATTGTGAAATGGCCAATGCAGTTAATAAGAGAAGAACAACGGCAATGTTCCAGATAGAAATTCAATAAAAATATAAATTATAATATTTATATATAATGATAAATGAGAGTAATACATGAATGTCATTATTATGAAATAGGGTGTGTGTGTGAATGTGTGATAGTTATGCTGAATGAGATATAGTCAGAACCCGGCTGCGTCTCCAGTAAAATAATATCGCGACAGCCTGGCTGATTAATGTGTTAGATTGCTTTTATTACCAACTACTAAAGACCAAAAAATAAAAATATGATTCAAACAATATGATGAATGTAAAATTAATTATTAAACGATAATTATGGAAATCACAATAATTATAATTACTTGGTTTTTTTCTTCGGCTTATCCTAATTTGGAGAGACGAATAGCTTATTTCTTTACGAATAATTTGGCTAATCTATTTGGTATTTAATTCGGTAATTTCTTTATAAGTTTCTCTTTTTAATTGTAAGTAAAACATTGTATTGTCTTTTATTTTCCTCGTTCTTAATAAATGGATACACGTAATCTTGACGGATTTGTTGGCTTTAATTTAGCGATTTTCTGGAAACAACTATGCTTATAACTTCGAGAATTGTACTGTGAATAATGTTCAGCTTTTGTTTAAATTGTCTAAATGATTAAGGAACCTCTATATGAACAGTAAGAGGGTTAGGACCTCCAGTTATGAAATAACTATTACATAAATGATCTGGCAATTGAAATTTGTAATGATAAGCGAAAAAACACTCACATTCGGATGAGTTGTTGCAACATTTGCAGTTTTATGATTTTCTTTTTACTATTTTAAATTATTTTCTTTTAATTTTTATCAATTTTTATTTTTGATTTTCCCATAGTAAATATTTGCTCTTTCCAATTTGCTCATTTTTGATTTGTTTTGTTTTATTTATCCAAAATAAGATTTGAAATACATTTTTAGTATTAATTTGAGTGTGCTAAATTTGCGAAACAAAATGGCTAAAAATAATAAAATGATATTAGTAAAACAATCAAAAGAAAATTATATTTATGTACTCAGGGGTTTATGGAAGGTTTTTTATTATTTTCATAAACATTTAGAAATTCTGGAATAATATATTCTTTTACTTTGAGTTTGATATTTAAATTAATTTGTGTTCAAATTAGTGGAAATTCACTAAATTATAACAATAAAATAAATAATAATAATTATTCAATTAATATAAAGAAAATAATAATTATTCCTGGACTTGTCGGTCATTTTCTTGTACATTTTATTTCATAATCAGATGAAATATTTAATAGAAATTTATTAATAAAATATAATAATAATTGTACTTATCATTGACCAGATATTTACAATTGAATAAAACAAATTTTAATCAAAAGAAAATTGCCTACGCTAAAATGACCATAACAAATGAATCAGTTTAAACAAACAAATATTAGGCGAGTATAAATACCGAGGTGAAATTGTATTAATATAATCATGAAATTATTTCTACTTATTTTGGGTCTAGTTGCACTTGGTGAGGTTTTCGGGACCCCCCTGCAGGAGGGAAATGGAGGGGAATTCAATGAAATCTTTGCGGAAATTGTGAAAAACGCCAAGCAGGAAAGTATGAATATTTATAAAATAATATAATAATAATTATTCAATTAATATAAAGAAAATAATAATTATTCCTGGACTTGTCGGTCATTTTCTTGTACATTTTATTTCATAATCAGATGAAATATTTAATAGAAATTTATTAATAAAATATAATAATAATTGTACTTATCATTGACCAGATATTTACAATTGAATAAAACAAATTTTAATCAAAAGAAAATTGCCTACGCTAAAATGACCATAACAAATGAATCAGTTTAAACAAACAAATATTAGGCGAGTATAAATACCGAGGTGAAATTGTATTAATATAATCATGAAATTATTTCTACTTATTTTGGGTCTAGTTGCACTTGGTGAGGTTTTCGGGACCCCCTGCAGGAGGGAAATGGAGGGGAATTCAATGAAATCTTTGCGGAAATTGTGAAAAACGCCAAGCAGGAAAGTATGAATATTTATAAAATAATATAATAATAATTATTTTCACTCATGGACAGATGGACAAGGTGAATCCGTAATTAAAAAGGACCTTTGCAGGAAAGTTTGCAAATACGAGGGGATTTGCACGATGTACTGCAAAGGATAATTTAATGAAATAAAAACTTTGCTTTGCTTTATTTATTGCGTTGTGATTTTATATTAAATATGAAATAATTTCCCGCATTTTTCATCACTTAAATATTTGCTCATTTCAATGTGGAAATTATTAAAATGCATTTTTATTGAAATATAAAATTGAAATCGCGCTTTTTGATTAGTTTTGTTTTATTTATCCAAAATAAGATTTGAAATATATTTTTAGTAATTATTTGAGTGTGCTAAATTTGAGAAACAAAATGGCTAAAAATATTAAACTGATATTAGTAAAAAATTCAAAGGAAAATTATATTTATGTCCTGAGGGGTTTATGGAGGGTTTTTGAAAGGTTTTTTATTATTTTCATAAATATTTAGGAATTCTGGAATAATATATTCTTTTACTTTGAGTTTTATATTTAATTAATTTGTGTTCAAATTAGTGGAAATTCACTAAATTAAAGAATTTCATTCAAATATATTCATGAGGTTAGAAATATATGTGAAATTAATATTAATATTTATTATTATTATTATTATTATTATTATTATTATTATTATTATTATTATTATTATTATTATTATTATTATTATTATTATTATTTATATTTGTATTATTATTAATAAAAATAATACAAATAATTAATTTTATTTTTATTATTAATAATTATTTTTATTATTTTTATTAATTATTATATTTATTATTATTTTTATTATTAATGTTTTTATTAATTTTAATTATATCATAATTAACAAAAGTTTAGGCTGATATTCACTGATACAAATTAAATCCTTATCATTTACAGTTTTTTTCACTTTTAACAATGCATTACATTTTTAAATATTGCTAAAATATTTAAACCATTTATTTTAGATTTTATATGTAATAGCGAAAGACTCGTAAATTGAGAGAAAAAATAAAGTCTCCTTCCACAATTTCCTATACATACTTCCTTTCCATCTGAGGTATAAATTATTAGATAAATATATAATTGTATTATGGAATATTATGTTTGATTTACTTGAATAAAATAATAAACAGTGTCCATAGCCCTGCGTTTGCGACATCTCCTAAGTACGTTATTGACATGAATGAGGAAACTTCGCAAAATAACGTCCAAGAAAAATTATTCAAACTTTAACATTTAAAATAAAGATTAAACTCAATAATAATTTATGGTTTATTTAAAGAAAAGTAATTTTAAATTGAAATTAAAAATTAATCTTAATTTGCATTTTACATTTGACTTTTTAATTATTAAAATTATTTAATTAAAAAGAATATAAAAATAAAGAATGTTATTGAATTTAATTTTACAAAAAATTCCAATTTTTAAATTATTAATATAAAAAGAGAATAAAGATTTGTCATATGACCCAAGGAAGCCGTCTTTATAACCCCCTTGAGTTTGTTGAGCTGTAAAGGCTATATTGAAATAAAAATTTAAAATATACTTAACATAAAAAAATTCATGTATAAAATAAAAAGCAAAGGAAGCTAGATAAAATCATGGGTAAATGAGTCTTAATGATATATTTTTTATTAAATTTATTTTCATTATAATAAATGATCAAGACTTATTTTCTATACAACACAAAATGTCGCTATCAAGTGTCGTTATCAAGCTAAAATACTGTAAATGAAGCATAAATTACCGGAATTAGCAACATTTACAGTATAATGTTTATTTAATAGGGATAATAATGTTGGAATAAATCCATGACCACTCAACCGATTTATTTGTGAAAACTTGGTAAGAACAAAATGAATTTATTTTATTTTATTTATAACCCAGTTACTACCTTTGTCATTAATTAATGTTATTTTTTCGTCAAGAAGAGTAGCGCCTTCATCTAAAACGAATCACTCATTATTCTGGCAGAGTTTGAAATGATGAAAGATTGAAATTCTCAATCTTTTTCAAACTCTACATCAATACAAAATTGAATCCTTACAGATCCCATTTGATTGATAACATTATTTAATTTATTAAATAACCGTGTGCATACTGTAATTAACTTTAAATTTAAATTCGAAACATCAGTAGGTAAATGTGTCCCATCTGGCGCACATTTTAGTACCCCCTCCCTAACAAAATTAAAACAAACTAAAATATTATGTAAACACAACAAATTACAAAAATAATGAATAAGAACAAGAACGTATATAGGTATACATTTAATTATTCAATGAACAGTTGGCTTAGCTGTTGGATGATCATGGAAAATTATTATCTTTATTCATTTTCACTCTCAATCATATAACGACCGTATGCCAGACTTACATTCTTTTCTACCCAAACCCTTTTATCCTCTTTGTTTGTTAGTGCAACCTTTGAAGTTTTAAAACTATATAGTTGGTGATTGTTTGTACCAATACGAAATTGAGGTACAGAAAAGATGGAGTTTTTCTCGTAACAGTCCTTATATGGTTTATGAGTTTACATTGTGTCCTTCAATGTGACTCCTTTAGCTTTGAGGCATTTTGATTTTCCTAGTAAACTATAGCATTTAGGTCTAAGGAATACTCATTCGTCATAACCTTCTCCCTTGCTTTCATCCTTAAATTTTCCAATGACCGAATCAAGTTTTTTAGAATAAAGTGGATGAGTAGAAGGGTAATTAGATGTATCCAAAAGATTATCCTTGACCATTTCAGACAAAAGAATATCTAGTTTACAATTATTAATCTCCAAGAAGAAAGATTCCGTATCTCCAGCAACTATATTAATCTCACAATTAAATTGTCATCGGTATTTTTCCAAGTCATTATACTGTAGCTCGTACATTCAAAGTTTGGACAAATCAAGTACCGATTGTCCTATATAACTCAGTCGATCTAAGCATACAGAGTCAGGATTTAACAAAGCAGCAATTAGATCATCAGCAATTTTGATACTTCTTTGAAAGGTTGATTTAGAAGCATATGTAATCATCTTCTTTTCTGTATTATATAATCTTAAATTCATTCTTTTTTTCAAGTTTTCGAAAGTTTTACCATACAAACTATTATTTAGGAGCTTATAATAATTTTTATCTAGTGTGTTTGTACTTTTTGCACTTAACTCTGTATTGATATCAATGTAGTTTTTAAAAATAGGAGACTGTTTGAATCTTACAGCTCGATTCACATGAGTAACCTTAACACCAAAGGACAAGTATAATTTTAGTAAACGCCAATGAATCACATAATTATTTTTTATGTAATGAGTCAATAACAATTTTTCAACTTTAGATCCCTCAGGTTTCATTTTCTAGTTTCAATTTGCACTAGGAAAGTCGTCTAACGTATCGTGAAGATCAGAAGGAATTTCAAGATCTACTTCAAGACTATACCCATACGACTAAGATTCAAGATTTAAAGAAAAACAATCTGACAATATTGAAACAAAACCATCAAGTATCCGACTGAATTTGCCACAATGTAAAGGTTGACTTAAAGCTCAACCGTAAAAATATTAATATCTATATAAACCAACTCATTAGTTTCATCAGTTTTTACAAAATGTTTATTAACAAAATTAAGACCTCCACGAATACCACCCTCATAGAAATTATAAAAGAATAATAAGAAACTATTATGAGCTATAGATTTCACCTGAAATTGTTGGAAAAAGTTAGATAAAAGAAAGCAATCGAGTTTCAAGTATATTATCATATAGTCAAGTAAATTTACACATTTAGTTTCAGTCCAAATTAATTGAGCTTTCTCATATTCAACTTCACTCACTCCTTCCCAGATTGGAGGCAGTTCATAAGTATTTTCAAGGACCTCTAAACTAGTGGCAAAGTTGTATGGAAAAATACCTTTTTCATTAACAATGGTACCAGTAAAAATAGATTTTGTTAAAGGTAAACTAGTCAAAGTTTTCACAGCCCTAGCTAATGAGTCATTAACAAACTGGTAAGAGTCGATAAAACGTATTCTAAGCTTACCAACATGTACCATAAAGGATAAGAACTTTTCACTACTAATTGGAATACATGATAAGTTCCAATTTGGAAATTGATTTATTCCATACTTAAGGATATGATATAAGTCATACCCACGTAAATTATGAAAACCTACAGGTAATAATTCTTTGATGCTCCTATTAACATTACAACTTTTACATGCTGGACCAATATATTTTCCTATAAAATGGTCACCTTATCTACTATGTTCTTATTAAACTAAAAATATAATTAAATAATAATTCACTTCATTAAAAAAAATAATTTTAAAAAATTTTAACCCCCCCAGAAAAAAAATTTAAGGGGGTCTCAACTTTTTTCTTTTTTTGAAGCCAAATATCCACTGGACATAGTCCTCATTATACACTACTTGTGCTGCATAATGTAAAAATTAGTAGTGAAATTGAATCTGCAAATGAAGCTATATCACTTATCAGGCATAGTCATTAATAAAATAAAGTTTTTCAAGTGGTTTTGGTAGTCTGACAGCTTGTTGCCAGTTTCTGTGTTGAACTTGTAGTTCACAGAGGTAAGATTGTATCTACCATGGTTTTAAAAGAATGGAAGTTTCAAGATAAAGATTTGTCTTTTTTCTTGCCTTAAAGCCATACTTTGCAAACTTATTTGATGCCCAGCGCATCATGATAAAGGTATAACAGTGATACACTTACCTAGCGCGAAGAGAAATCTCAGTGCCTCCCACATAGTACCGATGAGAGACATCAGCTCGAAACTAGTATACTTTTTGGGAAATCCACTCCATATCACTTAATGTATAGTATAATCTTTTATCAGAATCAGACATAGTGATTAATTAAAATGAAATGTGCAAAATAAAATTCTGCAAAATTTTGGACTTTTGACGTTCGTACACTTTCGTATTTTGTGAAACCTTCGAAGGTATGATCCATCATGTTCTCTACGACGGTGCCGATCTTTTAAATCATTTTTGAGGAGAGTCGAATTTTTTCAGAAGTTAAGGGTTTTGATCCACACGACTTTACACAACTACAATTGTGGCCGTGAAAGGTTAGGTACCATTTGATTTCGAGGAAATTTAAATGTTCTGAACACTTTGGAAGTTTTGACACATTATAATTTAGCACAAAGTAAGTCAATGTAGCACCGTAATGTAGAGTATATAAAACTATTTATAAACCGAAGAAATCATGATCATAAAATACAACGAAACCATTTCATTAAACTATATAGCTTGTATGTCTGTGACCTACTTATTTATTTATTAAATTTTTATGACTTCATAATTTATTTAATTAAAATATAGCGTATGTGTAATCGACTTATTAAATCTATATGATTTAATTATTTATTTATTAATAAAATCTATATAGTGATCTACTTTGAGCCAGCCCTATCGTTTAAATTTGATTTTTAAAACTGTACAATTTGCGACCTACATAATATTGAGTTAACCTAATTAAATACTTAGACAGAAATTGTTAAAAAATCAAAAAATATGAGTTGTCCTAATAATTTTTGAGTTGGCCAACATAAAAATATTTGGAAAATTTTAGTTTAATTATCAATAAAATATACTTTGACAATCTTTGAAAATTTAAGAAATAAATTTCAAAAGAATAACTTTTGCTCTAAATATTTTCAAAATAGACTTTTCCAAGTTTTAAAAAGAGTCCGTAAATTTTGAGGTATCTAAAAAACCGATTCAAAAAAATAATTCTTAAAAAATCTGAGTCCAAAAGATTTGGATATATTTTGCAGCGAAAGACAACTACAGGGAGTCAGTGTCTTTGTCATGATGACCTTGCCATACTTCATGAGTCACTTGATGAGTCATAGACTTTGTTTGTCCAGTGATGACTCATTCCTTTTGTGTGGCGTTCTGGCTCACATCCGAATACCTCGGATTTCGAAAGTCAACAGTGCTAAAATCTCAATGGGATTTTAATTTTAATTAATTCTTTAATCAGTGATAAATTCATCACGATATTTATTATTTAAAATATATTTATTAAAAAAAATAAATAAGAAATATTCTGAATAAGAAGCAAATATTTAATCAAAATTTATTAATAGAATAAAATAATAATTGAACTATCATTGAAGAAAACATTTTAATAATAACAAAATTGCCTACGCTAAAATTGTCATAACAAATGTATAAGCTACTATGAACGAAGGTTCTGTTTTGACTACCTACCATTCCATTTAGCTGTGGGTTGGATAAAGGCTTGTATAAATACCGAAGCGAAATTCTATTAATATAATCATGAAGTTATTTCTACTTATTTTGGGTCTAGTTGCACTTGGTGAGGTTTTCGGGACCCCTCTGCAGGAGGGAAATGGAGGGGAAGCTGTTAACGTAGAAAGTAATTTTATTTAATTTTAAAAAACCTAATTTTGATTAAATTAATTTATAATTCAATAGTTATTATTATTATTATTATTCGTAATAATAGATCTAAAAGAATTTAATGAAAAATTTGCGGAAAATGTGAAAAGCGCCAGTGACAAAAGTATGAATACTTATAAAATTAAATAATAATTATTGTCGTCTTGAACATGTTGGGCTCAGAGCCACAATTCAAACAAAAAATAAAAACTAAAGTTACAGAATGAGAGTGAAAGTTGTGAAAGGAATCACTGCACATAAACATGCACCGCACCAAGATATTAAAAATCAATAAATAACATAATAAGTAAAACAAAATAAAAACATAACAAAAATTAAATAAAACAAATAATTAATAAAAATTCGAAAATGCCTACAGAAGCAAAAAGAAAACATAAAGAAATAAAATAAACTGCCAAAACCTTGCAAAATAAGGTACAGAAAAAACACAGGCAGAAGTGGCGACCAGAAAAACAAATAAAGGGTTAAAAATAATATTATCAGAAAATAATAATAAAAATAAAATCCAAACATAGAATAAAGTATATATCAAAAAATTAAGGAAAATATACAAAAAATAATAAAAATAATTTTAAAGTAATTAAATAATTAAAAAAGCCCTAAAAATGGCAGAAAATCGCCTATTGGTCGCACACATGCACACAAATAGTATAAATACAGTGATGAATTTCATAACTTAACTTACAAAAACTTAATAAAACACTTTGAAAATTTTTTGGTTTAACTTTTGTGCCATTCAACTATACATTCTACGAAAACGTAAGGAACTTTGTTATTGTATAATTCATGTCGTAATTTTTATATGTTTTCTCGTAATATAAGTTCATAATGTCTTATTCTATTCTATACTAATTAACTATATGTATATTTATAGTCCGACCCATTTAAAATCTACTATATCATACAGTATTGAAATAGAAGGTCCATGGGACGGGTCTCGGGCCGGCTAGTGGGTGAAAACCCTTAGTTGTGCTCGTGGGCCATGCCTCGTGGACCCCTCGGCAGTCCGCAGTCGGGTCTGGCGATAATGCACAGGACCGCTACGCAGGGCGCCGTTGTACACTCGGGGCGGCTACAGAAATATGTGGCCGGAACGAGTCGAATTAAATTTAGGGAAGATGCGACAGCAGAGTAAGGGGAATTTAAGTACGTTCGTGAACGAACCAGACAGATTTTTGTTTATTGTCGGACAAGAAAATTAAGGAATGGGTAGCAGGGGTAAGGTATTATCACGATTACAAAAATCAGAAAAGTTTTACGAATAGAACACAACGGTAGAGAAACCAAATAAACAACCGTAATAGTAGTGATATGTGAACATGATTAGGACATAGATCTATCATTGAACGGGAGTGCCGGCACATAACCTATTTGAACCACTGGCTCATAGAACTTCACTAGACCCTGTTCCGCCGAAAATCCACCCCAAATGAGAGATGTTTTTTATACGCACATACCATACATTAAATTACACCAAATCAATCGATACTAATCAATGCCAATAGTTTGAATTAAATGATGACAATCACGCACTGACAGACAACAGTGTAATAAATATTGAATGATTCAAATTCACTGCGACTGAGAAAGCGTTTCTCATAGATACATATTTACCCACTACACTACATTGGCTATTACGACCAAGCTTTAAATTTATTTAGATCATAAATCGTAAATTTGTTTTCATTTGATCAAATCTAAATAATTCGACTATTTTCCGAGTAAATAGGGACTATCCAAAATTTTTAAATATAGATACGGATGACTAAAAACGTTTTCTTCATAGAATACCCTTTGCCTAAATTATACGGAGGAGTTATGCGGTTGTGGTCTCGTCCCCAAGATGACGAATAATTAATAAATCATGTCAGAAATGCTAAAATAAACGTCCGCTGATTTCGGCAGCAATGTAGGCGTAAAACAAATTTGCCTTGATTCCATAACATATACACGACTCCCCACGATAAGTAGAAAGTGAAATGTTCCCAACCTTAATGAAATATGACTCGACCAAAGGACGCCGATAATACTAGTAAGCCCGATCATACCCACATTTTTTTTTTGATGATAAGACCAAAGGCTTAAAAAATCTCTTTCGAGGACCCCTTCCCGAGGAGTTTGTGCTAAATATCATCACCGCACTCTCATCAGCGACTCTCAATTTTAAAAAATTTTTTTTCTTTTTTCCAGGATGAATGCGAATAATCAGGACAAATCCGATGATCTTCCCAGGATCCCCCGTCTTCCTCCGTCCATCATAGCGATTCGCCATCAATACGAGGAGCTAAAGCAGGCGCATAGTGAGCTCAAAGCAAAGTATGAACGCGTGAAAGGTACCTGGGCCCCGCCCGATACCATTAAAGTACTACGGCGGAAGATAGATCGACTCACTCGAGCGCGAGATGAGTTGATCTCGGAATCCCGTGCTCAACGGTTACTCATCAAGGAACAGTCAACCGCATTGCGACGTGCGTTCACGGACGTGGAGCTCCAGGCTCACGTCCCGGGGAGCGTCAGAGCCAGTCAACTGGGCATAATTCCGGCTCACCATCTCCCCGTGGCTGACGCTCCCTCGTTACCTCCTATCGCTAACTCAACAACTCCAGAACTCCGAGCTCTTCTAGAAATGCCAGTTCTTCCCCAACAACCAACCGAGGTCAGGGAGGCCCCTGTACCCACTGCCAACCGTAGGCGACCGAATCGAAATCGGCGACGCCGCGATCGTCGACGTCGAGAGGAAGGACTCGCTAGAGGAATAGGGAACTCCACCATCTGGTGCCAAACCGAGGACTTGCCACCTCCCTATGAGGAATTTGAACTCCCGGAACTCGACCCGGATATATGCTATGCCCCGAACGTCATTTTCCGATCACCTGCGCCGTCCATCCACATCGATCTGGTGGACGAAGATCCGAGTTCCTTCCCAGTTTCTCAAATCCTCGATAGGCTAGGGCTCGGAACGGAGGATGTAGCCATCCTCACGGGCGAGATGCCTCATAATAGCCCTTCGCGAGAAGTAGCGGGTCCCTCGACCCGGAGAGAGGACACTTGCCGTCAGGCCAGTCCCCCGCCTTATAGACCGGCGAAGAGAAAGTATCTTCCCATGGATATCGACGAGGAAGACTGACGAGAAGACGAAACTAATCCTGAGGAAATGGGGAAGATCATGTGGATTCCTTTCCATTTTTTCCGTAATTTACTATAAATCGTGAACCTTTTCTTTCCTTCTCGTTAATTTATGTTTCCGTAATAAAATCTTGTTTCTTTCGTTTTACTTTCATATTATAATAATCAAATAAATTGGTCTACGAGAGAGGGGTGGGGATGAAAAGTACAACACTCGGTGAATCAATGCGAACTCTGGATAATAACTGTGAATTTCTCTCCGCGGTTAAAAGTAGGATGAACCAATGAGTAATAGCATAAGTCCTTCTAGCGGCAGCTAACAACTCGGGGAAGACGAAGGTCCTTCGGGGAGTAGTACTAGCAATAGTGCTCACCTGCTCGAATGGCATTCGGTCATTGTGTACAGCACCAACGTGATTTCGGTCACGGGTACATAATGATTACTAAAGTTGTGCGGCGCAGCAGGAGATACTCCCTAGCCGTTAATAGTGAAGGTCCCAGCAGTACGACGAGTACATCTTTGAAATTAATAACTCCTGTGCGTCCAGCAAACAGATGATCAAGGGGAATATGAAAAGAAAAAATGCCAGTTAGTTTGCCATCCCAGATTTGGATGTCATTGCAAAAGTAAATGAAACAAATGAAAAATTTTGTAAAACGTAATTTTTATGGAAATACAAAATTCATTTAGCAAATTTTGATTTGCTTTTATTTTAATGGTAACAAAATTATATTATAATAATAATAATATTAGATAAGTGAATAATAAAATAAGCTCTTGTTGCAAAGTAATTATTATGTTGTTGAAAAAAGTTTCGATTATTAAATAATCCTCTTTAGTTTCACTGAAAATCCTCGGTATATAGGAATCTCCAACCAAGGAAGGAAAGAAAAAGTATTTCAAAATATCTCAGATTCAAAGAGGCGATTCTTATCTTAGATAAGCATCCATCAATAAACAATAAAGAAATCAATAAAATCGCCAGTCTGATTTGTTGTTGACTCTGATACTTTAATTTAAATATTAAAACAATTTTATAACAAAAGGGAAAACTTTCAGAAATGAAAATCAAGTTAGAATAGTATTTAAGTTTAGAAGTTGCTAGGGAGGGTTGTTTGGGGGCTTTTCTCGATTTTCTTTTATTGAGAGGAATACTTTTTATGCATCTTTCATAGAATTTTAAAAACTCAGGAACAGCTTATTAATTTTCTCTGAATATTATATTAAAATCTCTTTATTTTTATATTAAAATTTATAGAAAAAGAGATTTTAAGAAAGAAAAACAGTTTTAAAAGAAAAGTCTTAAAAAATTAAAATAAAAAAGTAAAATATCATATTTTGGAATTTTTTTTTATGGCTCTATTTAAATTTAATTCGATAACTGGTTTATTCTCTAGAGAAGATCCGCCAATCTGATTTATATAATTATTATTTATATTATTAATATTATTATTATTAAGAGGGACAAAAGCATCACGATTACTTATTTCATTTACTTATGTTTTGATAATATTATTTTGTATAATAGTTTGACTACTTTCAGCAGATCTTTTATTATTATTTTTTGAAATATATTTTGTAATATTTCTTGTATGGTTATTTGTATTTTTATTATTTTTTCTAAATATTAAATTTTTTGTTTGATTAAAATGAATTTAAATGATCTTTGTATTGCCTATAAAAATAAAGCTTTTGGAATATTTGCATATAGGGTATATAAAAGAGTTAATACTATTCAATTTTTGACGAATTTTTTTTCATAGTTCTATGGCATAGGTTTTCGTGGCATACTGAAATACTGGTGTAGTGCACCTGATAAATTATTTACAATTAAATATATATTAATATCTTCATATATTTTATAAGATTTGTAAATATAAAGGTTAAAAAACGATGAATTTATGGAAACAACATAAATTAAAATTTCTAACAATTAAAAAAAATTATTATAAAAATATATTCAATAATATTATTATTATAATTATTATTATTATTATAGAAATTTATTAATAAAATATAATAATAATTGTACTTATCATTGACAAGACAGATATAATTGAATAAAACAAATTTTAATCAAAAGAAAATTGCCTACGCCAAAATGACCATAACAAATGAATCAGTTTAAACAAACAAATATTAGGCCAGTATAAATACCGAGGTGAAATTGTATTAATATAATCATGAAATTATTTCTACTTATTTTGGGTCTAGTTGCACTTGGTGAGGTTTTCGGGACCCCCCTGCAGGAGGGAAATGGAGAGGAATTCAATGAAATCTTTGTGGAAAATGTGAAAAGTGCCAAGGAGGAAAGTATGAATATTTATAAAATAATATAATAATAATTATTTTCACTCATGGACAGATGGACAAGGCGAATCCGTAAGTAAAAAGAAAGTTTGCACGAAACTTTGCAAAAAGAGGACATGTAGCTATATCTGCAAATGATAATTTAATGAAATAAAATTTTTGCTTTGCTTTATTTATTGCGTTGTGATTTTATATTAAATATGAAATAATTTCCGCATTTTTCATCACTCAAATATTTGCTCATTTCAATGTGGAAATTATTAAAATGCATTTTTATTGAAATATAAAATTGAAATGTCGCTTTTTGATTTTTGTTTTGTTTTATTTATCCAAAAAAATATTTGAAATATATTTTTAGTAATTATTTGAGTGTGCTAAATTTGCGAAACAAAATGGCTAAAATATTAAACTGATATTAGTAAAAAAATCAAAGGAAAATTATATTTATGTCCTGAGGGGTTTATGGAGGGTTTTTGAAGGTTTTTTATTATTTTCATAAATATTTAGAAATTCTGGAATAATATATTCTTTTACTTTGAGTTTTATATTTATTAATTTGTGTTCAAATTAGTCGTAATTCAAAAAATACAAGCATTTAATTTATATATATTCATGAGGTTAGAACATCGAAGATGTTAGCGAAAATATTTTCATTATGACTAATTCATATTAATAATAATAATAATAATAATAATAATAATAATAATAATTATATTAATAATAATAACAATAATAATAAAAATAATAAAAATAATAAAAATAATAAAAATAATAAAAATAATAAAAATAATAAAAATAATAATAATAATAATAATATTAATCATGATAATAATAATAATAATAATAATAATAATAATAATAATAATAATAATAATAATAATAATAATAATTAATGAGAGTAATACATGAATGTCATTATTATGAAATAGGGTGTGTGTGTGAATGTGTGATAGTTATGCTGAATGAGATATAGTCAGAACCCGGCTGCGTCTCCAGTAAAATAATATCGCGACAGCCTGGCTGATTGGTGTGTTAGATTGCTTTTATTACCAACTACTAAAGACCAAAAAATAAAAATATGATTCAAACAATATGATGAATGTAAAATTAATTATTAAACGATAATTATGGAAATCACAATAATTATAATTACTTGGTTATTTTCTTCGGCTTATCCTAATTTGGAGAGACGAATAGCTTGTTTCTTTACGAATAATTTGGCTAATCTATTTGGTATTTAATTCGGTAATTTCTTTATAAGTTTCTCTTTTTAATTGTAAGTAAAACATTGTATTGTCTTTTATTTTCCTCGTTCTTAATAAATGGATACACGTAATCTTGACGGATTTGTTGGCTTTAATTTAGCGATTTTCTGGAAACAACTGTGCTTATAACTTCGAGAATTGTACTGTGAATAATGTTCAGATTTTGTTTAAATTGTCTGAATGATTAAGGAACCTCTATATGAACAGTAAGAGGGTAAGGACCTCCGGTTATGAAATAACTATTACCGAAGTGATCTGGCAATTGAAATTTTTAATGATTAGCGAAACACACTCCCAGTCGGATGAGTTGTTGCAACATTTGTAGTTTTATGATTTTCTTTTTATTATTTTAAATTATTTTCTTTTAATTTTTATCAATTTTGATTTTTGATTTTCCAATAGTAAATATTTGCTCTTTCCAATTTGCTCATTTTTGATTTGTTTTGTTTTATTTATCCAAAATAAGATTTGAAATATATTTTTAGTAATTATTTGAGTGTGCTAAATTTGCGAAACAAAATGGCTAAAAATATTAAACTGATATTAGTAAAAAAAATCAAAGGAAAATTATATTTATGTCCTGAGGGGTTTATGGAGGGTTTTTGAAAGGTTTTTTATTATTTTCATAAACATTTAGAAATTCTGGAATAATATATTCTTTTACTTTGAGTTTTATATTTATTAATTTGTGTTCAAATTAGTCGTAATTCAAAAAAAACAAGAATTTAATTTATATATATTCATGAGGTTAGAACATCGAAGATGTTAGCGAAAATATTTTCATTATTCATAATAATAATAATAATAATAATAATAATAATAATAATAATAATAATAATAATAATAATAATAAAAATAATAATAATTCAACCAATTAATGAAAAACTTATTCTCACGCATAAAAATAAACACAAACACATAAAATGAACACGTAAAAAGATAAAAAAGTTATTTAACTTACATCGTCACAAATCAGCTTATAATAAGCTCTTCTTAGCTCAGCCAACAAAATATGTACAAATTCTTTCTTCTTGTAGTCCCTGCAGCATCTGCATCTAAATGGACAAGTTAACATTGAGGGATCTGCACAAACAATGCAGTCATCTAAACATTTCAAACCAGATTCTTGAACCGATTCGTAATGCATCCGTACAATTTCTTCGATGTTGATTCCTGTCATTTATAGATCCGTGTAGCCAAATATTCAGGATCACAATACGAAAGTTTGTTCTTCATATTTGGAAAGAGTTCTTCCATCTTCATCAGAATTGTTTCGAATACGTATGCTTCTTGCTCGTCAATCATTTCTAATTTTTACAATCGACAGAATTCAATCTATTTAAACTCAAATAATTTAGTATTTCTTCGACGGTATTAAGATTAATAATTTTAAGTTTTATAAAATTAAATATTTCTTGTACTAGACTTTTGTTTTCCATTGTTTTATCCCCATGACAACGACTTTTCGGCTTGCAAATACATTCACACAAAGCGGATTATACTTGACATGTCTTAATGCTGGAAATAGTTCCGGTTCGTAAATGTTTTCTGTTTTGGTAGACAATTACAACAAGTTGATTCGACAACCCATGTCAATATTCAAAGATAATGATTGAATTTGTAAATCTTGAATCTGATATTTGAGATCACCTTCCTGTAATGGTCTTTTGCATCCCATTATTCTGCATTTTTCACTCTTGAAGAATAAGATTGGATATTTTCCACTTCTATCCACTACATGTTGAGGTTTTCTATTTGGGAACTTCATTCCAGAGACGTCACACCTTTCTCTATAATTAATATTACTAATCATTTTTAGCTATCTATCAAATTATAAACAAATTAAATTAAATTAAATTAAATTAAATGGAATTAAGAAATGATGCGGTATATCAAATTGTAGGGTCAAGTGTGAGCGGAAAAACTATTTGTATGTAATTTATTGCAGTCAAACATGTTCAAATCAAAATTCAATAAAATATATTGGCTTAGGGGCACAGACGACGAACATGGATTGACACAAAATCAGTTTTGTAAATTGAAAATGACAATAGTTAAGGGATTTGATAAAAACTGGCGTCTAGGTTACGTCGAGGTGATGTAATAATTATAGATGATTTGTATCAAAAAGCAAATAAGGAAAAAGATTTCAATAACTTGTTCACAAAAATCAGTAGACATTGTGGAGTTACTGTTATTTTCATAACACAAAATTTATTTCACCAAGTAGAAAGTCATCGAACTCGTAATTTAAATGTTCAATACCTAGTTATTTTCAAAAATCCGCGCGATCAAATAATTATCGATTTCTTAGCCAGGCAAGCTTATCCAAACAATAGAAAATTTTTAATTGAATCATTCCAAGATGCTACAAGTGTTCCCCATGGATATTTATTCTTTAACTTTTCACAACAATGCAGTAACGATTTACGTATCCGAACAGATATTTTTAATGAAAAAGGTGTTACGTTTTATAAACAAAATTGAAAACAATAATTCAACTCAATCATGCCATTTAAAAAAGTATTTGTCAAAAACGAAATTCAATCCAAAAACGTTATTCGTAAACCCAAATCAAAAGTAAAGAAGATTCTAAAAAAGAATTTAAAGAAGAATTTAAATAAAAAGAAGTGGATCAAATTATAAACAATAATAATTGATTGTAAATAGTAAACATGAAATTTGAACGCAGTCTACAATATTTCAATGCATTGGTAAAGGCTTAAAATAATAAAAGAATAGCAATTTTACAATCTTTCCTTCCATTTGTTATTGACGATTTGCTTGAATTTATTGTGAATATAGTTCGAGGTAATGTAAATATTAGTAAAGCTAAAAGAGTGATATTACAAAGACATAAGAGATCCCTTTTATCATTGGTAAACACTAAAAATAGACGTTTAATGAAAAAAATAATGTATAAAAAAATGTGTGGGTTCTTGGGTACATTAATTCCTATAGTTTTATCGGCAACTAGTGAAATTTCATTCTTAAGATCTTAATGGGTTTACAACACACTAAACCCGATAAAGTCGATTTAAATATTTTAACATCTTGTTGTAATAATAAAAGAACCATTAACCGAAAATAAACTCAAAACAATATGGATAAACCCAAAAGATCTAGATGGTTTTGGTGGTGTAGAAAAATTAACAAAAGAGTGGCTAATTCTAAAAAAGAGACTCAAAAATGGTTATCAGACCAACTAGCATATAGTTTAAATAAACCAATGTTGAAAAGATTCCCAACCGGACCACACAAAACAAGAGGAATGATACCTTATTCAAGAATCAACTAGGGGTACAAATATATTTTAACTTGTATTGATGTTTTCAGTAGATATGCCCGTGCTATTCCAACAAAAACTAAATCTGCTAATGAAATGGTCATTGCAATTAAAAAATTGTTTAAAAATGGTCAACCACGTAATTTACAAACTGATTTGGGTAAGAAATTTAATTAATTTAAATAAATTTTATTTATTTTAGGTAAAGAATTTTATAATAGTAAAGTAAAAGAATTTATAAAAGCCAATCATTACTCAGTATTCTCACAATTCAAAACTTGTTATGTAGAAAGATTTAATCGAACTTTGAGAGAAAGATTGAAAAAATACTTTGTGCATCAAGGTAATAAAACTTAGATAAATGTTTTACCGAAAATTATTACATAAAGGATTAAATGGTCTCAGACCGGTTGACATTACCAACAAAGTTGACATTAACAACAAAGACCAAGCATTAAAGAAAGAAAAAATCTATAAACCAAAATACAAGGTTGGTGATCATGTAAGAATTATTAAAATTAGAAATTCTCCGTTCATCAAGAATTTTGACAACAATTGGAGCGATGAAGTATTTGAAATAAAGAAAATAGATACAAAACAGAATCCTGTAATGTATTTAATATCAGATCATGAGAATAAAGAAATCAGCGGAAAATTCTACCAACAAGAACTCCAAGTTGATTTTTAAATAGAATTTTTAACATAATTTTATAATAAAATTTTTAACATGATTTTTAAATAGAATTTTTAACATAATTTTACAATGAAATTTAGTTTTAACAAAATAATAATAATAATAATAATAATAATAATAATAATAATAATTTCACCAATTAAAAACTTAATAAACTAATTCTCAACAATTAAAAATAACCACATAAAAAGATCAAAAATATATTTAACTTACAAATTAAGGATAAATGAGTAGTGACATATCAGGATTATGCCCCGTGGATATATGGCTTGGAAAAAAAACCGAGATCCCCCCTAAAAAAATTTTTCAGGGGGAGGGGGGTTTAAATTTTTTAAAATTATTTGTTTTAATGAATGAAATTTTTTTTTAATTATTTGTTTTAATGAACGAAAATTTTTTTATTATTTGTTTAAATGTTCAAATTTAAATTTTAAAAAAATTTTTAATTCATGATAAAAAAGTCTAAGTATTTTTTCTCTATTAAAAAGCCTAAAAAATATAAATTGGCTTAAATCGCCTATTTTTTAATTCATGATAAAAAAGTCTAAGTATTTTTTCTCGATTAAAAAGCCTAAAAATAAAATTTGGCCTCAATCGCCTATGATTGGTTGTACTGAGGAGTATTTTCGAATAAAATTGGCTCAAACCCGATTAAAGAACCTACAAATATCGAATAAAATGCCTAAGTATTTTTTCATACTTAAAAACCAATAAAATTAAAATTGGCTCAAATCGCCTGTCGACTAAAAATCATGAATTTTTTATTTTATTTACTTTAATTATTTGTTTAAGTCAATAATATTATTTATATTTTAATTATATTATTATTAAACTTAATTTTTTTTTTTAATAAAGTCAATTATTTTATTTATTTTTAAGTTATATTATTAAATTAAATTGTTTTAATGAATTGAATTAAATAATTATTTATTATTTTCATTTAATTATTTATTTAATGTTATTATTATTTTTTTTTAATTAATTATTTATTTTATATTATTATTATTTTATTATTAACATTTTTTTTTAAATTTAATTGTAAGTCTATTAATAATTTTTCAATGTAAAAAGAAGATAAATCATCGATAAATTTTGAATTGTAAAAATAACAAACTTTCAATCCATACAAATATTTTTATTGTCAATAAAGATTAAATTAAAAAGATTAATTTTTATTTCAAATCAAAAATATCCGAGTAATATGCTTTACGCATTTCGGCCAACAATATATGAATTGTTTGGTCATGTTTGAAATCGTGGCAACATGGACATCCATTTGAACATGTTACTCTCATACTATCTTTACAAACAATGAAATTTGCAACACATCGGTCACCAGATCCCTGAACGTTGTCATAGTGAATCTCAAGAAGTTTTACAATGTTAATCCCTGTGAAATGGTAAATTTTTGTTGCGAGAAACTCTGGTGCGCAATAATCCAACGTATTTTTAATTCTTGGATAAAGTTCCTGAATTTTCTTTAAAATTACTTCAAAGAGATAAACTAAATAATAAAATAAAATACATATTTAAATAAACATGATTTACCTTTTGACATTTTTTTTAATACTTAATAAAAAATAATACTAACTTAAAAACATACAAATTTTAAACATCAACAAAAATATACAAAAACAAAGAATATTTTCAAATAATTTATTCATTCAAAGTTCATCATAATCGTCATATTCTTCATTATTTTCCGAAAATTCTTCTGGACTGTTACCTAAAACCACATCACCTCCCTTATAATGACCTTATGCTACACTTATATTTTTCCCCACCCAAACCTTTTTATCATCCTTATTTGTTAATGCAGTTTTACTGTTTTTAATTGTAAATAATTGAAGTTTTTTACTAGTAATACGAGTTTGTGGTACCGAAAAAATTAAGTTTTTGTTATAACAATCTAGGTATGACTTATGTTTTAAGTCAGTACCCTTCAATGTTATACCCTTAGCTTTGATACTTTCAACTTCAGACAAGAGGCTATAACATTTTGGACGAAGGAACACCCACTCCTTGTATTTAAGTCCTTTATTCTCGTCTTTGAACTTTCCAATGACAGAATCAAGGTTCCTACTATACAAGGGATGTTTTGGGTCATAATTAGAAGTATCGAGGAGATTATCACGAACCATA
Source organism: Schmidtea mediterranea (assembly GCA_022537955.1). Lineage (NCBI taxonomy): Eukaryota > Metazoa > Platyhelminthes > Tricladida > Dugesiidae > Schmidtea > Schmidtea mediterranea. Next base: position 7,275,161 of record CM039681.1, read on the forward strand.
GCAGAAAAAAGAATGTCTAACTTACAATTCTTAATTTCTAGAAAAAAGTAATCGGTGTCCCCAGCAACTATATTAATTTCACAAGTGAATTCTTTTCGATATTTTTCTAACTCTATATATTGTAATTGATACATCCTAAGTTTAGATAAATCGAGTACAGTTTGTCCAATGTAACTCGGTCGATCTAAACACACTGATTCCTTATTTAATAACACAGAGACCAAATCATTGTCGATTTAAATGATTTCCGAAAAGTTGGTTTTGAGCAATAATTAATTAACTTGTTTTCAGAATTACATAATCCTAAATTAATTCGTTTTTGAAGATTTTCTACGGTTTTCCCGTAGATGCTATTATTTAAAAGTTTATAATAGTTTTTATCTAATTTTGATTATATTTAATGGCTCTATGTACATGTGTAATTTTAATTTGTAAAGAAATAAAAAGCTGCAAAAGTCTTCAATGAAGAACATAATTCTTCTTTGGATAATGCGTTAGCATTAACTTCTCAACCTTAGAACCCGGAGCGCACATCTTTTCAGCAGCTACTGGAAAATCATTAAGTTTATCATGAAGAAATGTTGGAATTTCTAGATCTACTTCAAATGTGACAGCAAATGACAGTGATTCAAGATCCTTATTCAAAAAACTAATTTAATTATTTAATTAATTAGTATCAGTGACCCATTCAAAATTTCCATATGGTAATGGTTGACTTAAAGCCCAACCGTAGAGATTATTGATGTCAATGTAAAGCAGTTCGGTGTTGTCATCAGATACTACGTGATGTTTATTAACAAAGGTTAATCTACCACGTATTCCCCCTTCGAAAAAATTATACATCTCCATGTCAGTGAGAAGTTCAATTGGTTCGTGAAGAGTCATAAGAGCCGATGTCCAAGACATACCGGGAATTCCATAAAAGTTAAGTGGTTCCAATCGGTTATGAGCTAAGGACTTTGAACAAAATTCGAAATTGCTGGAAAAGGTCAGCCAAAAGAAAAACATCAAATTTGAGGTAAACCATCATATAATCTAGTAAAGAGTTACAATTGGTTTCTTCCCAAATAGATTGAGCCCTACTATGTTTGGCTTCAGTTACATTTTCCCAAATCGGTGGAATTTCATATGTAGTTTCTAAAACTTCTTGAGAAGTTGCAAAGTTATAAGGGAAAATGCCTTTAGTATCGATAATACTACCTACAAATTACGAACGAGTTAAAGGAAGAGTTGTCAATGTTTCAACTGCGTTACTTAATGAACTATTAATAAATTGACAAGAATCAATGAATTTTACAGTTAATCCACTGATTCTTGCCGACAAAGAAAGAAACTTTTCACTTGTTACAGGAATACAACTTATTTTCCCGTAATAAAATCACTCATACCATACTTGAGGATATGGTGAAGATCATACCCTCTCAAATTATGAAAAACAACTGGAAATTCAAACCTTATTTGTCGAGAAATATTACATTTGGAACAAGCTGCTCCCAAATATTTTCCAGTAAAGTGATAATGATCCTTAACCGGTAATGATAAAATCTTATTACACAAATAACAACAAGTTGCCGAAGAAAACGAAAGGATGTCTGAGTCTGTTAATAATATTTTCTTTTTATAATTATTTTGATAAAAGGGTAAAACAGTATTAATTGAAATATTTTTTATTTCTTGTATAAAATTAACTACACAATCATCACTCAGGAAACTCTTATATGATTTTTCACCTGTAAAATTGTTAAATAAATGTAAACCGGCCGAAATCGGCATATGAATTTGAAAATGTATGTCATCTGAAGGTAAGATAGCCTCAAAATCAGCGTAAAGGACGAAAGGAGGAGTAACGGTTTTAGCCCAATTCTTAAATTCCAAGTTTTTATTTAAAGGTAATGTATAAAGAGTTGTGCCTAATTGATTTTTATCACACAACCCTTTATGTTTATTTAATGAAATTATATTGCGAAAACCATTTAGACATCGATGGCACCATATACTTTGAACTCTAGTATCAGTAAAAGAATGATTCCTATAATTTAAAAGCCTCTCTATTTTAGTAACAGCGATATAATGATAGGAATCAAGGCTTTCTAATAAAATTAAATTAATAGGTTGTCCCCCAACAACTTTAGAACGATGAATTATTTCGACATAAGGATGTTTGAAAACTTCAGGGTTAGAAAAATCATTAATTAAATTATTTTCCTCATACGTAAGGACATTAATTGAAAGATTTGGATTTTTAGCTTCAAATTTTGGAATGTCACAAATTTTCATAGGTAAATCCGAACGTGAAAAGTCAAGCTCAGATGTGTTGTAGCTAAAGGTTTCATTTCTATGATGGTTACCTATATTTTCATGATGTAAAATAGCTAAAATACTGTAAATGAAGCATAAATTATCGGAATTGACAACATTTACAGTACAATGTTTATTTAATAAGGATAATGGTGTTGGAATAAATCCATGACCACTCAACCGATTTATTTGTGAAAACTTGGTAAGAACAAAATGAATTTATTTTATTTTATTTATAACCCAGTTACTACCTTTGTCATTAATAATTGTTATTTTTTCGTCAAGAAGAGTAGCACTTTTATCTAAAAATGAATCACTCATTATTCTGGCAGAGTTTGAAATGATGAAAGATTGAAATTCTCCATCTTTTTCAAACTCTATATCAATACAAAATTGAATCTTAACAGATCCCATTTGATTGATAACATTATTTAATTTATTAATTAACTGTGTGTGTACTGTAATTAACTTTAAATTTAAATTCGAAACATCCATTCTAACAATGACATGTGATTTGTTTAAATCGAAGTTAACAATAGGTCCTATCGAGCCACCATATTGATTAACAATAACAGAAGGAGTATCAACAGGAAAAACAAATAATAAATAAATAAAAATTCAAATAAATAACGATGTAAGCCTATTTCCGCAATGTTTATTCATAAAATATGAAATATTTCGACCGATAAACGGCCTTGATCACTCATAACCAAAATTTAACTAGACTTTTGCTTTCTCCTCTTCTTCTCTGATTGATATTTTCATTCACTCAACTGTAGTCAACAAATATATTTATTTAAATAAATTTCCAAAATATTTTTCAAATTAGATTTACCAATATTATAAATGTTATAAATTAAAATAAAAACTTTTAAATTTTTTTTAAAAATAAAAGTTATTCATTCAATTCCAATAAATGTTTTCTAATATTTTAAAATCCAATTCGCATTTTAGAAAAAATGATAATAAATATATATAAACTTAATTATTAAATTTTGAGTAAAAAAGGTTTTAAAGTTAATCAAAACAAACCCCTATCAAGAAAAAATGTCGAATATCAAGTATAGATTCTGGGAACCTCAACATAAGCATATAAAACTTAAGGTTTTTATTAGAGTTCTCACTGAAACCTGCAATTTGAATCTTACAAAGTGATCCTTACCTCTTATCTTTTTATCATTTGTAACTATGAAAGCCTCAATTGTTCTTCCTGACTTAACTGAATAAGATTTGGTAGACTTCCTTAAATCAGCAATAAATAAAAAGACAGAAATTGGCTCAAGACAACAAAATTGTCAATTTATTATATGAGAAAGATCTTATTGGAACGCGATTCCCAACTTTCATGAAGTTAAGGATCAACAGTAACGATAAAGTCTACTAATTGGCTTTGATTTTCGAAAAAGGATTCGTGTACAACACACTAATGGCATTTTTGCTTGGCTCCCAACAGTCCAAATCTTTTACATTTAGTACATCTTCTTTTTTCATCAAGTCATTTCGTTTGAGGTTATAGTCAGACCTGAGAGTATGGGTTACGTGAAGAACAATTAAAACCATCAAACCCTTTAACATATGGGAAAATCGGAATGAAAGTATCATGCTTAGCTCTCGATATTCTTCTGTAAATATTAAAAAAAGATTCGCAATTAATTCGGTAATAAATGCTTACCCAAATGGAACCACAGGGACGGTCACTCCGTTCTTGTAAAAGTCTGGAGAGTATTCAACGGCCTGATAGACTTTGTCTCCCAAAGAAAGATCATTAAATCCGTTACGAACATCAATATTCTGCACTAAATAATTTAGTCCAGTCACAGAAAATATTATTTGTATATTTATATCAAAAGATTAAGCAAGCATCAAGGCTCCTTGCAACGCTTTTGAAAAACGGTTGAAGACATTCGGGTTACTTGAATAAGTCTATTGAAATAATTTATAAACTATGATTCTTTTCCCACAGTATCCCAAGATTATATGAAATTATTTTTTATTGTTGTCAGAAAATAAATAACTCAACATTTTTAATCCAAAGAAATAGATCAAGGATTGTTGAAATAATTAAATAAAATTTATTAATTAAACTGTCGAAATAAATCGTACGAAGAGTTTTTATTGGCGTTTTCTTTTAGTTAAATCGTTGTCAAATTTATTTAATTAAAAAATAAATTAATTAATTAAAAGAAAATAACCTGGAAATGACAGTCAACAATAAAGACTTCTTGCTTAATTTATGGTCAATGTACAACTATGAGCAGCTATGAAAAAGAAATATTGATGTATCGAAAAAAATGCATAAGCGAAAGAAGACAGAACAAACATAATAAAATAAATCAGTTCAAATGAAATTGTAATTAGTGGAAGTTTTGTATTATTTGTAAAAAAGATTTAATTTATTGTTGGGAATAGATTGATTGATTATCAAGATAATGAGGATATTGGTTGAGCAAAATATATTTACTTAACATTATTTTACACTTTATTTCACCAAGTATTTCAAATAAAATAATTTTTATATTTGAAATGAGGATTAAATTATTTTAAATAGAGATTTAAATAATGGAAACTGTGGATCTGAATTAAAAGTTTCCCACGTGGGGAAATTTTTAATTCTGTTATTTTAATAAATATTAATATAAAATAAATAAATATTTAAATGAGTAATAACAAAAGAATATTATCAAAAACTTAAATTATTAGAAAATATAAAACATAAGAAAATTTAATTAAACTTTAATCAAATTGAAAATTAGCTTCAACTCCTTTCCTGCTTTTGATTTCAAGTTTTAACGCATTGTTGAAAGATTCAACAGCCTGTGTATTGACGCTTGTAGAGTGATTTATGAACTCGTATTTATGGCAGACAGAACTATGAGTAAAATTTAAATTTCTCAGACCAAAGTAGCTTCGGTGTTCATAAGTCCAGATTGTTGAATTTTGTGCTACCTGTCTGCAAATTATTGGGAATTACTGTGGCGAAAGTTCTTGCAATGTTTTCTTTCACCTCCACAATGCTAGGGGAGGCCCACGGTGGTTTTTACATTTGTAATTAAGCATCGTTTCATCTATTTGAACTAAGTTGTGCGGTCCCCCTAGTTTGTTATTGCAAAATCAGTTTCTGGAATTAAATTGACAAATTTGCTTATTATTTTATCCAATGTTTTATCAGAAACATTCAAACTGTCCCTCTTTTTACAATATATAACTTGGTTTAATTTAAAAAAATAATATTTTCTGTAATATAAAATTCTATTTATTTAATTTGTAATTTTAAATCAATAATATATTAAAATTATGTGGGGAAACTTTTAATTCATTTCTCAATTCTGGTTATTATTTATAATTAAATATAAACAATATTAATTGAAGACAAAATTAAAGTAAAATAATAATTTTATATTAATTAAATATACCAATTATTTATATAAATAAAATTTAAATAAATAACAATGTTAGCCAATTTCCGCAACATTTATTCATAAAATATGAAATATTTTGACCGATAAACGGCCTTCATCCCTCATAACCAAAATTTAACTAGACTTTCGCTTTCTCCTCTTCTTCTCTGATTGATATTTTCTTTCACTCAATTGTAGTCAACAAATATATTTATTTAAATAAATTTCCAAAATGTTTTTTTTAAATTAGATTTACCAATATTAAAAATTTAATAAATTAAAATAAAAACTTTTAAATTTTTTAAAAATAAAAGCTATTCATTCAATTCAAATAAATGTTTTTTAATATTTTAAAATCTAATTCCTATTTCAGAAAAAAACTTTAACAAATTTATTAAATTTTGGATTTTCGACATTTCACCTTGGCAGAGGTTTGTTTTGATAAACTTTAAAATCTGTTTTTGTCGGTAGCGGAATCACTTACATAAATAAAATTAAAATAAATAGCAATGTTAGCCAATTTGCGCAATGTTTATTCATAAAATATGAAATATATTTATTAAAATTTTTTCTGAAATCCGAATTAGATTTTAAAATATTAAAAAACAATTATTGGAAAATCTAATATTGGTAAATCTAATTTGAAAAATATTTTGGAAATTTGTTTAAATAAATGTATTTATTGACTAGAGTTGAGTGAAAGAAAATATCAATCAGATAAGAAGAGGAAAAAGCAAAGTTTAGTTAAATTTTGGTTATGAGTTATCAGTGCCGTAATATTTCATGTTTTATGGATAAAAATTGCGGAAATTGGCTAGCATTGTTATTTATTTGAATTTTATTAATGGGAAAAAAAAAGATTTTAAAATTATTTCTGTAATAAATATTAAATTAATTTAAATGATTGATTTGATTTTATTAAATATTTTAAAAAAATTTTATTTGCATTAATAAATTATTTATTTATTATTAATAAACGTAATTTTATAGATTTTATTTTAATTCATTGTTAATTAATATAATATTAAATTATAATTTATAAAAAATAAATTTTGTTTGAATAAATTAAATTAATTATTATATAAATAATTAAAATATATTTAATTATTATAACAATACTATAATAATAAATAATTTAGAGTGAAAAATAGTAAATAAAAATTAAATAATGAATTAATTAATTAATAAAAAAACTATATCTATTAATTAATTAATATTTTATTTTCCTTCTACATTTGCGTTTTGAGCCAAATTTTGATTTGTCCGTGATTTCATCGCAACTATATTTGCTTTTCAAATGGCCCTCTGTGAAAATGCATTTTTTCCCTTTATCTTGTCGGATATTTTCAAACTTCGGATTCCAAACGAAATAATTGCTGTAGAGAAGACCTTAACATTCGATGGGGAATTTTTCAAGTTATTCTTTATAACTATTTACTTGGATAAGTTCGAATGTGGCTGGATTTTTCTGGCCATAAACTTTCATTTTTACCCTCCTCGTTTTTCGGAGATGGGATATATCGCAAGGATGATTCCCAGTCGGGACCCGAACTGAAATCAACTGACGATTAGTTTCAAAGTTTTACGCATTACTTTGTATAAGTCGGTTCAATTGGATTGCTGTGTGGGATCCAGCTTTTGTCATCCTCTACACAATGTCCATGTGATATATATTTCCTTCTACGTTCATGATTTTGGTTGGAATTTTCTGAGTTTTGTGAAAGAATAATAAATTATTAAATCAAGAATTAATTCTCAAAAAATAATGAAAATTCGTAACGAATTTATTTTAATAAATATAAATATTTATAAGTGAGCTCATTAAAAACTCATCAGATATTATAAATTTAAAATTAATTTAGTTTTTTAATATTTAATAACTTTTAACCTTTTGAAAAACTCATTATTTAATTTCCAACACAACAAAATTGTAATAGATTTAAACAACTCTTTATTTGATTAAATTATATTAAATAATTTTCTTTTGATGATTTAAAAGAAAATGAATTATTTTTTATTATTATTATTTCAATTACAGTTAAAGTAATGCTTATAAATAAATGAAATTAAAACAATTATTTTCTGCCGTTATTTTGAAATCTATTTTTACTTTATTAACTTCACATTTTGTATGTGTGAATACTTGAAGGAGCCAAGCAAATCTTGCAACGACAAATTAACCCAATTCCCTTAATCGGATTGAGCTGAAATTTGGAAGATAGATTTGTCGTCGAGAGTAATGCATTGTTTCGAAATTTTAGATCAATCGAAAGGTGTTATAATTAACGTTTTTGAAAATTTTCAATTTGGTCAATATTATATTGCATAGTGTTGTTGGGCCACAACGTAAACGGCCTTGAGGAATGTTTAAATGGATCAGAAACACACACGCAAAAATAACATGCAATTTAAATAAACCTGGAAACACCAATTAAACCCTATAAATTATAAGAAAATAAGAGAATTAAATATAAAATAATAAACATAAAAATAAATTAAAATAATAACAAAATGCACCAAGATCCGCACGATACCTACACAAATACAACAAGAAAACACAACAAATTCGACAAAATTAGAAAAACTAATAAAAGTTCATTAAAGTGAAATTTAAATTAGAAAATTTGAATTAGTAATAATTCAATAAAAAATTATAAATCAAAAATTATAAAAATAAATCAAAAAATATAAAAATTAAAGAATAGAATTTGCTAGAAAATAACAAGGTCGAATTTTGTTTTACTGCATCAAATTTCACACGCGAGAAAGATAGGTATAAATACTGATCCATTTTCACATTAAATTTAACCGTTTTTCGAAACAAACCATTTTTCAAACCATTTGAAATCGTTTGTAAACTATTTTCAAATCTTATTTTCAAATCGTTGTGAAACTATTTTAAAACCTTATTTTCAAGCTATTTGAACTAATTCAACTGATTTTAGGTGAGAAATATTTATGTTGGAACCCTCTTTCCACGTCAGGTCCATTGCATCTCGGTAGAGCTCTGCGTGGCGTCGACGTGGGGAGAGAGGCATTTATGCTTTCTATTATGATGTTTTATGCTATTGTATGAAAATTTTTGGAATGGTTATGAAGGGTAATTCTGTTATTTTGTCCTAACTAATAAATATTATTAATATACATAAATTGTTTGATATATATTTTTTCATAAACTAAATTAAAATGTCGAAATTTTTCCGGCCCACAGCCGACACATAACGCAAGTAAATAAAATCTACATAGTACAGAGGCATGTAAGTGCGTGGAAAATCGCCAATGATATGTACCCGTGAAGACTCAGCGTGCGCAACGCAGCGGTCGTAACGTCAATGTTTATCCCTATAGCTGAAGCGAGAAATAAGGAAGAAGTCTCTGGCTGCTCCCTCGTTCCTCAATTCTGTAAAATCGACCTAAATTTATATTACATACGGCTTAAAATTATCACACCGAGTAGTCCAGTGGGCACTCAATAAATATAATATGAACACAATATGCGTCTAAGGCCTATTAAAGGGAAAGGGTACTTGGGTTAAATTAACTGAAGTCGTTGTTATAACTATTTTGGATTAATATTTTGAAATAAATAAAATTTATTGGGAATCATTGAATTCGATTAAATTGAGATTATTGAAAAAGATTAAATTAACCATTGGTTGTAAAAGTAAAGTGTTTTATGGCTAAAAATTAAAGTAAATATTGGGTAAAGATAATTTAAATGCTCGTAAATTATTGATTAAAATTAGGGTAATGGCAAATAATTTCATCAGTTAAATTGTTATAATTCATTTCAATGAAAGTAATCTGATCTTTGAGTAAGAACGAGTAATGTAGGGATCTAATCAACCCCCGATAAAAATGAAAGCAATTAAGAGTCGAATTCACTGATTTAAAATAAAGAAACGTATCAATTAAAGGTAAAATGATTTTCGAATAAACGTATGGAATCCCTTAATTAAATTGCTGATTCAAATTAATGTAATGACACGTAGTTCACTAATAATTCATTTGATAAAATTGAAGAAGTGATTGAGTAGAATCAGGTGTTTAGATTAAATTATTGATTAGAAATAAAATGAATACAAATAAATATGTCGTTGATTAAATTGAATCAATTTATTGGTGACAATTGAGATGATTAAATTAGTTCAAATGACTATTGAGTAAAACCCAGATAATCTAGTTTTGGTAAAGTAAAGTATTGAATAAGAATAAATAAAATAAGTTCCTTAACGAGCTATGATTAGTGGATTAAAGTAATTCATAGATTAAGATTAGAGATGAATTGAATAACCGGAAAAATGTAAATTAAAGTAAGACTGAATTCACGGATTTAAAACCATTAGCATCAAAATAACTTTGCGGGCTAAAGTAATAGTTGATCCAAATAGCCTTAGGGAAGACTATTAGAAATTGGAATAACAGATGTCGATATTTATTACTGATAATATAATCTCTTAATTAGAACTAGAATAATTTATAAATTTATAAAATAAGTTTCTTCAATTATCATAAATTCAGGAGTTACAGCAAATTGATTAGAGGTAAGGTGAATGAATATTTACGTAAATTAAATTAATGCAATTTAAGATAAGAGAAAATTTGTATTAATATCACATTATTGAACAAATGAAGTTCCCCATAGCGAAGTTATTCCAACAGAAGGGTATCGCATCGACTTGGAAATCTCGGTAAGCGTAGGAGCGTTCCTAAAATTTGTTAGTAAAGTACATTCAAACTAGTCAACGAAATAACTTACCGGAAATTGAGATAATCGAGTGTGGGCGAACATTGGACCAGTAATTCTGAAAATACGACACGAATAATACAATCACCGGATGTAAACAATGTAAATCACCTTTCGTCAACCGCTTAAGTGGTAACGGTAAAATCCGCCGGAAATCATTCGCCCACCAGGATACACCTACACGCGACTAAGTTATCTCGGATCAACATCCGGCCTAAATCTTAAAGTTCGAACAACTGTAATTGAAGTTAGTAAACAAACTTTAAATCAATGTACAAATTCCTTAAGTCAATGTACAAGTATCCGCCTACATGAAAAATTTTAATGTTAAGATGCATATATCGAATAAGTTGAACATCAGGTTATCTCATCCATATGATTAATTATATATTTTCCCCAAAAAGGAGTGCACCTTAAAGAACCAGACCCACAAAGTAACCCAACCTGCTTATTAATGTTCCATCGCGTAAAGGAAGGCAATGGTCACGTATATGACGCCCTTACTAGTAACGTAGACCCAATTTGCTTGCTAATAACTTAGAATGATAAATCAAGTGAACCTAATAACAGCAATGTTTAGACATGTCACCCAAACGAACTACCCGTCGAGAGACCGCCAGACAGGAACAGGCAGGAGTCCCGCCGACCACGAGGATACTCGACCAGTTGCAACGATCAGGTCTCTCGGAACGGCAATATCCAGCTGCGGAGACCTACCTGCACGCACAGGACCTCCTCACCCAATGGGAAAGGGTGCAGGAGCAGGTAGATTTACAGGTGGTTAAGGCAAGGATGTATCTTGCGAACGTGGTGGAAGACATCCTTGCCGGGCGGATTGCCGTCGCCTATCCACCTCACCCAGTTCGAGACACCAGAAGACCCTATACCGTTGAGGCTCTCAAGCGAAGCCTGAAGAGATATTGTCCGGACGAGTAAACCAACACTGATAGACTTTATGTAGTAATTGATTTAAAATATTAGAAATTTACATGTTATTTCTTTCCTTATAGCTAGAGTTGTTCGTGTTTTGTTTAACGAAATAAACAATTATATAAATTGATCAATAATAAACTAACATCATCTATTTTAATTGTAGTAATGTCTTCCTTACAAATCTTGAAATCTGAACTGGACCATGCGAGACAGACAAACGCGGAATTACACACTCAGATCATTCAACTAACCCGCGAAATACAACAGATTAAAGCAACCTGGAGGGAACCAGAAAAGGTAAAAACACTGTACCACCGCCTGACCGCAGCACAGAAAGGCTGGGCAGAGGAGCGGCAGCTCAACCAGAGCCTGCGCACGCAAATTCGGGGACTCGAAGTTGCCCTAGCAGTCTGCCGGGAGGGGGAAGCGGTAACATATCCGCTCGTCTTCGCCCCAACCCAGATGTCGCAGAAGAACACCCAACCAGTGGAACAATCCACCCTTCCAGTAAACAATCGTCGACCGGGGCGTAAGGAACGGGCCCGGCGTCGAGCAATCCAGCTTCAAAATCAGTAACCTGTAAACATTGCGCGCGTTGATAAATAAATAGAGGAATCGTGTTTTTAATTTAATTTGTTACGTTGATATATTTATATGCCAGACATTCGCATCATGTTACTCAACCTTAATTTCATCTCTCCGCAGGCAGATAAAGACCTAATCTTGAATGATCATGAGGGACAGAGCAAAGCGAGCATAGGTCTTCTATCGACAGCTCGTGAACCCGAGGGTTGTCCGAGCAACTATAGTACTAGCACATGGTACTCAATTTTTGCGGGGCAATCCACCACTTGAACACATTACCAACGTTGCCTAGCAACGGGTGCCAAGTGACGATCAGCATCATTTTGTATGGCGTTACTAGGACAACCATGAAGATAAGCAAGATTTGAAACCCTGTAACCCACCAGTGTTAAATATTTCGTAGCATTGAGCACGCATATTGAAATTTTATTTTTAAGAGGAGGTAAAAGATTGAGATATATAGTTTTTAAAAACTATAAATAAAAGATTAACTAAAAACTTTTGTTTTCTTGACATTCTTGTGTTGTCATTGGAAATTGATGCAAAAGTATTTGAAATAATGTCGTAGAATAAAGCATGCTTTTGATAAATTAAAATTCAAAATTGAATAACTAAATAAAATGTCATGTAATATTAAGATTGTGACAACGAAATTCATAATGGCAGAGTAAACAATGTTTAATTGGGAAAAGATTAACAGATTCACAAGTTGGAAACTTGAGATAGTGCAAAATTAGAAAATTAGAGCTAGTAAATTTCTTGAGTCAATACACGGATCTTTCAAACCTAAATACTAATAGTCAAAGCGATACTAAGATGATTTTAACTCTTAATTTGAGCGAACATCACGGCTACTGATATTTCAATTTGATTCGAAATACAGCAGCTAGGGACCAATGCACGTAATAAAATGTGAACAATACGTGTGACTGTGAATTAAATTATCTTGGCGTCGTTAATTTATTTAGATACTATGTTGTATGTTGATAATAGAATATGTGTGTGATTAGCCAGGCAAGACGCAGCTAACTATGACATACTGTGGGGTTGCCACTGCCCAGTCGTATCTCTGAATGAAATTCCGACCCGGAAAAAATCAAGAAGATTTAGAACACCCATAATGAAAGACCAAGCATCAAAATAGCTATGATGTTTCGAAAAATGGCCGAGAGATGGTTTAAGATTGTTGTGGTTTAATAAATGAAATAATAATAGTCGGTAGTTTTAACTCCACGTGCTTTATAAAATAAAAGACAATACTCTTAAACGTATATTTGTATTTATAGTTATTCATCACAAATAACATATCCAAATTATTACAGCAAGAAACAATTTTATGACGACTAGATGAGCCCAACTGAGATTGTCTGACTTTGTTCACCTTGTTATAATAATGACATAATTTGATCTTGCTTTGTCTCTAATTACTCTTAGAATTCCTTTTAAAGTTTCTGTTGTCCTACTACTTTTATTTATCCCCAAATCATATTCTCAAGTTTTTTGTCCTTAAATAAAGCAAAATGCCGATTGTTTATAATTCCGACTTGCTTTAAATAGCGGTATAATTCATTTGATTAATGATCTTCAACTCAAATCGGGATTTTTGACAATATTCATTCTGCGGCTTTTGTCCATGTTCTCGTCGTATAACAATATTATTAATAACTCTATCATGCGCCTTCCTTATGTTAATCCTGATAATGGCCTATCAAATTCCCTTTCATTTGTTTTTTTTGTTTAATCAACTCGGGTTTTCTGAATGAATGAATTAATTAACGATTTCCTCTTTCTATATATTCCATTGTTTTTTCGACCGTTTCTAAAGGTATTATGATAAATTCATTATCACCATAATCTTTACCATTATCTAATCTATATCTGATCCGTTTTTCAAATTCAAATTTGATAACTAGTTGATTTTCTGCACTTTCTGCAATTTTTACACGGTTGTGACTTTTAAAATAATTTTAGATTTTTTACCCTAACAAATTGCAACTTGTAACTTGAAGTAAGTGAATAAGATAAAAGATTGAAAAATTGGATGGAAAACAACTGTTGGGCCAACACACAATTTTGTTTAAACGAATCGATAACAGCACGCAAACACAACACGCAGAATTAAAATCAGACCCCATAAAACATCAATTAACCATGCTAAAATACGAGAGAGAAATAATTAAAATATAAAATCGAAAAGCATAAAAATAAATTAAAATAATAACAAAGTGCAACAAGATCCGCACGAAATAAACATAGAAATAACATGAGAACATGAAAATTTAACCAAAATTTGACAATTTTCCAAAAAAGCGAAAGTCCACGAAAGTGGAACTAAAATTAAATAATTTGAATTGGAAACAATTCAATTAAAAAATTATAAAATAAAATTGTCAAATTAAATCACGAAAATAATAAAATTAAGATTAGAATATACAAGAAAATCACAAGGTCAAAATTTGTTTTACCACATCAAATTTAACACGCAAGGTTAGGGTCGTACAATAGGTATATATACCGATTCATTTTCACAGAATTTTAAACAGTCTTAATCAGTTTGGAATCAGAACAATTTCTACGATTTTATAATGTGAGTGGAGGAATGTTCGAAAACTTTCTCCGCGTCGCGCACAAACAACCTCATATGAGCTCAGTTTGGGCGTCGGCGTGGGGAAAGGTTTTAAATGAGTTTTAAAAAGAATGTCGTATGCCAACCATGATTTAACAATGTATTGTGCCAATTATATTCAAATAAATGTTTTAAAAATAGAATGATTTATGTCGAAATTTTTCCAGCTTACAGCCGACACACCACCACAAGATAGCAAAATCAATATACCTCAACCAAACTGTGTAATTGCGGTGTAAGTCCATCAATAGTTTGTGCCCGTGAAGGCTACGGCGTGAGAACGCAGGAGCTGAAACGTAAATATTAATCCGTATATGGGAAATGGTTTGAAGAAGGAATAGTCTTTTGGCTAGTCCATCATCCCCCAATTCCTGAAAATTCGACCTAAATTATAATAAAATCACATCGGCTTAAAATCAATAATCTGAGTAGTCCAGTGAGCACTCATAAACTCTTAACATTGACATAATTTAACCTAGGATCAAATACAGGGAGGTGACGGGGAAAATAACGTCGAAAAATATCGTTGCTATGTCGATAAATTATAATTCTTGAAAACTAAAATATGAAATTTTGAAGTAAATTTAATAAAAATAAATTGTAATTTTCTAACCACTTTTATAGTAAAAATAATAAAATCTGCATAACCATAGGAGTAAGTTGACAACCGAGCTTCCAGATTACGTTTATTACAAGGTAGTAGTCAAATAAACCAGAAAACTAACCCACCCAAAAAGTTTCATTCATTAGCAAGACATACAAATTGCAGGGGAGTTTAACGTTTCAAGGTCACAGACATAAAGCATTTATCCGACTCAGGACAATCGAATGACAGAATTTACACATTTAAATGATAAAATAAACATAAAATTTCGAAAATAGGTAAATATTATTCCTAAATATAAAATTTATTGGGCATTAAGATTAACCTTGAAAGTGTTATATCAAATCATAATAGTGTACGGTACAGAAGCCCAAGCACTCGAGTATTAAATTTTAAATGTCTCACCCGAAAACCACCCCAAACGTCTAACGAAGTCAAAAATAAACAGTAACATGTATTGAATATAATTGCATGCCGACTATCATTCAGGAAATATAACGAATGACAAATAAAAGAAGAAAATTATCATAATTTTTCTCAGTAAATGCCTTGTATCACAGTAATATAACACATGGGAACCAATACGGAGAGATCCACTGATAGTATAGCGTAAAATGATGTTGAATGACGGATACGAAGGGAGTACGCATTGGCCAGTCGGGGATGTGAAACTGAAAGTTATCAATTTGTCAATATGATGAAAAGGAAAAAAGCTGGGCGAGCCAAACGACGGGTCGCAAAGACGAAAGACTGTTAAACATAAAATTGGCTTTAATAAATGTTTACCTAGATTCATTTGATGTTTCGAATTAAATTTAATAAGTGTAGAGTTTAATTAAATTAAATCGTGAGTGATTCCAAGTGAATGTAAGTCTAACCATGTGAGTAAGGAACCAAGAATTAGGAAAGCGCACGTGAACCTTCTAACGGTAGTGAGTTGAACCCAATTTGAGGTCGGGCCCGAGTAGTTCCTTCGTGGCGCTCACCTTTGGGGATCTCAAAACCAATGGTTGCATTACCAACGTTGCCTATCAACGGGTAACCATTGGTGGCAAAGAAAAGTTGTATTTGGGGCCAAGGTTACGCTAGCCATAAACCCAATATAACCGCTTCCGATTTTTTATTGATGGGGTTAATATATTAAAATAAATCTTAAGTAATAATGCAAATTCTGAAAAAACAAAAAAAAATCATACAATATATCATTGCATAACTTACCGAAAAATGTGATAGAGTTTATCAAAATCCTGTAAAATTTACAAAATGTACTATATAATTGACCTATATTTTAGCTTTACTCATTTACCGTGCTACTAATCAACAATTTTAAATTAAATTTAGAAAAAAAATATAAAAACATTACTGTTAAATTGAATTGTTTATCAAAACAATTTATATTCCACTTACGAATTTTTATGAAAGCTTAGAATAGCATTAATGAGTAAATATTATTAAATTCTGTTTATTAATCTATATTGTTCAGCTGACAAATCGGAAGCAATAAAATATTTGCAAATCAGATTTCCATTATCATACGCTGGAAGTGAATACTGCTTAAATGTCCTGCCAGAAAACTCATCATTGGATCATAATGGCAATGATAAACTTCAAATAAATAATTATCCAAATGAATTTTGTCAAGCGGATATTGCAAATATATCTAATTTATCAATCAATGATGGACAGTCAAATAGCAATACAATTCCATCATTATCCTCAGTTCAGTGTGAAACTAAATCTCGGATTAATGCAGTTCATGAAGTCAACAATTCATTTCAACCGCCAAATGCTCATTATCCATCCACGAGTAATATGTATCCGAATCTTCAAGTTTATCAAAACCAGTATTACCAAACTCAGTATCAACCAATGCCGAATGCTACTGGCAATCCAAAGGTTTTCACTGGAGTCAGCAATATTTTACAACACCAATATCCCAAGCGAAGAATTTCCCATCGAAAAACTTACCGACAACGTCACAGCGGAAAAAGAAAACAAAATGACAGTGAATATTATTCCGACAGTCCCAGCGATTACGAATCAGATCATAATTTAATGAAAATGAGATCTGGATTATATCATGATCGTGATTACTATGACAAAGATCGGGATTATTATTATTATAAAACGAAGGTTAAATTTTGTTATGAAGATAAAAACGATTTGTTTTTATTATTTAGGATGGACGTCGATATAAGCATTACAAATATTAATGGAATCCTTTTATTAATAGAAATAATCTGACTTTTTTTATTATTTTTATTTATTGTTTATTGATTTATATTCCAAATGATTCAATTGAATTTCAGCGTTTAGCATCGAATAAATTCACATTTATATCTAAATATGGCGTTTCATATCATTGTGTATATTTAAACAAAAGTTTATTGATTTTAATTTGAAAGTTATTCATTGGTTGAAATTTAAATGCGAGTTATTGGTTAATTTTGTTACACCATTTGCAGTTCATTAAAAACTCCTTTACTAAAATGAAAAAATCAATAATGTTATGATAATTATAAACCAATTTGTTATCGAGAGTTCAAAATTGCTCAAACTATAGTGTGACCATTTTAACCGTATGCGATTCAAGCCATTTTTATTTTAGGCTTTTTTATCGAGAGCTTATTTTTGTTGATAACAAAAAATTATATTCAAAAAAAATTACGGGAAAAATAATTTTGAAAATGTTTGGAAAAAAATATTTAAAATTGATTATTACGTCATTGTGTAATCAATATTAATTACCTAATCGTGTAATTTTTAGGGACATGTTTGATTATACAATAGTATGTTCCTTCCGTGTACTCCAAACTACTTACTATATTTAGTTCGAATATTATAAGTTGACAATAATTATTTAACTAAAGATGCTTTCCCTACGTGTTCAACGTTGCTGACAGTTGTATTTAAAAATTTCTTTATGGTTTTTTTTAATGGAAATTATTTTTGGGTGAATATCCCGATTTTGGTGTCACTATTTATACTAGTTTTCAGTTACTACAAGTTCATTTATTTTTCCACTCGTTAATATTATTATTATTATTTTTCTATATTATATTAAATTTATTTAAAAACTATTGTGAAAAATCGATCTGCTATTAAAAAGACTTATTACGTTTCACCTGCTATTAGATTAAAAGATATTTTATTATTTTTAGAAATTTTAATTAAATTTTTATATTGCATGCAGAAATATTGTGTGGAATGAATGAATGAAATCTTTGCTGATAAATTTTCAATCTCATTGAACTTTGTTTTATTAAATTGTGTGATAAAAATTAAATTTTCTTTTCCATTAGAATTTATCAATTATTAATGAACTTAATAAATATCAGGAGTGCAGAAAAAACATTAACTCTAATAATTGCAATAAATCGTTGCCGAGTTTATTTAATTAATTAATTAATTTATTATTATTATTATTATTATTATTATTATTATTATTATTATTATTATTATTATTATTATTATTATTATTATTATTATAATTATTATCATCATTATTAATATTATTATTAGTATTATTAATAATGATTATTATTATAATTTTGTTATTATTTAAAGGACAAGTCAATCTCGATTTTCTTCATGTTAAGAATTTTATTTTAAAATATTCACGCTCCGAACAAATTTTGAAAATTTTTGAAATAAATTATTGTCGAATTAAAAGATTTTACAATAAATCGGTTTGGTTATTTCGGTATTTTATTTATAAAAAAATTCCATAATAATTCCGTTACAAAATATTAACAAGTTATACGAAAAAAAGAATTTTAATATAGAAAGGCTTGAAATCATAAGCATTAAGCACGTTTAACTATCACATATAAAATTCCCTACCTGACTTTTGATTTTCCCAGAATATTTAAGACAATAAAATTAAAGGAAAATAGAAACAGCTAACATCATTGAGGAGACAACGAAAAGAAAAAGTAATGTATTTTTCAAACCCTTAGAAAACACTATATATAGGAAATCTTTAAAGAATAAACGAATAATAAATAAAATAATAAATAATAATAATAATAAATAAAATAATAAAAAATAAAAAATGAGTGTTGGGTTATTAAGTAGTAGGATGTGAGCCCGTCAGATACAACCCCCCCCACTAGCTTACGTAATTATTACGTAACATTTGACCTCTGCACCCGCTGTTGCTACCTGGAGATTGACCTTTGTCCACTAGTTGCTACCTAGTAATTGACCTTTGGTCAGTGACCTCATGATTACATCACTTGACCACTGGTCAGTGCACACTTATTATGTCACTGGTCACACTTATTAAGTCACTACTCGGAGACTAGTTACCTAACTGTTATTATGTCACGTAGTTGTGGACCAACACACCTACCTTCTAGAACCTTCCACACACCTACCAACTTCCACACACCTACCTTCTAGAACCTTCCACACACCTACCAACTTCCACACACCTACCTTCTAGAACCTTCCACACACCTACCAACTTCCACACACCTACCTTCTAGAACTTTCCACACACCTACCAACTTCCACACACCTACCAACTTCCACACACCTACATTCTAGAACCTTCCACACACCTACCAACTTCCACACACCTACATTCTAGAACCTTCCACACACCTACAATCTTAAACATTACACACACACACATACCAACCAACGATCCACACACACACACCCATCCGCACCCATCAGTACCCATCAGTACCCATCAGTACCCATCAGTACCCATCAGTACCCATCCGCACCGATCCGCACCGATCCACACCGATCCGCACCGATCCGCACCGATCCGCACCGATCCGTACCGATCCGCACCTATCCGCACCTATCCGCACCGATCCGCGCCCAACACGTCTACAACTACGTCTACAACTACGTCTACAACTACGTCTACAACTACGTCTACAACTACGTCTACAACTACGTCTACAACTACGTCTACAACTACGTCTACAACTACGTCTACAACTACGTCTACAACTACGTCTACAACTACGTCTACAACTACGTCTACAACTACGTCTACAACTACGTCTACAACTACGTCTACGACTAAGTCTACGACTAAGTCTACGACTAAGTCTACGACTAAGTCTACGACTAAGTCTACGACTAAGTCTACGACTAAGTCTACGACTAAGTCTACGACTAAGTCTACGACTAAGTCTACGACTAAGTCTACGACTAAGTCTACGACTAAGTCTACGACTAGTCTACGACAAGTCTACGACTAAGTCTAAACGACAAGTCTACGACTACGTCTACAACTACGTCTACGACTAAGTCTACAACTACGTCTACGACTAAGTCTACGACTAAGTCTACGACTAAGTCTACGACTAAGTCTACGACTAAGTCTACGACTAAGTCTACGACTAAGTCTACGACTAAGTCTACAACTAAGTCTACGACTAAGTCTACAACTACGTCTACGACTAAGTCTACAACTAAGTCTACGACTAAGTCTACGACTAAGTCTACGACTAAGTCTACGACTAAGTCTACGACTAAGTCTACGACTAAGTCTACGACTAAGTCTACGACTACGTCTACAACTACGTCT
This sequence comes from Schmidtea mediterranea, assembly GCA_022537955.1. NCBI lineage: Eukaryota > Metazoa > Platyhelminthes > Tricladida > Dugesiidae > Schmidtea > Schmidtea mediterranea. The sequence continues at coordinate 7,295,906 of CM039681.1, forward strand.
ACGACTAAGTCTACAACTAAGTCTACAACTACGTCTACGACTAAGTCTACAACTACGTCTACGACTAAGTCTACAACTAAGTCTACGACTAAGTCTACGACTAAGTCTACGACTACGTCTACAACTACGTCTACGACTACGTCTACGACTAAGTCTACAACTACGTCTACGACTAAGTCTACAACTAAGTCTACGACTAAGTCTACAACTAAGTCTACGACTAAGTCTACAACTAAGTCTACGACTAAGTCTACGACTAAGTCTACGACTAAGTCTACGACTAAGTTAAAATACGACTAAGTCTACAACTACGTCTACGACTAAGTCTACGACTAAGTCTACGACTAAGTCTACGACTAAGTCTACGACTAAGTCTACGACTAAGTCTACGACTAAGTCTACGACTAAGTCTACGACTAAGTCTACGACTAAGTCTACGACTAAGTCTACGACTAAGTCTACGACTAAGTCTACGACTAAGTCTACGACTAAGTCTACGACTACGTCTACGACTAAGTCTACGACTAAGTCTACAACTACGTCTACGACTAAGTCTACAACTACGTCTACGACTAAGTCTACGACTAAGTCTACGACTAAGTCTACGACTAAGTCTACGACTACGTCTACGACGTAAGTCTACGACTAAGTCTACCAACTACGTCTACGACTAAGTCTACAACTAAACAAGTCTACGACTAGTCTACGAACTACTAGTCTACGACTAAGTCTACAACTAAGTCTACGACTAAGTCTAACAAGACTAAGTCTACGACTAAGTACATAAGTCTACAAACTAAGTCTACGACTAAGTCTACGAACTACGTCTACGACTAAGTCTACGAACTACAGTCTACGACTAAGTCTACGAACTAAGTCTACGACTAAGTCTACGACTAAGTCTACGACTAAGTCTACGAACTAAAAGTCTACGACTAAGTTACTAGTCTACGACTAAGTCTACGACTAAGTCTACGACTAAGTCTACGACTAAGTCTACGACTAGTCTAGACTAAGTCTACGACTAAGTCTACGACTAAGTCTAACGACGACTAAGTCTACGACTAAGTCTACGACTAAGTCTACGACTAAGTCTACGACTAAGTTTGTCTACGAAGACTAAACGTCTACGTATCAATAAGTCTACGAACTAAGTCTACGACTAAGTCTAACGACTAAGTCTACAACTACGTCTACGAACTACTAGTCTACGACTAAGTCTAGACTAAGTCTACGACTAAGTCTACGACTAAGTCTACGACTAAGTCTACGACTAAGTCTACGACTACGTCTACGACTAAGTCTACAACTAAGTCTACGACTAAGTCTACGACTAAGTCTACGACTAAGTCTACGACTACGTCTACAACTACGTCTACGACTAAGTCTACGACTAAGTCTACAACTACGTCTACGACTAAGTCTACGACTAAGTCTACAACTACGTCTACGACTAAGTCTACGACTAAGTCTACAACTACGTCTACGACTAAGTCTACGACTAAGTCTACTACAACAAAATCACTCACTAGTACTATTGGTATTATTATTATACTTTTTACTTCATATAAACGTATGAGTTTCGTTTACCTCATTGATTCATGTTACTTACATGTGATATATTAAAAAATTATATTTACATGAAATTTTCAATTGTTAATTATATTATTACATAAAAAATTATAAAATAATCATTAAACATAATAAATTAAGATCAAACTCGTCTTAAAAATAAATGTTCAATTCTAAATTATTTAGCTTACTGACTATTTTGTTAGTAGTATATTACATAACAATTTTATCAAAATAATCATAAAACTTTAATAATTTTTATGAAATTTAAGTTTAAAAGCACTATACTATATTCATAGTTTATTTAATTAAAAGTCACTCAAACTTAAATTTTATCACTGGATTTACAAAATTTTAAGAAAATAATTCAACAAGTTTAAAATTTCAACTTAACTAAATGTAAAAAATTAAATTATACAAGATTTACTTTACCAATTTCTATAAAATTTTAAATTTACACCAAATAAAATATACAGATTTATATTCTATTAAAAAATTTAATTATTAAAATAAAAAATAATTCGCCCACGATAGGAGTTGAACCCCCAAACGAATTATTACCGACACCACTGATGTAAGAATTTTGAAAATAACTCATTCAAGATAGGATTTAAACATTGGATTAGTTTATGAAAATAATTAATAGGATTATTTGCATGTAAATACTTAACCAAATTCTATAAATTTATAGCAAATATACTGTTTCTAATGAAAATTCAATATTTTGATAATAATTCACGTTGTTAGTCGGATACTAATTTACAAGTTCATTCGACTCTATAAAATTACCAATTGGTAAATATTGTGTCATGATTCCAGAATATAATGCAGTTGCATCAATATTAATTAAATCAGATTTATCATTCAAACATTTCAACACTTGTTCATATTCATCATCTTTAATTTCTGTTACGGGTTCAGGATATTTATCATAAAGATATTTTTCATTCCAAGAAGTAATCAATCTATTTCCTATCACAGAACTTACTCCTCCATGAATATTATTTTTTATAATATTAAACATGTCAACATCAGTTAATAAATCTAAAACAACACCACTTTTTTTCAACACTAAATCCCAAGATAATAAAGGTGTTGAAATATAATTACAAGGATTCAACTCAAATTTCTTTATAAAATTTTCAAAACAATCAGTTAAAATAAAAGTATCAAATCCTAAATATAAATCTGTATATTTTCCTTAATTTTTACATTGAAATAATTGATACATTTCTAGATATCTTGAATATTCTTCATCGCTAATACCACTATCATTTAAAATTGAATAAAAATCATCTTTTTTAATAATATCACTTGATTCATATTTTTCAAAGGAATCAATATAATCATATCGATAAATTCCTTTTTGTAAACAAGTTTTATATTTTTCAGCTGGAATTTTTTTAGGAATTAAAATATATTCCATTGTATATTTAAAATCTTCAAGTTTTAAAGCTTTGGATATTTGATCTAAACTTCCACTTAGAAAATTTAATGAATCAATAAATTTCAAACACACATATTCTACACATTTATATTTTTCTTTAGTTTTTCCTATAATATTAAAAGAATTTTTACTATCTATTGCTAAACTTTTTATAAATAAATGGATGTCAGAACTGAATAAATTATGAAATATAACTGGAATCTTTGCTGGGTTTTTGAGTTTAATATTACAAGATTTATGAGCTGCACCACGATAATTATTAAACTCTATAAAATGATCATGATCTCGAACAGAGGTATCTCCAAAGATTTCTGTTTTACAAATCCAACCAACTTTAGTTGTTTCAAATTCTAATTCTTGTTCTTCTGACATGTTTAATTCATACTTTGATTATTTTATTGTTTTAAATAATACATTTTCAATCTTGTTAATATATTCAACAAATGTTTACAAAACCTGTTCAGGATTATTTCCTTGATAAAATATTTCTTCTGATTCAATTAATTCAGGATAATTACTTTTTAAATATAAACAAAATGCTGATGGTTTTTGATTTGTAAGTGGAACCTCGAATGATTTCTTTATTGCAATTAAAAGTTTTTAATCTTTTCCCATTCATCACAGTCTTTTTTATAAACATAATTACATTCATCATACAAATTTATCAAATCATATTTTTCTAAGATTTTAAGATATTCTTGTTTTAAATCTTGTTTAATATTAACAGCTTCAAAATCTCCATATATAACAGCTAATGGTTGTACAAGATTTCCATATCTATTAAAAGTCATTTTTGCTCTATCACCAGATGGCATTTTAAAAAGTGCTGGTTCTTTAAATTCACATAGTCTTTCATGTTTTTCTTTCATTGATTTTGTTGATGTATATAATAAACATCTTTCACAAACCCGCACTTCTTTATAATTAGAATTTGAAATTCTTTTTCTCATAAAACTTTGAAATTTTTTTATCCAGACATAATGAGAAGCAATTTCATTTTCAGTTTCTTTATATAAAATAGTTAAACAGAAAGAAATATTTTCATTATTAAAATTTATTAATTGATCATTTTGATTCACAATTTTAAAATTTATACTTGAAATAATTTTTTTATTCAATGGATAATATTTTGGGTGTTGATACTAGTTCTATAATTCTACTTTTGTATTGTTGGGGTTGTCGGTGAATTTGAATAGAAATTATTATCGATCTGACTCCAAGCGTGCTTTGAACAACAGTAACGAACTCCAAACGATATAAACTTTATTGAATAATACACTTTATCTCCATTTTAAAATGACACAACGAATTATCAATCGATCACACTTAGTGCTTATTGCGACCCTTCGGGAAGAATAGAACTTTTCGGATCAATTAGCTTTACAATCAACTGACTACTGCGGTGGGTTTCTGAGATCGGTAACTCTGGTTTAGTTGCTTCGCTTTACTTTGACCTTGCTTAATTTCTGTTTCAAATTTCTGTTTAATTTCTTTTTTGTCTTTCTTTATCTTCTGTAATCATCTGTCTCCTGCAAATTTCTTTTCTCTCACAATTTTTGTCTTTCGTAGTTCTAGCCTTTCGCAAGTTTTGCTCTTAAATTTTTGTGTTGTTGATTTCAATTGTGCTTCCTTTTTATACTCCATCATTCAATAACACTTACTGATGTCGAATAGAATTTCTGATATCTTTTAACGCTAATTCATTTTGGGCCACTATGATCACTGACAGTTGTCCAGATAAATCATTTTTTGGAGATGCCCTTTCCCGGATTTTCAAACAATATTTCTTCCCTTATCTTGAAAGGGCTTTCGAGATAATGTGCAAATTTTGTTTTTGTTTTTGTTTTCCAAAATTTGCACTTGTTAATTATAAATGACCTTTTTTGATTTAATTGTCTGTTTTTATTGATTTTCTCTTATTCCTTTCTCGTTGTTCAACATTTCATTTTCATTCGCTTTATGAGGCTCCAGAACCACATCTTACTCACTTCTCATTGTTTCCCCCCAATCATTTTACATGTTTACTAATTATTTTATTTCATTATTTAGGTATCCTCAACAGTATGGAAAACTATATATACAAATTTTTAATATTTCCATTATGATATGTTCCTGAAATCAAATCACATGATAAATTTATAGAGGTTATTAGAAAAGACTTATTATATAATGTTGCAAACCATGATAATCCAATTAAAAGTTAAATCTGTTGAATATTTTAAACTTATCGATTCAATAGATTCGACTTTCTTTGTTTGTTTTAATGCTCTTCTAATACCCCCATATAAATGTTGAGTTAATTTAACTTTTAGATTTTCATTATATCGTTTTTTTAGCGTACTCGTTAATTTTTTCGTTATTATTTTGTGCATAATCTCGTTGAAATCCTTTACATTCAGAATTATAAACATAATAATCCCTCTTTAATCTACTCCTAAATTTACTTATACGTTTTTTCAATATTACACTTTGTAGATACTTTTATTGGTAAAGTAGTTTTTAAATTTCTTATTCCTAATAAACGTTTCTCTTTATATTTTTGTTCTCTTATCTTATTATATATACTTTCACATTCTTTACACATACCATGAAAATAGGATTTTCCTTTTCCCTTAATAATTTTAAAAGATTCACTTGATTTTTCAATATTACATTTATTATAAATTTTTAAATCCATTTTTAGTTTAATTATTTTATAATGAATTTAGCAAACACTAGCATGTTCTTTTATAAAACATACTTGAGCCCAATTGACACAAATAATTATATTTTGGAAGATGATGTTCTCCTGGATATTTTATCCATGGAAATTCTGGTAATTTAGAACTTACAGTTTGTAAATCTCCCCCAAAGACAGTCGCTGGGGCTCCAGAATTGTGAAGGTGTGAAGTGTGAGACTTTTTTGGTAGATTTTAGTTCTTTCTTGTTTTGCTTTGTGAGCTTTTGAAAGGTATTTATTACAAGAATTACAAAAATATTTTTCTCGAATTACCATATTTTTAAAATTAAAAAATTATAAAATTTAAAAAATTCATTTTTATCATTACATGCTAAGTAGTGTGCTTTTAAGCATTTTCGACGAAACCCCATAATGAGTCAATGTTATTAAGATAGTTTGAATTTTATCAAGTTAACAGATTTTTATTAGAAGGTTGAAAGATTTGCAAATTTTTTTAGCAAATTTTTACAAGAATTACAAAAAATATTTTTCTCGAATTACCATATTTTTAAAATTAAAAAATTTATTTTTATCATTACATGCTAAGTAGTGTGCTTTTAAGAATTTTCGGCGAAACCCCCTAGTGAGTAAATGTTATTTTGATAGTAGTGCATTTTATCAAGTTAACAGATTTTTATTAGGGGGTTGAAAGATTTACAAATTTTATTTTAGCAAATTACAATAGGGGTTTGGTAAATTTATCAAGTTAACAATCGATACATTAATTTTAATTTCAAGCTAAAACAAATGTGCAATAAAAGATCTGAACAAAAATATTTTTAGGAGAATAAAATTTTCAACAAATTTAAGACAGTGGAAAAAGATAAATTTGAAAAATTTTTTTTCGAAATTTTCCAACCGTTTAAAATTTGTATTATTTTTTATAACATTATTTTTCACAAACTTTACTTACCAATTTCCTTAGTAGATATATTACACTAAAACTGTTAATCTGAAACGCATAACTGATAAGAGAGAAAACTCTAAGGTTTGTTTTAATTTCTTCACTTTTTCAACTCTATTTTTTTCAAACATTCTAATTTAGCTCACTGGAACTATTTTAATTTTTTTTCGAAACCACCTAAATTTGCAAAAATAATGAAATTTTGACTATTTTAACAAATTCAAAAATATTTGGCAATGACACAATTTTATTTTAGGTAAGTTATTTTGAATTTTTATTAAACGTCTTATTTTTAATAAATTTAGATGTTTTTAATTGCGCTTAGGTATACTGAACATTTTAAAAAAATACTGAAATAATTTTTCTTTATTTAAATATTTTTTGTAAATTAAGTAAAATAGTTTGTTTAATTAATCATTATTTTTACCATTTTTAAAATGGAAAATTTTATTAATGAAGAAATACTAACAGATGTTATTGAGAAAATTAATCAAGATATTATAAATTCTCCTGCAAATGTTAAGAAATATTTTAATGAAAACACTTTCAATTTATATATATTTTCCATAGAAGAAAATTCAACTGTAGAAGTGAAAATTTTTGTTCTAAATATTTTAAAAGCCTTTATAATGAACTGTAATATAAAATCCAAAATACTAATGTTTAAAATTCTCAAATCAGTCACAAATAATCTCGATTCGAACAATTTGCAAGTGCAATTATTAAGTATATTTATAATGTATGAAATTTTAACGAATTATGATATGATTCTAACTTGTGGGTTTCATAAACATCTTAAAAATTTTATATCGAAACTAATTCTTACTTTATTGAGCTTCGAAATTATTGAAGTAGATAAGATATTAATTTTAACCAACAAATATGGCGGTTTATTATGGCAATTCGAAAAATCCAATACTTTAAAATGTCTGGAAATTTTTTCGGAAAGATTAATTCTTGAAGATGAGAAAAATCTTTTCATTTATGTCGATATCATCAATGGAATGATGCAATATGGGAATTTGAATATTGAAGCTGGCAGTGAGTGGTGCCAAAATGTTGCAAATTTTATTTTTAATGCTCTACGTGTGAAGATATTTCACGATAATGTCAATTTTTTAACCAAAATTCTACTGCTAAGCAATTGGTTTCTTGTAGCTTTTAACGCGGATTGGATTCCATCATCGAACATTGAATGTGCTTACAACAGTGAATTATTTCTCGAAAACTTCTATCTGTTATTTTCAAGTCTGTCAGCGTACATTTATTTATCCAATGAAAATGATGATAAAAAATTATTTTGCAAGTTTGTTAACTCGACGGAAATTTTATTGAAATGTCTTAAATTTATGAATGAAAATGAAGATCAATCGTTTAGTAGTGAAACTGAACATTTACTGAAAATAATTCTCAAAAGAGTCAGTGAAAATTACGATTTTATGTACGAAGCCGTTGAAACAGCCAATGAAAATGTTTCCGATTCCAATGAAATAGAAAATTACATTTTCGTTTATATTCGCTCGTTGTGGATTGGAAATGTTTTATTGGGAAAGGAAATTTCCGATTTTATCAAATGTTGCGATAGAATTCTCGATAAAATCATCGCTGAAACGAAAGAAATGTCGAACTGCGATAATTCGCCCGATTGGGATTTTACGTTGTTTCTCGATGGATTTTACTTTCTGCCACAGCTCGCTTTGGAAATGGTTTTAAATCAGGCACCGGAAAGTTTTATTTCACCATTTCTTTCGAGTCTTTTCGAAGTTTTGGAAGAAATGCTCAAACTTGGAAATTCCACCAATCAAATAATCAACCAATCAGCTGCGAGTTTGATAAATTTGTTTGCTAAGCTGTTGATATTGATAGAAGATCCGGATTTTTTTATGAAAATCGATAAACTGTTTAATATGTTGTCTGTGGATTTGGAATCGAAAACTGATATCAATCTTAAAACTGCAGTGGGGAATTTTTTTCTCGAATTTTTTATTCATCCGGTGATTGAGGAAAATCTTGAAAACGATAAAATTATCGATTTATTAACTTGGTTCAAAGTCAAGTGCAAATCAAGCGATGGTTGGAACGATGTTTTCAAGGAGAAATTTTTAGCACTTTTTAATCGATTTAATATTGCTAAATTAAAAGTTCAATGAAAATTGGTTTTGTAATTATATTAATAAAGTCCATCGTAGTATTTCTTTTCGTTAAAATTTTTGTAAACTTGAATGCGTATTTTTAAAGAAAGGTTGTGGTTACCATGGCAACTGTTTTATTTTAGGAACAATAACATATTTTAGACAACAAAAATAATTATTAAATGATTTGGTGTGATAATGATAAATGGATGAGGTATTATCGAAAAATGAGAATAAAATCATTATAAGCAAACAATTGAATAAATGAAGATCATTCATAATTAACCAGTTTATTTTTGTTGTTTAAAAGCACGCTTGGAGTCAGATTGACAATACATCCTATTTAAATTAACCGACAACCCCAACAGATGAAAAAATATATTGAATAGAATTTTCTAAGATCGAATTGGTTATAATGCAGTTATTACGCACCAAACAGAAGTATTTCAACAATAATGTAATGCCTCTGCCAACCTTTAGTTAAATGGTAATTTCTAAAAATTTTCAATTCACCGTAAGTTTTGTAATGCTTTTCATTATATCACATGTTACTTTTTTCCCTTCTATTATTATTTATTTTTTTCGGTCCACAGCCCAAATAGTTATTCACACGCAAATTTGTAAAATAAATAAGTATCGAGTGACAGAATGTTAAACAGGTAAGCTCCTAATCTTATTGTTGGGAAAAATTTTTTTTAATTGGTGTTTATCTGGCACGACATCCGATAAAATCAGGGCGCACACAATGCAAATGGACGAAAAATAATCAAAAATAGCCTACTTAGCATTAAATAATACAAAAAGTAGAAAAATAAATAAAAACATCTAAAAAGAATCAAAAAACATTAAAATTTAGCAAAATTGGCTCCAAATTCATAGAAAACGCTTATATTCTTGAAAATAACTATGATAATTAAGCTAAAAATGTAATTATAAACTTTAACAAAAAGCAATCACGAAAATCTGACAACTGGGGGAAAAGTGATGAAATATGCCAGATCGACACAATTTAATGCTATTTTTTCAAGAAATTTTTATTAAACTTCAAGGACTCATACCGAAGTAAGGGAAAGTTTCTTTATTTTTATATTATTATTATTTTATCCTTATTTTTATTTTTATTAAAGATCTTAGAATAGGTACTATCATATTTGAAAAGATTGAATTTTCATATAGGAAATTCTATTTAGGTTATCGCCTGTAATGTTTAGGTCTATAAATGTATTGGTTATGTATATTATGGTAGGTTACTTGGTGTTGATATTTTGAGACTATATGGTTGTTACCCAGACAACCAAATACAAATATCTTTCGCTTACCACGCGGCACTCGTTGCTAAGCAACGGTGGAACTGTGTTCGAGTGGGTAGGTCGTTCGCAAAAAGTGAGCGTTATTGCCAATGCTATAATTGACCGAACGATCCATGGGTCCAACGACCTGCCGATAGAATGCCTGTGCTCGATTTCGATTTTTAGGTCCCATTATTCTCCTATCTCTTTCAAATGTTAACCTATGCTCTCATATCCTTTATCTTTATGTCTATTTCCATAATTCCTCTTATCATTTTCCGTGTTGATGATTATTCTATGGCCTGTACACCCTTTGTTAAGTTAAATATTCCCACAGTATATCTTTTACCCTTATCCCTATTATAACTACAATGTTCAATATTATTATTACTAGCATTATCATTGTTACTATTATATGTATTACCTTTATTAATTGTTACTACTATTACCTTTATTATTATTTTTATTACTATAACTACCATTATATTTTTTGTTATTACTACTATGATTATTACTACTATTATTATTATCATCATTACTACAAACACCATGATTATTATTATTATTATCATTATTATTATTATTATTATTATTATAATTATTATCAATATTATTAACAAATTTTTGTGTAGGGATTCGTCCTTATTCCTCAGCTTTAAGAAATATTTTTCTTATATAAAAATTTTCGACAAAGTATTTTCCTTGAGTCGAAAATTTTTTGCAACATACCGTCCTTATTTTTAGGTTTTATAAGGATATTACACTAACAATTGAACAACATTCTATTTTACTTTACCATTTTCGATAAGTATTTTAATTAATTCGAAAAATTTGAGCAGCGTTCCGCCCTCATTTTGTGGTTTCAAGAGAATATTATACTAACAATCGAACAACATTTGACTTTTGTTTTACTATTTTCCATAAGTATTTTCATCAATTCGGTTTTATGATAAAGTTTTCAATTATTTCAGAAAATTTGCGCAGCGTTCCGCCCATATTTTATGATCTCAATTCGATATAATTTATTTAATCCTTACATACCATTTAAAACATTATTTTCCATGATTTTAGTTGTTCGGATTAATCTTTTTCCGATGTCTATTCATTTTAACTGTTGCAACGATTTTGCTATTTTCCCCGCTACCCTTTCCCTTTCTTTATCCATATGATCTATTTATGTTCATATTATATTTAATGAGTACCCACGGGACTACTTGGTATTAGATATTTTGAGCTGATTGTTGTTAAAAATTTATGTCAATTTTTCAGGAAACGGATGATGAAGGAGCAACCACAAGACTACTCCCTTACCTTCCAATTTCCCCTATATACGGATGATATTGACGTTCCAGCTCCTGCGTCCTCACGCCGGAGCCTTCACGGGCACGAACTATTGGCGATTATACACGCACTTACACAGTTCGCTAGTTATGTGTAATTTTGCTTTCTTGTTGTATGCTTTGGCTGTGGGCCGAAAAAGAATTCATAAATAAATTTTACCATAGTATTTGGAATAAAAGTTTCGACGCACGAGGGTTGTAGATATAAAATATTTATTCAGCATATTACATCGTTAAATTCGTTCGGCCACATACTGCAATTGATAATTCATAAAAACATTGTGAGTAAATACCATTCGAAAATCATTGTATCCATTTCATAAATTTAATTCGAAAAATTCACCGTGTACATTCCATAAATTTAATTCGAAAAATTCACCGTGTACATTCCATAAATTTAATTCGAAAATTCGCTGCGTATATTCCATAAATTTAATTCTAAAATTCACCGTGTACATTCTATTAATTCCAGTCGAAAAATTCAATCAATAATTATACACTAGCCGAGAGTGGTCGTGTTCAGGCAAAACACTTACCCGTGTTAATTGCCTGAATGCACGGCTCTCGACTAGTTACGCATATCAACTAATTTTCTAAAGCTAAGTTGCAACTAAAATTGAAAAATTTTTATTTGTGTTATCTAAATTAAATTTTTATTTATTTCTTAATTTAAATTGGCAATTTATTTTTAACATTTTTAAATAAATTTATTCAGCTAAAAATATTTTATTTTTATTGATTTAATTCATTAATTTTTACTTTTATATAAATGGTCATTTTACGGTCAAATTTTTCTTGTTATTATGTTATGTTTTATGTAAATTTCGTGTGGTTCTTGATGCATTTTGTTTTATATTTTATTTTACTTTTATGTTTTTAATATTATATTTATTTATATTCTCTCAGATTTTAAAATGTTTAGTTGGTGTTGTATGTTATATTTTAAGTTATCTTGGTGCTGGGTTTTCGTGCTGTATTACTGATGCATTTAAACAATTCTCAAGGCTATATGTGTTCTGGCCCAACAATTAAAATAATTTTTTAAAATCATTATTTATGCATTGTGTAATTAACTTGTCAATGCTGTCTATGTCTTTGTTTTCATTTTCATTTCTTATAATTATTGTTGGGCAAAAACTGATAAAAACCCTTTTTCTTTTACTTTTGTTTGGCCAGCACGATAACGCCTGTGTGGTTTTGAGCAGAAAATTTAAAATTATGTAAAAACGGAAATTTAAGGAAAAATAAAATAAATAAAAATTTTGAGTCATAAAAATGTAAAAATTTAAATTTAAATCAAAAAGAATAAAAATTTTATTAATTTTGGAATATTCGAGAAATTCCTTGTTTTACTGCATCAAAACACACACACAAACAATCATGGTATAAAAGGCGATGCTGGCTAAGCAAAATTTAATGCATTTTAGTCCTTTACTCATTTTACCAAACATTATTTTTAATCATTGCAACGAAGTAATTTTATTTTATTTTATTTATTTGTATATATGATATGACAATACTAAATGATTTTTATGATTTTTATTCTTCATTTATTTCATCTAAGCTTTAAAAGAAAGAATTTTTTTTTTGATCGAAGAATTCGACGTAATCGTTGAACTTCCATCATAAAAGAATTAAATCTTAAACAGCATATCGAAACCAAATTTAATCGACATAATAGATTTACATGCAACAAGATAGTAAAATGAAAGTGTTTTATTTTCGTTACCCCGGATCGAACCGGTCGTTAGTGGGGGAAGCCGCGATGCCGGTAGTAACCAGGCCTGCCCAGTATTCTCCCCTTCCTAAATCCTATCGCCCGACCCTCGAAAGAGTAGTGTTGAGGTCCTGGGAAAGGTTAAATATAAAGTTTATATCACAACAAATGAAAAATATACAGACTAGTATATAGAAGAATCAGAAAGAATTTTTTGGTGTGGTCAACACATTTTGTTCTAGTATAAAAGTATTATGTAGCTCATTAAATTTCGCGACTAATCACATTAGGAGGTTAAATCGGCCATGGATCGCATTTTCGTATCAAATTTACGTGTTAAAGTCGATTTTGAATGTTACCCAAAGACTATACGTTACTCGTTACCTAGAAATCGAACGCCGTTCATTTCATAAAATCGAATCCACGTCTCATAATCTGCAAAACAACTATTAACGTATCTCTCATATTTATTATTATTATTGTTACAAATTTTATTATTAATTACATTTATTTTTAATAATTATTATCACTGTCTATAATATTATTTTATGACACTACTGCTATTATTAATAAAAATTTTTATCATTGTTATTACTGTCGGTTACTTGATTTTATCATTTCGGTTATATATTTAAACCCACCCATTTTATTATTAAAGTTATCAACTAATTATAATTTTATGAGTATTATTATTTCATTTCCATTCTTATTATTAAAATCATTATTAAATACAGATTTATATTATTATTATTATTAATATTATTACTATTATTATTATTATCATCATTATTAATGTTGGGCCAGAACGTAAACGGCCTTGAGGAATGTTTAAATGGATCAGTAACACACACGCAAGTATAACATGCAATTTAAATAAACCTATTAAACACCAATTAAACCCCATAAAATATGAGAAAAAGGGAATTAAAAAAAATAAAATAATAAACATAAAAATAAATTAAAATAATAACAAAACGCACCAAGATTCGCACGATACCAACACAAATATAACAAAAAAACACAACAAATTCGACAAAATTGAAAAATTAATAAAAAGTTCATGAAAATGAAACTTAAATCAAAAAATTTGAATTAGTAATAATTCAATAAAAATCCTAAATGAAAAATTATAAAAATAAATCAAAAAATAATAAAAGTAAAGAATAGAATTTACTAGAAAATAACAAGGTCGAATTTTGTTTTACTGCATCAAATTTAACATGCGAGAAAAATAGGTATATATACTGATCCATTTTCACATTAAAGTTAACCAATTGTAAAACCATTTTTAAACCATATTTTAAAACCTTAAAACCATTTACAGAACTATTTTTGAAATCGTTTAATTCTGTTTAAAACTATTTTCAAATCGTTCCAACTTATTTTTAGGTGAGAACTGTTCATTTTGGAACCCTCTCTCCACGTCACATCCTTGCAACCTCGGTAGAGCTCTGCTTGGATGTCGGCGTGGGGGAAGAGGTATTTTGTTTTATTTTATTATATGCAATTTTATGCGATTTTTATGGATTGGCAATGAATGGTAACTATATTCATTTTTGTTTATAATTAATAAATATTATTGATATTAATGCATTGTTTATATGTTTAAATAAACTAACTTAAATTTTTCTGTCGAAATTTTTCCGGCCCACAGCCAACACATAACGCAAGAAAGCAAAATCTACATAGTACAGATTTGTGTAAGAGCGTGGAAAATCGCCAATGAAATGTACCCGTGAAGACTCAGCGTGCAGAACGCAGGGGTCGTAACGTCAATATTATCCCTATAGCTGAAAAGAGAAATAAGGAAGAAGTCTCTGGCTGCTTCCTCGTTTCTCATTTCTGTAAAATTTACCTAAATTTATATTACATACGGCTCAAAATCATCACACCGAGTAGTCCAGTGGGCACTCAGTAAATATAATATAAACACAATATGCGTCTAAGGTCTATTAAAGGGAAAGGGTACGGGAATAAAATGAAAATCGAAATCGTTGATATAGTTAATTCCATGTTAATACTTGAGATAAATTAGTTCAAACTTATTGCTAACAATAAAATTGAATTCACAGCTAATTGTAGTAGTTGATCTTAATTCTAAAAGTGAATTAAATTAATAAAACTGATGTCTAAAGGTAAATTAAAGTAATAAAATTAGATAAACCTTATTACTAAAAATAAATTGGATTCCTAGTTAAAATATACTAGATAAAGCTTACTTCTACAAGTAAATTAATTTCAGTGTCTTGAGAAAAATTAGATAAAACCTATTTTTAAAGGTAAATGACATTAATAGTTCGAGATAAAAATTGATTAGATAAAATTACTACTACTATTAAAGTAATTCCCACTCTGTGAAGTAAAAGAATAGGAATCATGTGATTCATCAACTTAATTCAATTAAAGTTAGAAATTAAAGTTAAAATAACCACCGATTGTAAATATTTTATGGCTAAGAATCAAAGTAAATATTAGATAATATTAATCTATGATTTAAACTTGTTGAATGAGGAAGCTGATTAAGGATTCGCGACCTAAGATAAGTAAATTCGTTAACGCATTGATTAAATTCATTAATTAGAATGAAAAAACTCATAAGTCGATTTTTAAAAGATCATATTTTAATGACGAGTAACTATCGGTGAGATTAGGTAGATCACATTAACTCGGCGATCAAAATCACAGTAATCTCTAATTAAGTTATTCAGCTCCGAAGATTTTTATGATAACAAATTATGACAATCGGAAGTCAATTAATGCATATATAGAATCAAGAAACAAAAACTTTATAATACAACAAGTTAATCATGAAAAGTTTTACAAACACCATAAGTCTTACGGCCGATTGACGGTGATGCAAAATAAAATGATTTCCAATAAACCCGTAAATAAGATATTCAAGTAATAAATCCGAGCGAATTAGCACTGAGAAGCAATCCATCCAAAAAATCCACAACAGAGGTACGTATGCGGCGCTAAAATTTCGTAGGTAAACTGGTTAAAATCAGATTAACAAATTAACCGAATCGAATCGTTGCACGGCGATGAAATCCAATTATAGCGATAGTGTGAATTGAAACAATCTGAAGACGACATAAACCGGATGAGACATAAGCATTCTAAGTTCATATACATCGATCGTGTCAGACAATTCGACCGGAAGATGCGAATTCGCGATCTCTCCGTCGACACTACATACGAAATTCACTAACAAATAAACATCCACAAAGATGGATGTCCTCTCACCTGTTAAACGTATTCACAAACAGCAACCATCCTGGTCAAATTCTGGCCAAAAGTACACCACCATAATTATCGACGTCAATTTAACTAAAATGAAGTATTAATAAATTCAAGGTCTCTCGCATTTAACCGATATTAAACTCAGATAGACCGTAATCTTAGCTCAATGATCCAACTATTTAGTAGGCCTGACGAAATCCAACTAACTGCAGGGGAACAACCACACTCAGTACTTATTGAACTTGTAAGATTGCAACTTTAAAACGATCACCGACACTAAATGATAACTTACAAATGATAAGGGTCGATAATAAGCAGATGATAACTTCCGAATAGGTCCTAACGACACCTCGACACCAGCACTAACTTGATAAACGTTGACACTGGAGAGATTGTGGCATACAGTTCAGTTGTAAATTAACACTTAACCTCTCACCATTAGGACAATCATTACAATAGATAAAATAGAAGTGCTATCCCTCAACTAGATAACTTCCTTAATCGTTAAACATTAGATAGGTTTTAATCGTGACAAGCCGACAGCAACGACCCGTCACTACTGAGTTTAGCGTCCGGAAAAGGCAGACGAACTATTTAAATAAACTGTTTTTTCTTCCCTATAAGACAGTAACTGATGTTGATACAATTTTAGAAAAGAATATGCCGCTCAAATGGAATGACGCCCCAACGACCAATGAGCAATCTCGACAAGAACCACCCCGAAAGGCGGAAATTTTCCAGAAAATCCAACAGCAGTGGCCGTACCCCACAACTTGGAGGTTACTGGGCCTAAACAGCGACCCGTGCGGACTAGCCGGACAACAATACCCAGCGGCAGAGATATATATCAATGCGCAGAATCTCCTCACCCAATGGGAACGGGTGCAGGAGCAGGTGGACTTGCAGGTGGTCAGGGCGAGGATGTACCTTGCCAATGTAGAGGAAGACATCCTCGCCGGGCGGATTGCAGAAGCATACCCACCTCGCCCAATCCGCGATACCCGACGCCCATACCCCGTGGCTTCCTCAAGAAAGAATCGAAACAAGCCGTACGAAAAATAGAAATATCAACGACTCTAACGATACATATAAGCTGACTTCGATTTTTGGTTTAAATAAAAATATTCAATAACCGTTTTTGCGTTTAATTGGATGCCTGAGAATAACTGTCTTAATCGCTATGTTTGAGATAACCACAACTATAAACTATATAAATTATTAGAGAAAAATTTAATGAACTTATCCGTTATAGCTATGACCGCCACCCAAATCCTGCAAGCAGAATTAGACCGTGTAAGAAATACAAATGCGGACCTCCTCCACCAAGTCCTCCAGATGACCAAAGAGGTCCAACAGATTAAAGCGACCTGGACGGATCCGGGAAAGGTAAAAGCGTTGTACCACCGACTAACCGCAGCACAGAAAGGCTGGGCAGAGGAGCGGCAGCTCAATCAGAGCCTGCGCACTCAAATCCGGGGACTCGAAGTCGCCCTAGCAGTCTGCCGGGAGGGGGAAGCGGTAACATATCCGCTCGTCTTCGCCCATCCCAGATGCCGCAGAAAAGTACCCAATCCGCGGAGCAACCCATCATTCCAGCAAATAATCGTCGGCCGGGCCGTAAAGAACGTGCTCGTCGTCGAGCAACCCAGCTTAAAACTCACTAACTCATGAATGCCACGTGTGTTGTTGATTCAAATAAAATAGTCATGTTCTTAAATTATTTACCCCTTGGATACATTTACATGTCAGCGTCATCATAAATGTTAGCATTACATCACCGGACCTTCGTCTCATCTTCTCATAGACAAATAAGGACTAAATCCTGAATGGTTACAAGGGACAGAGCAAAGCGAGCACAGGTCTTCTATCGACAGCTCGTGAACCCGAGGGTTGTCCGAGCAACTACAGTACTAGCGATAATACTCAATTTTTGCGGACAATCCACCACTTGAACACATTACCAACGTTGCCTAGCAACGGGTGCCAAGTGGCAGCTAAGTATCATTTTGTATGGCGTTACTGGGGCAACCCGAAGGATAAACAAAATTCGAAACCCTGTAACCCACCATTAATATTATTATTATTATTATTATTTTCATTGAAATATTATTATTATTATTATTAGTATTATTATTATTATTATTATTATTATTATTATTATTATTATTAATATTATTAGTACAGTATTATTATGGTTATAAACTATATAGTACCATTAATGTCGGTACACGATATCATTGGAATCAGATCATTATCCTTAGAATGATCCGGATATTGTCATTATCAATATTATTATCATTATTATTATTAATATTATTAACACATTATTAAATTGCCCAGTATACTTCTATTATTAAAATACTACTGTTATTGTAATTATTATTATTATTATTACAACATTGTTATTCCTGTCGTCAGGAATTATATTATTATTATTATTATTATTATTATTATTATTATTAAAATATTATTATTATTATTATGCATATTATACATGCTACAGGGATTGTTATTGCAGAAATAATATTATTATTGTTATTATTATTATTATCATTTGGATTAAGCACCAAATTATTATTATTATTACTATCATTGTTATCAAAATTATTGACAACATATCGTTAATATTATTACTATTAATCTATTAATTATCAATGAAAAACTTTTACCAACATGCAATTTAACCAAGAAGCATAACAAACAAGTTTTATTTATGTATAAAATTGCTATCAAAAATAACGGAAAAAATTTTCCCATAGATGGGTTGCAATTTTCAGAGTTTCCGTTGCGGCTCGTTTCTGGGCGTTCTATAATCTTAATGATAAATAAAATAGATTATATCTTAAAGATCATACCTGAAAGAAAGTGTGGAAGTTGAAATGGATCATCACGGAAGCTTTGATTTCAGTAGGGAACCTAAAATCTCTAAAATAATAATTAAAAAGATACAAAATTTTATAACCTTGGGAATTTGCGATTGTTGACTCGTTGCTACGAGTGAAAAGCAAAAGATGAATTGCTTTAATGTAACAAAACAAAATAATAAAATTTAAATTGTTGGAGAAATAAATTTTTAATATCATTTTACAATAAAATTTTTGTAAATCATTTTAGAGTAATTTAAATTAGAAATTTCTAAATTTGAAGTTAGTAAATTTAAATTTGGTAAATTAATTTTTTAAATAGAAAAATATAAATTTCATAATGTTATTGTAATGTTGATAATATAATGAATTACATAACTACCCTTGGTTATCACAAGTATTGTCAACGTTATCGTTGCTAATGCCTGTTATAATTAATTGATCATAAAGAATCAGTAGACTCCGTTAAGACATATATAAGTAGAAAAGGACATACCCATCCTTCCTTCATCCAGATGACATAATTGTTTGTTGTATTAAAAAATGATTAAAATATATTACTACATTAATACTTATTATGCATGAAATAGAGAATAATAAAATTAAGTTAAAAAATTAATTTTGTTTAGTGGATCCACATAAGAAAACTCTAGAACAATTCCGAAGGGACATAGCCGGCTACCATCAAACCGCAGTAACACAAACTCAGAGGGCAGAGGCTATGGTGCGGAAGTGCCGCTACATGGAGCAGACATGGCTTCGCCTTGAAGCGGCCACCAAGTTGAGGGTAGAAATTGACACATTGAAGACTCAGTAAACTCAGAAGAACGAAGCCCTGCGTCGGCCGAACAGAAGGCCCAGGAGCTAGAAAAACAGGTAGCAGAATGGAGGTTGAGGGATAACATCCGGACAGGACTCCTGCGGAGTGATGTCCACCTGTCTGAAGAACAACAAGCAATAGTGTTGAGGAATGCCGCCGGAAAAGACGCTGGCATAGGAAACATAATATCAGGCCCTTCACATGCATCAGAAGAGTTGCCGAAAAGGAATCGCAAGAAGAACCGGCCAAACAAAAGAGAGAGGGAGCGGCAGTTCAGATTAAATCGCGCTCGCCTATTGGGGCATATCTTAGATGCCAATGGGTTTTGATTATGCAATTATGTATTTAATTTGACTAAATTAGTAGATGTTAACAACTTATTAATCGTGTAATTTATAGATGTAAATTGTTTATTTATTTTAATATAACTTGTTAACTTAATGTTGAATTTGTTATTGACGTGTGGATGAGATTGAAGTTGTTGAATATGGAGAAACAGAGTGATCTAATGATTAGATAAATTAGTAATTAGATAAGATGAGAAGGGGACGATTAAATAAGAGCATGAAGTCTTCTATGACAGCTCATTGACCCGAGGGGGGTTAGGGCATTAGCAGTTCTTGAGAAGGAGCTCACCTTTTGCTAACCTTCGACCCACTAGTTCACAGTACCAACGTCATTTATGACGGGTGACTAGCGGTTCAAATTCTTATGCAGGCGCTAGGTGGGGATAATAACCCTTAGGCAGTTCAAAACTATTTTAAGGACCCATCAGTGCCCAGCATTATTATGCTCATATGATTCCAGTTAGTAATAATCATCATTAGCAACAAAACACTAAGATTGTGGGGATTGGAATAATAAACGATTCTGACTTCCGGTTACATAAGTTCCAGGCAGAATTGAGCAACAGAAGAATAAGATTCGTAAAAGAATAAATAATTTCTCCTAGAAATAAAGAACGATAAGGAAATATAAGACCTTCTATCGGCAGTCATGAACCCTAATTAAGGAGTTCAACTGCACATTGATTTTCAGTCACTCTGCATATTTATATCAGATTTTTGCTTAAATTTATAATTCTTTTATTTATAAATACTGTACATAATTGTCGGGTGTTAAAACTAATGATACCTAAAGTGGTTTTCAATGCCTCTATAATAAAAATATTTTTTCAGTTTAAATATTGATGCCTTAATTAAAAAACAAATATTAAATTTTAAAAAATATTTAATATTAATTATAATTTAATTCCTGATTAATGTCAAGCTAGATTTGTTTAAATATTGTTTATTATAGACAAAGATTTAAAACTGAATTAAAATTATTTATTTAAATTTAAATAAACATCTAGTCACCGTTACTTCAGATGGATAGTTCTCAATTTTCTGAAATGTTTGAAGCGGTAGAGAAATTATTTTCTCATCGAGAAATTACTGAAGAAGACATTAAATCATTACAAGAAAGTATATTTACAAACATAATTCCTCAGTTTAATGAAGCAATTATCTTGACCGATCTTCTTGGAATAACAAGAAATAGTTTATTTAACGTTAGTCACTTTTGTTTTAACAACATTTAAATGTAATTTAGTCTATTAATAATGCATTTATTGATAAAATCAAAAATGAAATCGAAGTAAAAAGCGAAAAATTAGACGATAAAAAGCAACAAAAATTGTGGTTAAAATTAATGAAATCAGGTCATAAATATATTCATCATCCTGTTATGCAGCCTTTAATTATGCATGTTCGTTTTTTGGTAACGTTCAATAAATCTTAATGAAAGCTATTTTAAAGGTTATGGGTAAAATGACAAATGTTAAGGAATCTCATTTGACTGAGATATTGAAATCAAAAGAACTCTATGAAAAAACTCCAATTAATGTGTTGCGTCATGTCTGGCTAGAACATCCAGAAAAGTTATTTTATCAAATTTTATTAAAACTAGTTTACTTCGTAAAAATTAGACTAAATGAAGAAATCGATCATTTAATAAGCGCATATGTTTCGAATTCAATGAAACAATATCATATTCAATGCGAAGAAGCTATTAATAAACTCGTATCTCAACGCAACAAAGTCTACAGTTCATCATCAATGGATGTTACGCCTCTAATCCAAGTCAATGCAAAAAAACGAAAGCTAGATCAGTATTGCTTGAAAATAGTCGACATGATTGGCGACAGTAAAGTAATATATGAAAATGTAAGCTGTTTTTTTTTGATAAACTGAACAAATTATTTTTTATATTGATTAATTTTTAATTATTTAATTTTGATAATTAAGTATAAATGTATTTTCCTTATTTAATTTTGATTGGTTGAACGAATTAAACTTTGATTGGCTGTTATTAAAACATGAATTTTGACTTAATTTATTTTTATTAATTTTAATTAAATATTTAATTTTTGCTCAATTTTTATTTGTGTTTAGTTTTTAATTAGTTTTATTCAATTTTGTTGATTTATATATATTTTTTGATGTAATTTTTTTATTAGTTATTTTTGGTTATTAATTACTTAAAAAAATATTAATTCACTACAAAATATTAATTCATATTCGAAAGAAATCCAAGAATTTGTTTTGAAAAGCTTTATTAAAAATATTTATTTTTGTTTATTATTTACTACTTATTGTTAAAAGTAGATAAATAATAAATTAATTTCATCTAATCGAGTAGATGAACTCATTAGAACGAAGGCAAGGAATTCGAATTATTAGCATTATTATTTATCTAGCAGTTTTCATATATTCAATTTGCGTGTGTACCAATGTTAGCCTTAATGTCACTATGGAGTTATCGATAAAGGTTGGTATAAATCTGAATGGGTGTCATTTAATCTGTGCGCTCTCAATTATTTTATTTCAAGCGTAATCATTCAATATAGGTATTGTTTTCAATAGTTTTAATCCATCGCTTGTTCCATCATTCGGAATACGATAGGGACATCTCTCAATGACTATTGACTTATAAATCTATTTATTTTAAATAATGAAGTTTGATTGGTCCAAATTGGCGTGCGTGAAAATATTAACCAATAGGCATATTGCTGGATATATTATCTTTCTAATAGGCTTCAAAATCTTCAATTTCATTTTTGATCCTTTCTTTAATCTCGTTTTCTTTTTCGATAATAAATCAATATATTTGGAATTTTTCATTCACAATATTGCCTTAAAAACTGAAAAAAGTTGAAATATCTTCCTGATTAATCAGTTCTTTGAATTTCTCGGGAATTTCATAGAATGTGCATTGTCAATTAACAAGTGAAATAAAAAACCTCCAGTAATTTTATCACGATTAATCCAACCTCCCCACGATCACTCCAGTGGCCATGCAAGTATCTGTTGAGATTTCCATAAAAATCGCTTCATTTAATACAACGTTCTAAGTAAATCCTTATTTTCCATCTGATCTTAGTGTAAGAACCCGAATATCCTCCACATTTCTAAAACATTCGTTACCTAATAAATTGTTAGTTGGTTTCCTCTTCAAAAGCTTAAAATAAACGCTTCTTTCTTTTATCCTACACAATGATAGAAATATATTCATTCATTCCAATTTACTATATTTGATATGGATTTACAATTAATCAATTAATAATGTATGACAATATATTAATAAATGACAAACTCCATTAATGATATGTATCAATCAGCAACAAAACACAATGGACTCATTTTTGTACAAATCAGCTATGAGACTAAATCTTTTCAAGTAAATTCCAACAGCGTTACCATCAAATGATGCAGTAAAACAACAATTATACATTCAATATTGACAAATTGTATATATAAATCCTTCCTTAATTTCGTGTGATTAATTGCTCGATTAAAAATCCTGAATATTCAAATCTCTAAAATTTCCGCCACCTCTCGAATTGGTCATTTTCAATTTTTTCCTCGGATATTTTGTTTTTATTCATTATTGTCACTGTCTGGCTAATATTCAGCTTCATAAAATTTCACTAACAAGCAACACAATCTTTATATTAGTCCTTTCAAAAATTCCATTATTTAATGACATTTCTTTCCTATTTCCTACATGATGCTACAGACATAGAAATTTAGTATATTTGATATTGATTTAAAATTAATAAAATTAAATATGAATCAATATATTAACTAATGTATGAGAAACTCCATTAACAATATGCACCAATCTCTAACTGCAATATCAGAATAAATATTTTCAAATCTTTTCAAGAAAATTATATCAGCACTTGATGCAGTAAAACAACAATTTTCATCAATGCTTGCAGTATTGGACAATTGTAATTAATATTCATTCATTTCAATTTGGATAATGCCTATACGATTTTTGAGTAATTTATATTTCGAATGGCTACTATACACGCCTTATGGTCTTCACTTGACGGATTTTTCGCACATCCAAATAGATATATAAAGTTCCATCAATCGCACTTCATTGATTGATTATGAATTCCAGATCATGAAAATACTCCAGGACAAATTTGTTGAAGGACAACTGAAAAAGGAGCCTTCGATATCTCTCAACCCGATTAGTACGCTGCGATTTGATGTCGTGACAAGCTTGCACGATAAGCATTTCAGTCGATTATTCGACACAGACGATTTGCACATGTTAATATTGCACCTGAATTCATGCATCCGTGACCATTGCATCGATAATGCCCACGCCATTGAACTGTGCAAGCAAATGAAGGAACGCCATCACCTTTCCAAGTAAATCCTAATAATTATCCATACTCGTTATCGACTTATTCGACAACATTTCCATTTCTAAAATCAATATTAAACTCAAAGAGGATGCGCAATTAATTTTAATATTAATTTCAAATGATTTCAATTTTATTTCCAATAAATAATTTCAATTAATTTTATTTTTCAATAAATAATTGAGATTGAATTGATATTTAAATAAATAATTCGAATTGATTTTATTTCCAAATTAATAATTGTAATTGAATTTATTTTTCAATTATTGCATTGACAATACAATAAATATTCACAATAAGCAATCTTCAACTTTTCCGCTCGGCAAAACTTATATTTCTATTAATTTATTCCTATATTTGCAATATTTCTATAGAGATTTAGAATTTATTTGTACCGATCCGTATGTCCTGTACACAACTGCACTCACAATTCTCACACTGGCAATCGAAACGGCGATAGGCAAGAAAAAACTGCCAAGAGTAAGCTTACAATTTCTAATTCTATTTTGTTTTTATTGATTCAATAAATTTTATTTATTAATATTTGATTTTTGATTTAATAATATTTTTATTATTATTATTATTTTTGGTTTATGATTTCATTTTTATTATTCATATTTTTTATTTATTTATTTTATTTAATTTTATTAATCATTTATTTTAATATTTTTCTTTATTTCTTATTATTTATTAATATTATTATTTTTT
This sequence comes from Schmidtea mediterranea, assembly GCA_022537955.1. NCBI lineage: Eukaryota > Metazoa > Platyhelminthes > Tricladida > Dugesiidae > Schmidtea > Schmidtea mediterranea. The sequence goes on from CM039681.1 coordinate 7,321,363, forward strand.
ATTTTTATTATTAATATTTATTTTTCTTTATAATTTTTCTTTATTTTGATTTATTCTTATTATTATTTATTTTAATCATTTATTTTAATAATTTTTTTCTTTATTATTAATATTTTTCTTTATTTCTTATTATTTCCTAATATTATTTTTATTATTAATATTTATTTATTTTTTTATTTATTATTATTATTTATTTTTATTGTTAATATTTTTTATTTATTTATTTTTCTTTATTATTAATTAGATATTTTTATTATTAATAACTTTATTTATTAATTTTTTTTATTATTCTATTTTTATTATTAATATTTTTATTTTTATTATTATTTATTTTAATAACTTTTTTCTTTATTATAAATATTTTTCTTTATTTCTTATTATTTTTAGTATTAATATTTTTTATTAATTTTTTATTATTATATTAATTATTTTATTTTTATTATTAAAATTTATTTATTATTATTATTATTTATTTTTATTGTTAATATTTTTTATTTATTTATTTTTCTTTATTATTAATTAATTATTTTTATTATTAAAAACTTTTATTAATTAATTTTTTTTATTATTAAAAACTTTTATTAATTAATTTTTTTTATTATTCTATTTTTATTTATTATTAATATTTTTATTTTTATTAATGTTTTTATTTATTTTCTTTATTAATATTCATTTTTTTATTATTAATGTTTATTTATTTTTAATATTTATTTATTTTTATTTATTATTAATATTTTTATTTTTATTATTATTTTTACCACAATTTTAGCAAATCAGCAAATTGACATTTTTGTCATCCCTTCTGAGTTACGGCCTCACCGATTTTGAATCAGACGGCAGCATCGATCGCACGCATTCCTCGCTAAAATCGCCATCTTTCTCTGCGAAAAAACGTCCTAGTTTCAGTTTCGAAAACGATTCCAACAGCAGTTGGACAAAAGATGAAATCATAGAAACGCTGATGCTGAATGTGCTGCCGAATGTCCAGCATACCCATATCAGCGTCAAACGGGAACACGTGTGCAACCAAAAGAACAAAGTCAATGCATCGGTGTTGAAGCGGTCCGCATCGGAGGTGACATCAACTCCGACAAGTAATATATTGGCTATTGTTGCTATTGGTTGCCGATAAACATTTGATCAATCGTTCAGAGCACGCTACCGTTCCTACTCAGTATCTTGGCAATCCGCTTGGACGATTGATTATCCAGTATCACTGCATCATCGCGTTACAGAGAAAGGAATTCTTCCTATTGAAGTTGCTATTGACAACTATTTCCACCAATCGCAGGTCTGATCATCGGCCGACAGTTGATTGGAGGCCAGAGCTTTTACAGGTTGATACATTTTTTCCGATAATTTTATTCAGCGCAAATTTCAAATTATCAAAAGTTTTAAAAGAGAAAAATTTTGAAAAAAGAAATGTAAACGTAAAGATAAAAAATAAGAAAAAAAATGAAAAGATAAAAAAATAGGAGTAAATAGAAAAACTCAAAAAAGATAAAAATGTAAAAAATTAGAAATGAAAATATAAAAATTGACAAGTTAAAAATTATTTTATAAAAGGAAATCGAAAACTATGAATAAAAAAAAGGTAAAAATAAAAATATTTTTAAAATGAAAATTATGAAAAAAACATGTAAAGGTAAAATAAAAAAAATAAAAGAAGAAAAATTGAAAGTAATAAAAAAAAGAAATTAAAAGATAAAAATAGAAAAGTAAAAAATTATTTTATTAAAGTAAATGAAAATCTAAAACTAAAAATATTTTTTTAAAATAAAAATTATGAAAAAGCATGTAAAGAGAAAAAGAAATAAGAGGAAAAATTGAAAGTAAAAGAAAAAGAAATTAAGAGATAAAAATAGAAAAGTATAAAATTATTTTATAAAAGGAAATGGAAAACTGTGAATAAAAAAAATGTAAAAATAAAAATATTTTTAAAATTAAAATTATAAAAAAATTAAATAGAAGTAAAAGAGGAAGAATATAAAGTTAGAAAAAAAAAGAAATGTAAAGATAAAAAATAGGAGTAAATAGAAAATTTCTAAAAAGATAGAAATAGAAATGCAAAAGATTAGGATATAAAAGGACATGGAAAATAATGTTAAAATTAAAATAATTTTTATAATGAAAATTATTAAAAAACCATGTAAAGAGAAAAAAATTAATGAAGAAAAACAAATGAAAAATAAGAAATTTAAAGATATAAATAACAACAAATGGAAAATGAAAAATTAATGAAGAAAAACAAATGAAAAATAAGAAATTTAAAGATATAAATAACAACAAAGGGAAAATGAAAAAGAGAACAATTTTTGTAAAATTAGACAAAAAATGAAAAACGGTAAAAATAGAAAAGACAGAAGAAAACTTAAATAAAGGTTAAATAGAATAATAAAAATAAAAAATAAATGTGAATAATATAATTTTTATTGATCCTCTTGTTATTATTAATTTATTTTTATCGTTTTATTATTTTTAAATATATTTTCTTTCTAATATTTGTTTTTTTAGTATTTATCTTATTTATTTTTTATTCTTTTATTATTTTGTTTTAATTTTTCATATAATAAAGCTTGAAACTTGCAGCAAAAGCTTATTATAATATTTATTGATTATTTAATATAATTTTTATTGATGAATATAATATAATTATTATGAATAATTTTTTTAATTTTTTTTACATAAAATTATTTAACATTTATTTATTTTTTATTATTCTGTATTTATATTTATTTTTATTTAATAAAACTAAAACTTGCAGCAAAGGCTTATTATATTATTTATTGATTATTTAATATATTTATTGATTGATATTTGAAATAATAATTATAATTATTATTAATATTAATAAAGCTTGAAACTTGCAGCAAAAGTTTATTATATTATTTATTGATTATTTAATATAATTTTTATTGATGAATATAATATAATTATTATGAATAATTTTTTTAATTTTTTTTACATCAAATTATTTAACATTTATTTATTTTTTATTATTCTGTATTTATTATATTTATCTTTATTTAATAAAACTAAAACTAGCAGCAAAGGCTTATTATATTATTTATTGATTATTTAATATATTTATTGATTGATATTTGAAATAATAATTATAATTATTATTAATATTAATAAAGCTTGAAACTTGCAGCAAAAGCTTATTATAATATTTATTGATTATTTAATATAATTTTTATTGATGAATATAATATAATTATTATGAATAATTTTTTTAATTTTTTTTACATAAAATTATTTAAGAAATTATTTATTTTTTATTATTCTGTATTTATTATATTTATTTTTATTTAATAAAACTAAAACTTGCAGCAAAAGCTTATTATATTATTTATTGATTATTTAATATATTTATTGATTGATATTTGAAATAATAATTATAATTATTATTAATATTAATAAAGCTTGAAACTTGCAGCAAAAGCTTATTATAATATTTATTGATTATTTAATATAATTTTTATTGATGAATATAATATAATTATTATGAATAATTTTTTTAATTTTTTTTACATAAAATTATTTAACATTTATTTATTTTTTATTATTCTGTATTTATTATATTTATCTTTATTTAATAAAACTAAAACTAGCAGCAAAGGCTTATTATATTATTTATTGATTATTTAATATATTTATTGATTGATATTTGAAATAATAATTATAATTATTATTAATATTAATAAAGCTTGAAACTTGCAGCAAAAGCTTATTATAATATTTATTGATTATTTAATATAATTTTTATTGATGAATATAATATAATTATTATGAATAATTTTTTTAATTTTTTTTACATAAAATTATTTAACATTTATTTATTTTTTATTATTCTGTATTTATTATATTTATCTTTATTTAATAAAACTAAAACTAGCAGCAAAGGCTTATTATATTATTTATTGATTATTTAATATATTTATTGATTGATATTTGAAATAATAATTATAATTATTATTAATATTAATAAAGCTTGAAACTTGCAGCAAAAGTTTATTATATTATTTATTGATTATTTAATATAATTTTTATTGATGAATTCGGTAATTATTATTAATATAATTATTATAAATAAATTTTTGTTTCATTTATTTTATTATTTTCTTTTAATATTTTTTATTTAATTTTATGAAAATTATTATGATTATTATCCTTCTCCTTGTCCTCATCATCGCCGCTCATAACACCACCTAAATAGCTTTTCCAAAATAATCCATTCCTTCATTCTGTCTGATATTTCCCTTATTGCACAATTCAGGATCTCGTGTTTGCCATTTGCAGCCTTCAAAACACCAATGAAAAACTGATGAATGATTTCCTGAACTTATTGCGTCCAGTGATTCCCATGTCATCGATAATGTTTCAGCTTCTCTACCTTGTCACTGTGGCTGCTATTAAAGACCCGTTGGAAATAGAAAAACTAATTGAAACCTTCCAAAAGCATCCTAATGTAGATGTCGATTCCACTGTTCTTCCCACGGGGAAATCTCTGAGAGAACTGGTCGACTTAATTCTTAAAGGGAATGTAAGAAATCCATTGGGATAATAGGATAGAAAGTAAATATTGATATTTACAGCCTAAGGACTCGCAATTGGTTCAAATGACTCCGCTAGGAAATCGATTTATGATGCCTACCCCGTCGTATTCTATGGCTCCCGGAACCCCGTTACCGATGAGGACGCCTTTTCATTCTCAATCTTCAATTGAAACCCCTCGATATTCCATGACACCTCAGCCGGTTTTCCCGGAATCTGGTCCCAGTACACCAACAGCCATGTCGGCACCGAGATTCGGACCAATAAATAAACCTTATTAACTCATTTTATAAATAAATCTTGTCAATTTTGTTTTTTGATTTATTAATAAAGCTTAAAACTTGCAGCAAAGGCTTATTTTATCATTTATGGATTATTTAATACATTTATTTATTGATTGATATTAGAAATTATAATAATTATTATTATTAATATTAATAAACTTAAAACTTGCAGCAAAGGCTTATTTTATCATTTATTGATTATTTAATACATTTATTTATTGATTAATATTAGAAATTATAATAATTATTATTATTAATATTAATAAACTTAAAACTTGCAGCAAAGGCTTATTTTATCATTTATTGATTATTTAATACATTTATTTATTGATTGATATTAGAAATTATCATAATTATTATTATTAATATTATTATTAATAATAAAGCTTAAAACTTACAGCAAAGGCTTATTTTATCATTTATTGATTATTTAATACATTTATTGATTGCTATTTGAAATTATCATTATTATTATTAATATTATTATTATTAATAAAGCTTAAAACTTATAGCAAAGGCTTATTATAATATTTATTGATGATCTAATATATTTATTGATACTAGAAATTATTAGGAAATGTACATTGTGTTTTGATCTTACGATTGAGGGATGTTTACCCCGTTCGATTTTGTCTTATTGGTAAGCTTTGAAAATTTGTAAAATTTAAAATATGGATTTTGTTGGGATTGACTGCTACTGTTGGGATTGATTAATAAATGATTGTAAATACGAGCAGTCAGATTGAGTTTCAATTCCAACCTCCTACATACCAATGCATACTCCTTACCTACAACTTTAAGCAAATCTTTTTGAACCCTAATCCAATATTACCTCACACCCTTTATCTAAGTCAAAATGTTTGTTATTCTCAATTTTCCTGTCGGTATTCCTAATGTCACGATTATGGTAAAAGATATGTGCAAACAAATCCCAAAATTTTCAGCAACCTATCGAAATGAAAAAAATTGATATCATATTAAAAATTAAAACAAAAAATAAAATAATTTTAAATCGATTTTTAAAATGAAAAAGATCAAAACAATTTAAAACAAATTCTGATGACAAATTATTTCTCATGATATTCATTTTTATTTTTTTAAAAAAAAAAACAGAGCACTTGAATACTAGGATGGCCTTGAATATCTTCATCTGTATTGTTTGTAGCGATGCCCACTCTAAATATCATTATTTCACCTGTGAATGTGAAGCTTTTCAAAAATTTACTCTTGTTTTATAGTAAATATAATCCTCATCTTTGTCATAGTAATCTCGGTTACCGTAATAGCCCCGATCCATCAGACGCCCATTATGGTCCGATTCATAGTCACTGGGATCATCGGAATAATCATCATTGTTGAAGTGCCGCTGCCCATTTATTCTACGCCGGTGCGGTAAAGTGTTTGTTTGAACTATTATTTGTGAGGTATGTTGAGTGGGGGGCAATGTGACAGTATTTGTCGGACAATTGCTGGGGTGAGTTATACGGGTAGGCCGTGTTTCTGCATTTGGGAGCTGTGAATTTATTTGCTGTATATGTTGATTGGTTATTATTTCGTATGATGGAGGAGCTGAAGGTATTGGTAAGTTAGGTTCCTGCTGGTGGTGGATGATGTTATCCACTTCTGGATTTTGTAGAGTCTCATTTTGAATGGGACGATTTGCTGAAATATTGACTGGTGGCTTTGAATTTGTAAATGCCGCTGGGGTGGTGCTATCGACATATGGGGGAGGAGGTTCTCGTGGTATATTTTGTGAGGAGTTATTTAAATTTTTTCTTCGTTGCCTTGGATTTGTTGACTGTCTAGGTCTTCGGTTTGGATTTGGATTTGGTTGATTTGGGTTTTGAGTCGGAGGACCAAATCTGATAAAATTTCCTATGTGGTGATTAATTGACATTTTAAAATAAACTAAATTATTTCTTACTGATTATTATTTATTATAAATATTTACGGAAAATTATAATTTTTTACAACTTGTTTTTGTCAAATATTTTTATCTTTACTATAAAATAGAAAATCTTGGTGTTTTTGGTTTTGATATTTCTAGGTCTGTAAAAATGTTTTGTTCTCTACACCAGGAAGGCGCAAACTTTTTGTGACGCAACTCCTTTTTTCTACTAGATTAAAACCTTTGACATCTCCCATATTTTGCATGATTTTTATCAAGATTTCGTATTTATGAGCGTATAACATATCGATGATAATTTTTAAAAAATAATTTCAATCAATATTATTAAATACAAAAAATTAACTATTGCATTCTAATACAAACAAATTAATATGACTGAACAAATTATCATATTTATTAGGTAACAGCAAAAAACCAAAAAAATGGAGTGATTTCGCACGACTCACTATGAAACGGTTAGTAAAACATAAAAATTTTAAATAAAACATTTAAATTTTATATGAAGAAATTATGGAAATCTCTGCTCTACACGATTCCTTTCCTGACCAATGAGTGAATTAAATTTTGAGATGATTAAATGTTCTATTTGACACGGCATAAATTTATACAATTCATGTGGTACTACCTGAAATCAAAAACCATCTCAACTGTATTTTTGCTGCTGTTAACTTGGATTGGCTTATCACATTGGCAGATGTATTATTGAATATCAAAACAAAGGGGTCCAGCAGTTAGGTCTTATTTATTTTTTCTCTCCAACTATATAAAAGGATGGCTTTAAGTATTCTCGGTTCTTGTAAAAACCCTATAAAGTGACTCTAGCATGCACAGAAAGAGAAAACATAACAAAAAACAATCACTCATGATCTCAACCTTTAACAAGCGCTTTTGAAGCTGATTTTATCACCATAGCTCATAAATTATCAACAATATATCTATATTTAATATACGTAATTACACAAATATTATTTTGAACTTTATAATAGTAATGCTTGATTTTAGATAAAATTTTTTATTTGATTTAATATAATTTTTTAAAAAAATAATCATGGTAATTAATATTTGTGGTTTCTTGGTAGTAGTATATTATAAATGATAATAATTATTTCTGATTTAATTCTACTATTAATATTCAATAATAGTTATAAATTTATTAATAATCAATAATTATAATTATAAGAATTAATAAAATCAAAAAATTTATAATTATAAAAATTAACACCCATTTAAATATTAAAAATTTTTTTTTAATTAAACAAAACATGAATGCATATCTTAACTGTAATTTTAAAAATAAATAATTTTATTAATAATAATTTTTATTATTAATAATTATAATAATAATAAACTAACCCATTTTAATGTTAAATAAAATTTACAATTTAACCATAAATTGATGTATAAAATGAATGGAGCTTTTTAACAGTTATTTTAAAAATTAACAATTTGTGTGATTAAATATAATTTATCGTAGGCGGACTTGAGTTGAAAACATTGATTCATTAAAATAAAATTTTTTTATTTTTTAACAATAAAATTATATTCGAAATAATATTTTGATGAATTAAGTTTAAAAAATTAATTTCTTTACATTTAGCAAATTTTTAGCAAAAATTTAGGTTTGCAGTTGAAAAAGCATTTTTGGTATGACATGAAGCTAGATGTGTCAAAATTCAGGCGTAAGTGACCATATTGTTTTATCTAAATTGTTAATCCTTTCGCTGCGGCACAAATTTATCACAATTTTCGCCAGTTTTTAAAGTAAATCAAAATTATTTATGATTATTGTCTTTACAAAGGTTTATAGTGTTTTCGGGTCACGTCATTTTTGCGTGCCGTGCGCACCGCGCTAAGAACCCTTATGTTATGCATAGGTGACAGACGCAGTCAACGTGTTAACATTGAATTAAAACGCATCATCTTAATCTTCGTATGAAGTATTTTATAAATCATTGAAGTTTCTTATAAAAAATAAATTTTGAGTACAAAACATTCAACACAATTTTACAAAATAATTTGCCTGAGGCTAAATAGAAAATCAACCAGATAAATCAGGTCGGACGTACTCAAGAATATTTGGATTAGGAGACCTTAAACAACCATACTGATATTTTCATTACTTTATTTAAAAAAATTATGCATTCTCTGATGTAGTAATTTTCTACGGAATAATGTGAAGTCTTGTATAATTGAAAAAGTATCCAGATATGTGTTGCAAAGGTTCTGCATGAGTATTGTTTTAGAATGGAAAACCATTTGGAAATTTGGAAGCGTAGTTATACATTTTTGATATACTGCTACTAATTATGGAACATAAAATTATTTGTTTAACCTTGACCTATTACATAATATGACCCTGACCTACTTATTTGACCTTGATCATTGTGTTATGTGGGCTAGTGCGCTCACTGTGTACTACTTAGTGCATGCGATGTCTAGTTTTCTTTAAAAACTGCAAATTGGCTTTTTTTGATAATAATAAGAAATTGTAAAGGGGATTGAAAATAAACAGAAAATTATGAAGTTAACAAGAAAGGAAAGAAAGAATTAAGAAAGTCTATTGGAGATAAAATTTAAGGTCTATCAATCCTCTGATAATTCAGTCTCATTTCTATTTCAATCTAGTAATTGACTGGATCTCGATAAACTTATTTCAATTCAATTCTAGGAGTGAAAGTTCAATTCAGATAGTGATAATTGCATTTACAGAACTTTTGTGTTTGGACATTTAAACGGTATTCAATAACTTAATTATTTAATATGTTTATAGTTAAATTGTTATTTTACATTTCACTTTTATTGTAAAAAACCCAGCTACATAGCAGGTACGCCAGCTGTTCCAAAAATGTTTTTAACGAGACTGCTGAGCTCATCAACTACTATACAACGAACTAAACATTAATATAGTGCAGGGGTTTCTAAAGAGTGGTCCACGGACCCCTGGGGGTCCGCGGAACATAATGCTCTTTAGATATTTATTTTTTTGTTTGATGAAAAAAGTAAAAAGGTGTTATAATTATTGTAGTATTTTTTGTATAGTATGTATACAACAAAATAGTTTTCAATATATTGTTGGGCCAGAACACAAATAGCCTTGAGAATTGTTTAAATGCATCAGTAATACAGCACGAAAACCCAGCACCAAGATAACTTAAAATATAACATACAACACCAACTAAACATTTTAAAATCTGAGAGAATATAAATAAATATAAAATCAAAAACATAAAAGTAAAATAAAATAAATACAAAATGCATCAAGAGCCGCACGAAATTTACATAAAAAAATAACATAATAACAAGAAAATTTGACCGTAAAATGACCATTTATATAAAAGTAAAAATTAATGAATTAAATGAATAAAAAGTAAAATATTTTTGGCTGAATAAATTTAATTAAAAATGTTAAAAATAAATTACCAATTTAAATTAAGAAATTAATAAAAATTTAATTTAGATAACACAAATAATTTCAAGGTCGAATTTTGTTTAATCGCAATAAAATTAACACGCAAGGTTAAGGCCAAATTATAGGTATATATAATGATGTTTTTTGACAAATCGACCTACATTGTAGGTAATATGTTATGAATATTATTTTTTTAATGCAGCTCGCTTAGCACTTTTATATGACCACCCGAAAACTATTTATGTAAACAAGCCTAAAGAATTTCGTTTCGTTCGTTTCCAAATTTTAAAAACAAAAATTTGAAAAACTTTGAAATTGGAACCCCGGCTGCGCAGCTGACTAGGGTCCGTAAAATTTTAGACAACACATAAAGGGTCTGCGATAAAATAAGTTTGGGAACCGCCCCTGGTAAACCCAGATAAATTTATTCTTCAACAATCAATTCTTTAGAATATTTAAAAAGTCCTCAGAAAGGAATGAAGTTATTGGAAGCAGCTTGTGCGGGTGAAATAATGCAATTATCTTCAATTTCGCTGACAGATAAAAAGTTAAAATTTATTCATAAAAATCAATTCTTAACTAACATTATTAATAATTTGAGGAATAATTTGAGGAACACTACATCTCAAAATTGTCCTGGTTCCACGAAATTTCGAATTCCGACAGGTCAGACATTGTTCAAGAATTGCGAATTCTTGAACCAACCATATGACCATCCAAAATTAATAAGGGTCTTGGAGAAAAGGAAGTACAACCTCTATGCCAATGCTTTTATTTACATTTGGGTAAAATTTTAAATGCCTTCAGAGAATACTTGGCTCGAAGAGGTAGGAAAAATTCAGAAGATTTGGATACTTTAATGAAATATTTCAAATGTTTTACGCAAAGAAGATCACGCATTTTTATTGATCATGTTGCAAATTTATTGTTTACAAAACTTCATGGACGACCGTTGGAATTGTGAAATCCAATTTTATACGTAAAAATCTGGTTGCGTTCTCGTCGATCCGCAACTGACGAGCAAACTAAAAGAGCAAGCGCAAATAATGAAATTGTGTGTGATTCCATTTGGGAGGTTTTGTACATTTTATAGTATACTAAGTAATAATATCTTCAAGAATCTTGTTCTTATATTTTTTGTGTTTGATATTATTTTATATTTTACTGAGAATGAAGAAATAATTATATTTTGTTTTTATTGAGTTTAGCTTATATTTTATTATAAAGAACATTTATTTTCAAGTCTAATTGTTTCGAATTTTTATTTAAGCATTTTCAGGCTTGGCGTACAAATATCAAAATTCAAACACTGATTAGAAAATTAGAAACTCGGTTTTATTGCTGGAAAAACGTTGCCTATTTTTAGGATAAAGAATATATAATTTTTTAACAACAAAAAAATGTTTTTTTTCGTGTCCAGATTTTTGAGCTTATTTTTATATTGGTTAAGCGGCCCAGATCTATTCTCCAGTAAACCCCGACACAAAACCATCTATAAGTTGAAGTTGGCTATGGAGAAGGTTTAAATAAAAAAATACCTAGAAATAAAAACATAAATCAATAAAGGTTCAGAACGAAAAGAATTCAATTTTACTACCAATCAAAATTTACAATATCGTTTTGAATTATGAACATCAATAGGGGAAAGTCTTCCGATAATATGACATTGAAGAAGAGAACTCACGTTTAGGTAGTGGAAAGAAAAATTGAAGCATTAAAGTAGTGGGATGTGTCACATCCAGCACAGTACCCCCTCCCCCCGCTGAGAGAAAATTTTTCTAAGTCCAAAAGCACAAAAAATTTATAAGACAAAGACAATGACTCATTCAAGGTCATTGAAACAAAGACCATGACTCATTCAAGGTCATTGTATGACTCATCATATTTTTTCAAGGTCATTTAACAAAGACCATGACTCATTCAAGGGCATTGGATGACTCGTCATATTTTTTCAAGGTAATTTAACAAAGACCATGACTCATTCAAGGTCATTGGATGACTCATCATATTTTCCAAGGTCATTTAAACAAAGACCATGACTCATTCAAGGTCATTGGATGACTCATCATATTTTTCAAGGTCATTCAAAATTTCTCAAGGTCATAGTATTTTTAAACATTTTTTAATTTTAATTTACTACTTATTTTATTATTTTTTTTTATAAGTAGAATATATTTTGTAAATTTATTTTATTTTTATTATTATTTTATAAATATTATTATTAATATTATATAATAAAAAACCACGACTTATACAACAAATTTATTATAAAGAGATAATTCTACTATAGTAGTATTGTCGAAGAGCTTCATTCAAAGCCCATTCCACATACTTATGATATCTGGCAGCGCAGCAATGACATCCATCACCACAAGGGTATTCGGGTTCCATATCTTTTGACAAATTGTTTTGTTCGATATCCCATAGAAACTCATCGATTACAGTAAATATCCATATTGATGTATGATTGAATATCAAGTCTGGAATTATTGATTCTGGCTTATCCATGATTCCATGTATTTCTGGATAATAGAATTCCAGACGTTCTTAAAAATAATCTTTAAAATAATCATCTAAAAACAAGTACTAATAATAATAAAAGTAATAATAAATTACCATAATGTTTAATTTCATTCATAGCTTGAACTGAGCTCGGTACAATCATTTTAATGATAGAAATTGAAATAACAATTACTTTTATACTAATTTAGACACACACACATACAAATCTTTAGCTATAAACAATAAATATTAATTTATATAGATTTGAAAATGATAAAAGAAATTTTAATAATGTTATTAGTTTTTAATATGGTCAACTCAATTGTTGTACCCGTTCAAGGTAAAAATTCAACAAGATGTGTATGTCCTGATACAGCTTATTGATGGATATTTTGTATATGATAGATAGGCCTAGATATTTGAAAACTCCAGTCAAAAGATTATCTGAAAGAATGAGTAATTTAGAATTCCGATTTGAACATACATATGAGACTTTAAAAAGAGCTAAAAACGAATTATATGATGATATTATATATTTAAATAAGACCATTGGTATTATCAAAAATGAATTAAGAAAATCAATATTAGAATTGAAAGAAAATCGTAAACTTAATGAAAAAATGATGAATCAAGTTCAATATAGTATAAAATTTTATTCTAATAAAACAACTGATCAGTTCAATCGTATAATGAAATTATACCGCCCAGTTAACAGTGCCAACAAATCATCATTACCATTTCCATTATATATTTTTACATATTTTCTTAATATTGCATGATTCTGATTGGTTGAATATAGTATAAATACGCTTACACTTTCAAATATTTTTATAAAATGTCAGAAACTAAATTTTTTATAACTTTATTGAATGAGCTGGTCTCTAATAATAGTGAAGAAGATGAAATCATTAAAAACATGAAATTTATGGTAAACCGTACCGAGAAAATTGTTGAAGACATACCATTTGATTATGAAAAAATTCTCAATTTGCCAACATTGGAGAGAAAGAAGGCATTCCAATCATTATTTAGTTACATGTTCGATGAAAATAATAAATGGATGCGAATAATAGTAGGATTAATGTATATGAAACACATGATATTAAAATCGGGATTCGACTATGAAAATTATTTCCAATGGTCTATAGAGGTATATTGCTTTATATTGTCATTAATTTATCATTATTTAGGTAATAGAAACAAAAATTGATCCGTGGGTAGTAACAAACGGTGGATGGACAGCGATTATTCAAGTTGCAGCAGAAGCCAAACGCTCTGATATTTATATCGAAAATTGCAAATTTTTATTAAAACTAATCACTGGAGCATCTGTTTTTATATTTATGTAACAAAGTTTATCGTAGATTTTAATAAATATTTCTTTGTTATTATTATTATTAATAAAAAACTACATTTTTAAAGATTTATTGATTATTACACGAACAGCCTTCATCACCACAATATTCTATCATAATATTTTCTATAACATGGTCAATACAATTCTTAAATTCGGTCGGCTCATCTTTTGTAATTTCGGTAGTATCTTCAGTATCATTAATATTTTCTTCAACATTAACATTATCATCAATAATTTCTTCAGAATCATTAATAATTTCAGTATTAATTTCTCCATCATTAACAATTTCAGTATCATCACTCTGACATCCAGAATCACAACTCGAATCTTATTTACTCAATGCTTCAACTAGAGTCAACATATCTCTAATTTTTACACCGGTTATTTCTTCGAGTTTATCAAACAAAAAGTTTATTAAATATTCTAAACGAAATTAATTAATTAAACGATAACGCCAATAAAAAACCTTTCTTACGATATATTTCGATAGCACAGCTATCATCTTCAGGTACTCAAAACCAACTAAAAATATTATGAATTAACATTTAATTTAAACAAATTATTTTTTATTAATTTAATTTTTTAATAAATAAATATTTTTAAAAATATATTTTAAATTAATTTTAAATTTTAAATTTTTTACTTATATTCTAATTTTTTAAAAAATTAATGCAATTTAAAATTTTCAATTATTTTAATAATATTAAAAAAACAAACATGATTTAACATACGTAAACTATTTAAAAACATTCAAAACATTCGTAGTCACAGCACTCTGCACATTAATCTTTGGATCCAATGACCTTATCAGCAATGCTTCACATATCACTCGTTCCCAATAACTATTAAAACTTCTCAACAAAATTCTAAAATCAGACATTCCGATATCACTTTTACAGCCTCTATTGTGTTCACTAATATTGGTCAAACCCTTCAATCGACAATGCTCTAGAACTCGAGTACAGAGATGACGGGAAGTCTCTCCAATGTATGTGGCATTACACCCATTACATGTAAATTGATAAACGAGATCAGAAGACAATCCAACCGGAGTTTTTGATTTATTAATAAACATATTGCGTACCTTACACGAATTAGAGACGATCTTATACTCTAAATTTCCTATCAGTTTACCCAACTTCCTCTTATAATTTGTAAAGCCTTCAGAGTACGGCAATACTAACACATATTTAGGCTCAATTTTTTTATATCCATTTTTACAATCACCCAGATCAACACTCAATTCACACCCATCCGACAAATTACATTCAGACTTTCCACAACATGGATCCTTAGGATTTTTAATCAATTTATCAACAGTTTCTTTTATCATCAACAATAAAAATGATTTAGAATATCCATTCTTTATCAACAACTCAACCAATTTATCAACACTTTTTACCGAATTAGCAAAAGTAGAAGATAGAGCCCATGAACGATAAATCAATCCTTTCACCATATTTCTCTTATACTTAAATTCACAAAAGCTTTCTGGAGAAGTATAAAGACCAGTATCAGTTGGTTTTCTATAAATCTCTGTCTCATACTGTTTATCTTTGCGTTGAATTAACAAATCCAAAAACGCAATTGATGACTTTCTCTCCGTTTCACATGTGAATACAATGTTTTTATGTAAACTGTTCATAAACTGCAAAAACGGTTCTACATGTTTCTGGTTTTCAAATATAAGAAAAATATCATCCACATACCTTTTATAAACAAAAGGTTTTTCAAATTGGAAAGAAGCAATTTTCTTTTCCAAACTAGCCAAAAATATTGATGCCATCGTTGGTGCTAAAGGGGAACCCATAGCGACTCCATCTATTTGTTGATACCATTCATCATTGAAAAGAAAATTGACATTTGAAGTAGCAAATTCAAGAAGTTTTCGAAATGCCCTTCTATCCAAAATGTGATGTTCCGAATCATTTTCATTCCACAACGCACAGCATAAGTCAATTGTCTCAACCAGTGGCACATTCGTAAACAAACTACAAACATCAAACGAAACCATAACATCATTCATACTTCGTTTTTGTAGCTTTGCAATACAAGAAACAAACTCAAAGCTATCCTTACATTCAAACTCTGATCGCATTAATGGTTTTAATAATCCATCTAAAAACTTTGCTATTTTATACTGGGCAGTACCAACCATCGACAAAACTGGTCTCATAGGTACACCATCTTTATGGATTTTTGGTAGCCCATATAGTTTAGCTGGCTGCGATCCTATTGGACGAATAGACTTACCTACCTCTTCATCAATAAGCTTCTTCTCAATAAAACCATTTAACATTTTTTGCACAAACTCTTCATCCTTAAGAGGAGGTAATTTTCCATTCTTCCGACCCTTTGGCAATTTCACAAACTGAGGAGAATTTAACAAATCATTCAACTTATTTACATACACATCATGGTCAAGAATGACTATCCCATTTCCTTTGTCAAACTTACAGATATTTATATTTTTTTTAGCTAAGTTTTTTAAAGTCATAAAATCCCTAATATTCTGCTTTTTGTTTTTATCGATATACTCCATCGTACTTGCACTTAACGAGCTCTTCATATAATTACCATTAATGCCTTTCATCGATCGGGCTATATGAAAATATAAACTTTCAATTTTTGCACACAATTTTGTTTCATCCAAGCGATTCTTAATACAGTGATTTGGACCAAATTTTAAAACACGCTCTTCATCATCATTCAACACTATTTTACTCAAATTTATCACAGTATTCTCCACAGTAAATTTAGAAATCCCAAATATTTTTCTCAAATTAATCAATTGTCTTTCTAGTAATATGTCCAATTAATACATAGAAGAACGTTAAGAAGAATGTTGGAATCAGAGAAAATAAGGAGAACTTCCATTGATAAAAAACTAACAAATATTGGATTAATGTTAAATAATGCTACGAATGAGTTTTGTTTACAGGTATGTGTAGAATGGTGTATCAAAAATTCGATTGTGCAAATAAAATCTAAAGAGAATGCTCATATTAAAAAATTGATTAATTTGAGAAAAATATTTGGGATTTCTAAATTTACTGTGGAGAATACTGTGATAAATTTGAGTAAAATAGTGTTGAATGATGATGAAGAGCGTGTTTTAAAATTTGGTCCAAATCACTGTATTAAGAATCGCTTGGATGAAACAAAATTGTGTGCAAAAATTGAAAGTTTATATTTTCATATAGCCCGATCGATGAAAGGCATTAATGGTAATTATATGAAGAGCTCGTTAAGTGCAAGTACGATGGAGTATATCGATAAAAACAAAAAGCAGAATATTAGGGATTTTATGACTTTAAAAAACTTAGCTAAAAAAAATATAAATATCTGTAAGTTTGACAAAGGAAATGGGATAGTCATTCTTGACCATGATGTGTATGTAAATAAGTTGAATGATTTGTTAAATTCTCCTCAGTTTGTGAAATTGCCAAAGGGTCGGAAGAATGGAAAATTACCTCCTCTTAAGGATGAAGAGTTTGTGCAAAAAATGTTAAATGGTTTTATTGAGAAGAAGCTTATTGATGAAGAGGTAGGTAAGTCTATTCGTCCAATAGGATCGCAGCCAGCTAAACTATATGGGCTACCAAAAATCCATAAAGATGGTGTACCTATGAGACCAGTTTTGTCGATGGTTGGTACTGCCCAGTATAAAATAGCAAAGTTTTTAGATGGATTATTAAAACCATTAATGCGATCAGAGTTTGAATGTAAGGATAGCTTTGAGTTTGTTTCTTGTATTGCAAAGCTACAAAAACGAAGTATGAATGATGTTATGGTTTCGTTTGATGTTTGTAGTTTGTTTACGAATGTGCCACTGGTTGAGACAATTGACTTATGCTGTGCGTTGTGGAATGAAAATGATTCGGAACATCACATTTTGGATAGAAGGGCATTTCGAAAACTTCTTGAATTTGCTACTTCAAATGTCAATTTTCTTTTCAATGATGAATGGTATCAACAAATAGATGGAGTCGCTATGGGTTCCCCTTTAGCACCAACGATGGCATCAATATTTTTGGCTAGTTTGGAAAAGAAAATTGCTTCTTTCCAATTTGAAAAACCTTTTGTTTATAAAAGGTATGTGGATGATATTTTTCTTATATTTGAAAACCAGAAACATGTAGAACCGTTTTTGCAGTTTATGAACAGTTTACATAAAAACATTGTATTCACATGTGAAACGGAGAGAAAGTCATCAATTGCGTTTTTGGATTTGTTAATTCAACGCAAAGATAAACAGTATGAGACAGAGATTTATAGAAAACCAACTGATACTGGTCTTTATACTTCTCCAGAAAGCTTTTGTGAATTTAAGTATAAGAGAAATATGGTGAAAGGATTGATTTATCGTTCATGGGCTCTATCTTCTACTTTTGCTAATTCGGTAAAAAGTGTTGATAAATTGGTTGAGTTGTTGATAAAGAATGGATATTCTAAATCATTTTTATTGTTGATGATAAAAGAAACTGTTGATAAATTGATTAAAAATCCTAAGGATCCATGTTGTGGAAAGTCTGAATGTAATTTGTCGGATGGGTGTGAATTGAGTGTTGATCTGGGTGATTGTAAAAATGGATATAAAAAAAATTGAGCCTAAATATGTGTTAGTATTGCCGTACTCTGAAGGCTTTACAAATTATAAGAGGAAGTTGGGTAAACTGATAGGAAATTTAGAGTATAAGATCGTCTCTAATTCGTGTAAGGTACGCAATATGTTTATTAATAAATCAAAAACTCCGGTTGGATTGTGTTCTGATCTCGTTTATCAATTTACATGTAATGGGTGTAATGCCACATACATTGGAGAGACTTCCCGTCATCTCTGTACTCGAGTTCTAGAGCATTGTCGATTGAAGGGTTTGACCAATATTAGTGAACACAATAGAGGCTGTAAAAGTGATATCGGAATGTCTGATTTTAGAATTTTGTTGAGAAGTTTTAATAGTTATTGGGAACGAGTGATATGTGAAGCATTGCTGATAAGGTCATTGGATCCAAAGATTAATGTGCAGAGTGCTGTGACTACGAATGTTTTGAATGTTTTTAAATAGTTTACGTATGTTAAATCATGTTTGTTTTTTTAATATTATTAAAATAATTGAAAATTTTAAATTGCATTAATTTTTTAAAAAATTAGAATATAAGTAAAAAATTTAAAATTTAAAATTTAAAATTAATTTAAAATATATTTTTAAAAATATTTATTTATTAAAAAATTAAATTAATAAAAAATAATTTGTTTAAATTAAATGTTAATTCATAATATTTTTAGTTGGTTTTGAGTACCTGAAGATGATAGCTGTGCTATCGAAATATATCGTAAGAAAGGTTTTTTATTGGCGTTATCGTTTAATTAAATCGTTGCCAAATTTATTTAATTATTTATTTAGAAATTAATTAATTAATTATTTTATATTTTACCTTTTTCAGACATCATTTTTAAAACTATTTTAAAACTACTTATAATTTTGTTTATAGAATAACAAAGAAAACATAAATACATTTATTAAACACTAAACACTATACATTAAAATAACTGTGAAAGTCTAGCAGTAACAATTTTCAAGATTGGAGAAAGCATATCGTTTTGATCAGCTTTATATCCTTGGATTGTTATTGTTATATACCAGTTTTTCTGTTCTTTGAATCCAATTTCTGTAAATGCATCATAATATCTGGTATATTGACTCGTGAAGAAAGCATTTTCATTGCATTTTAAATTGGAATTGATCTTTTTGAATGTATTATCAATATCCTTGATATCTAACATTGAGAGAGTACCAGCAAGAGATTGAAATTGCGTTTTATTGAGTTTGACTGGATTTGCCAATTGCATATTGATAGGCTCCTTTAAAAAAATACATTTTATAATTATGGAACATCTGAACTGGTTGGGCACTTATTTTCTTGGTAATGTTTGATTTATGATCTTTATAATGTGGTGACGCACTTTTATACCCTTGACAGATAATGATTAACCAATCAGAATCATGCATGATCACAAAGACAATGCATGATAAGTGCATGATAATTGCAAGATAAGTGCGTGACTGGAAAACTGTATGTAAATTAACCCGTTGAGTTTACATATATGATTTTACACATATCATCTATATAAAATGTATTATTAATATCACGTGTTTTATTATTATCAATATTATTATTATTATTATTATTATTATCGTTATTATTCTTTTAATTATCATGATTTTTATTATTATTATTATTATTATTATTATTATTATTATTATTATTATTATTACTATTATTACTATACTAATAAAATTACTATTTTTATTATTGTTACCACCATCAAAATAAAACTATTACTATCAAAAACATTTATTATTATTACCAAAATAAAACTAACAAAACAACAAAAATAAAATACAAAAACATTTATTACCAACACTAAAACTATCAAAATAAACAAAAATAAAATACAATTATTTTCTTAACAGTTTCATTTTTTGAAAATTTCTTATTGAATTTGTAAGATTCCATTCCACATAGCGTTGATATCGGAAATCACAGCAGCTACACCCCAGAATGCAGGGGTATTCAGTTTCCATCTCCTTGACCATTCGGTTTATTTCATTGTCCCAAAGAGCTTGCTTAATCAGATTGGAAATATCGATTCTTGTTTCATTGTATATTAGCTGTTGATGCATTGACGGTTCTTGATTCTTCAAAATCTCCTTTATTTGAGGATAGTAATAAATAATACGATCGATTATCATTGGGGCGTATTTGTCTAAATAAAATATAAAAAATGAAATAAAAAAGATAAATTTACCGTATTCAGCGATATTTTTCTTTGGCATAGCATACATAATGGTATAATATTTTAAAAATGAAATAAAATGAATAAGCAATTTGTTTTAATCAATCACTAGCCAATCAGATATCAACCAATCCGGTGATTTCATTTTGTATGTCACAAACAATATTTTTATACTCTAGATTTCGCACCCCTAATATGACTATTTTGCCACTAGCAAACACGTTAACACACATTGGGTTGTATTTTAAAAGCCTCAGTGCAGGAAATAATTCTGGTTCGAACATACAAAGACATTTTGTTGACATGTTGTATAGATTGATAGATTGTCCTATATCCATGGTAATTGTAATTGACTGTATTTTAATATCCTTTATTCTATATTGTAATTTATTGACATCTAAAGGTTTCTTACATCCCATGATTCTGCATTTGCCTGATTTGAAAAATATTATAGGGTATTTTCCACTCCTATCTACAATTTGCTGTGGTTTACCATTTGGAAACGTCATTTTTGATACATCGAAAGTTCCTTTATAATTTATATTTGATAACATAATTAAACAATAAAGAAATATTAAGCTATATATATGATTTTTAGGAAGAGTTCATTAAATCATATAATATAAACAAAAACCTATAATTATACAAATTAATAATGGAATTAAGAAATGATGCTATATATATAATCGTCGTCCCAAGTGGTAGTGGTAAAACTATGTTTGTGTGTAAATTACTGAAATCTAATTTATTTCAAACAAAATTCAACAAGATTTATTGGCATAGAGGTGCAGATGAAGAACATGGAATAACTCAGGATAATTTCTGTAAATTGAAAAACATGAAAATAGTAAAGGGTTTCGATAAAAACTGGTCAAGTCGTTTAAGGAAAGGTGATGTTATCATTATTGATGATTTGTATCAGGAAGCTAATAAAGAAAAGGATTTTAATAATTTATTCACAAAAATCATTAGACATGTTGGTGTTACTGTGATCTTTATTACTCAAAATCTATTTCATCAGGGTGGCGCACATCGAACAAGGAATTTAAATGTTCAATATTTAGTTATTTTCAAGAATCCTAGAGATGCAACAGTTATTGATTTTCTTGCTCGACAAGCATACCCTAATAATCGTAATTTTCTCATCAGTGCATTTCAAGATGCTACAAAATCACCACATGGATATAAGTAGTGGGATGTGTCACCGCTAGATCATGTCACCGCTGGATCAACCCCCCCGGGGGGGTAAAAAAATTTTTTCTAATTCTAAAAGTACAAAAATTTTTTAAGACAAAGACAATGACTCATCAAAAATTTCCCAAGGTCATTCAAACAAAGACCATGACTCATCCCAAAATTTTCAAGGTCATTCAAAATTTCTCAAGGTCATTCAAAACTTCTCGAGGTCATTCAAAATTTTTCAAGGTCATTCAAAAGTAGGTCAAGGTCATTTAAAAGTAGGTCAAGGTCATTCAAAATTTTCAAGGTCATATTATTTTAAAACAATATTAAATTTTAATTTACTACTTATTTTTATAAGTAATGTTTTAATATTTATTATTATTATTATTAATATATATATATTTTTTTATTATTATTAATATTATTATTACTATTATTATTATTATTATTATTATTATTATCATGCTTTTTATTATTATTGTCAAGGTTATTGGATGACTCACCATAATTTTTCAAGGTCATTCAAACAAAGACCATGACTCATCAAAATTTTCTCAAGGTCATTCAAAAATTCTCAAGGTCATTCAAAATTTCTCAAGGTCATTCAAAATTTCTCAAGACCATACAAAATTTTTCAAGGTCATTCAAAACTTTTCAAGGCCATTCAAAACTTCTCAAGGCCATTCAAAAATTTTCAAGGCTATTCACTATTTTTCAAGGCCATTCAACATTTTTCAAGGTCATTCAAAATTTCTCAAGGTCATATTATTTTCTAAAAAAAAAATAATTTTTTAATTTAAAACTACTACTTATAAAAAAAAGTAGTGTTTTAATTATTAATATTTTTTAATTTTTTATTCTATTACTTTTTTTTTTTAAGTAATATTTTAACTATCACTGATTTTATTATTATTATTATTAATATATAATAAAAAACCAAGACATATACAACAAAAAGTTTTATTATAAAGAAATAATTCTACTATAGTTATATTATCGAAGAGCTTTATTCAAAGCCCATTCCACATACCTCCGATATCGGGCTGCGCATATAAGTAGTGTTTTAATTATTAATATATTTTTTTTTATTCTATTGCTTATTTTTATAAGTAATGTTTTAACTAATAATATTTTATTATTATTATTATTGTTACAAGTTTTTATTTATTAATATTATTATTATATTAATCTTCTAAATTAAGATAGCGGAATTCAGAATTAAATGGAATCAGACATTTTTAATAATCGATAAGCTATTGACAGAAACCTATGATTATTTATTACTACTAAAAAATAAATAAATCAATAAGTCAATAATAAAATTATCTAGTTGCATATTATTTCTAAATAAAATGTAATCTGGATGTGTATGGTAAATATCGAGATTTTATTCAATCCTACACTGATAATGCAGATAAAATCGAAATTTAACTATTGTGAACATGTTTTATAACCCTTTATATAAAAAAGCAACTAATAATAATCAAAAACATAATAAAATAAGTAAACGTACAATTTTTTTTTTCTATAATATACAAAATCCAAAATATACAAAAATATATAATATTCACATAATTGTTCGTCTGATAAATTGATGATCAATCAGGAGCCAGAATTTCTTTGAATATATCTTGAAATTGCTGTGTTCTTGTAATACTATGACCACTATTAATTGCATCAAGCCCTCTATAGTGTCCATAGGCAAAACTAACATTTTTATCAACCCATGCCCTCTTATCATCGTGGTTGTTTAGCGCTATTTTACTATTTTTAAAAGTAAAAAGCTGATGATTCCGGGACCCTATTCTAGTCTGAGGTACAGATATAATCTCGTTATTATTGTAACAATCTAAATATGATTGATGATTTATATTTGTACCTGCTAATTTTACTCCCTTAGCCCTCATAGTCGACTTATTTCCCAATAAACTATAACATTTAGGACACAAGAAAATCCACTCACTATACCCTCCCCCTTACTCTCATCCTTAAACTTTCCTATAACGGATGCTAGTCGTCTTGAATATAAAGGATGAGAGGGGTCATAATTAGATGTATCTAAAAGGTCATCCGAAATCATCGCTTTTAATAAAGTATCTAATTTTAAATTTTTTATCTCTAAAAAGAAGCTGTCCGTATCACCGGCAATTAAATTTATATCACAATTATAAATAGTTCTATACTTTTGCAGCTCTATATACTGCAACTGATACATCCGTAGTTTGGATAGATCTAGTACTGATTGTCCGATGTAACTAGGCCTATCCAAACATATTGAATCCTTATTAAGATGCGCGGCAAACAGATTCTCATCAACTTCGATGGTTTTTCTGAATGACGGTTTTGACGAATATGTAATTAACTTTTCAAATGAATTACATAGTCGCAAATTCATTCGCTTCTTAAGGTTTTCAACGGATTTACCGTACAAGCTGTTATTATATAATTTAAATAAATCTTTATATATCTCGCTGACTGCATTTGCTCGCAAGTCAGTATTTTTATCTATATAATTTTTAAAAATAGGTTTCTGTGTAAATTTTATACATCTATGTACATTCACAACCTTAGCCCCAAGCGAAAGATAAAGCCTGAGAAGCCTCCAATGAAGAACATGATTCTTCTTTGGATAATGCGTGAGCATTAGCTTCTCAACTTTTGAATTTGGTGGGCACATCTTTTCCGGTCCAATCGGAAAGTCATTTAAAAAATCATGGAAATTTTCAGGGATATCAATATCAACTTCCATAGTATATCCATATGGAAGGATTTCAATATCCGCAACATTCATACACTCATTCAATACATCATCCAAACCATCATACACCCAAACAAAATCAGCATATGGCAAAGATTGGCTAAGAGCCCAACCGTACAAATTATTTATGTCTATATACAGCAATTCGGTGTCCTCTGAAGAAGCAACATAGTGTTTGTTAACAAACGTTAACCCTCCTCGTATTCCTCCCTCGTAAAAATTGAACATTTCCATGTCCTGTAAAAGCTCTATGGGTTCATCTAATGTCATAAGCGCTGACGCCCATGACATTCCAGGAATACCATAGAAATTTAAAGGTTCAAGACCATTGTATGCAATGGCCTTTTCACGAAACTGTTGAAAGTAATCAGCGAGTAGGAATACATCAACTTTTAAATAATGCATCATATAGTCACGCAAATTACCACAGTTTTGTTGCATCCAAACCAATTCAGCAGTCGCATACTCATCATCTGTCACACCCTCCCATTTAGGAGGCAATTCATAAGTAGTTTCAAGAACATCAAAAGATGCGGCATAATCATAAGGAAATATACCCTTAGAATCTATCATAGAACCAGGAAAGGCAGAGGTAGTAAGAGGTAGTGTAGTAAGTGTTTTTACAGCCTTAGATATAGAGCAATTTACAAATTGCATACTATCTATAAATCTAACAGCCAGATTTTTTATATGTACAATTAAAGATATAAATTTTTCAGTCGAGGTAGGGATAATGTCTAAATTCCAAGAAGGAAAACCGTTGAGACCATTTTTTAAAATATGATGCAGATCGTAACCTTTTAAATTATGAAACACTATCGGAAGCAACTTATATATTCTACGCGCAAAATTACATTTTCGGCACGCTGCACCAAGATATTTACCTGTAAAGTGACAATGGTCTTTAGCAGGATTTACAATTGGTTTCTTGCAAAGATAGCAAGTTCTACATGATTTAAATTCTAGTTGTTCAGCGAAAGACATAAAGCTTATCAACTTTTTCCCTTCAACATCATAATAAGGTAGGACAATTGTGACAGCAATTTCCTCTATTTTTTTAAGAAATAAAGAAATGCAGTCAGGTCCATAAAATTCAAAATATTGTTGTGTTTTTGTGTAGTTATTTATTAGTAAAAGGCCTGCTGAACTAGGCATATGAATTTGGTGATGTCTAACATCAGGTGGTAAAACCGACTCGAAATGGGCATAAATCACATAGGGAGGGGTGATGGTTTTAGAATAATTTTCAAATTTTAAATTTTTGCTATCGGGTAATGTGTAAAGGGTTGTACCCGTCTGATTTTTAGCGCACAGAGCTACATGTTTATTAAAGGCATTATCCAGCCTGAAACCATTTAGGCAGTGTGGGCACCATTTACATCTAATTTGAACTGGACAATCAGGATTCTGATGACAATTCATTAATTTATTCAGATCACTCACCGCGGTGTAGTGATTCCTATCACTTTTCTCTAATAAAAGCAAATAAATAGGTGTTCCGCCAATGACCTTTGAACGATGAATTATACTTAAATGAGGATGATGGAAGACATAACTATCAGGAACCTCGTCAATTATCACAGTTGGAGTATAAGAAAGGACGTTTATTGCTAAATTTAAACTGTCATTTTTCTTTTCAAATTTGGGTATATTTATTAATTTCATTGGACAATCCGTAATTTCGTCATATACTAAGTCGTTTAAAAACTCGGTATATTTTGCAGGTCTAGTCCGATTTTCTAAAATTAAATCTTTTTTAAGAATTGCCAGAATACTATAAAGGAAGCATTTATCGTCAGTATTTTTAACATTTATAATAGCTTTTTTAGATGCAATAGCAGAAGGAGTCTGAATATATCGATGACCTGATAAACGATTAATTGGGGAAAATTTGGTAATTATAAAATCTATTTCTAAAATATTGATTACTCTCCATCCACTGCCTAAATGGGTGAACTTTTCTATTTTTTCATTGAGTTTATTAACTCCTTCAGATAAAAAACTATCTGAAAATTTTTCTGCGTTGTTGGAAAAATAATTATCGCGGATTTCCCCATCTTTTTCAAACTGTATTAAAACAGCAAATTGAATTTTAACATCACCCCCATCTTTCCAATCTCATCAAATAATTTAGAACTGATTCTCTCAGTTAACATTATTTTTATCAGTTGCGCCTCTGATGTATTAAATTTAATTGTTTTAATTGCGCCGTTTAAATTAATTTGTATTATAGGTTCTAATGAACCACCAACTTGATTAATAGTATTATTAACAATATCTACATTATTTATAATATCTACATTATTTATAATATCTACATTATTTACAATGTCTGCAATATTTATAATATCTGCATTAGTAATAATATCAATATCTACATTATTTATAATATCTACATTATTATTTGATTCGTCATCACTGATTTCAATGACTTCGATTTTTATAAGTTTATTTGGTATTTTAGATGGCCTATATTCAGCAGGTCTTTTATTTTTAGTTATTTTTGTTGGGCGTATATTATTTATAATATTCATAATATTTACATTATTTTTATTACTGATACGAAACAGCTCCTTTTTAATTATTTTAAATGAATCTAAATGGTCTTTGTGAATGTTATAAAAAGCTTTGTATTTTATGGACTGGGATGTTTTGCATACAGGGCAAATAAAAAACCTAATGCAATTAAATCTATGGACATAGTATTGTTTCATTTTTTCGTGACATATTTCACCATGATTCTTTGAGATCATGCAATATTTTGGGTAAAATTTACCTGATAAAATAGTAATAAATTAAATAACTTGTATTGAAAAAAAAAATAATATATATATATATATATAATCATTTTACAATATTTCATAAAATTATCTTTCATTATTATACAATTCTATAACATAAAGACTTGTATAATATTAAATGATAATTCTTATATAGTCAAATGTATTAGACATGGCTTTGCACTTGTTTTGCATAAATATTGCAACATTCGCGAATCATTCATTATTATGCAAGTTTATAACAAAAAGACCTGTTAATAATAAATGTTTCAAATTATAGGGTGAATAGCATGTCACTGCAGATTATTATTATTATCAAATTATAGGACGAATAGCTACATGCTTACTGTAGACTATTATTATCATATAAAATAAATATTATTATTATTATTATTGTCACATAAAATATTATTATTATATAAAATAAGTATCATTTTTTTCAAAATATAGCTGCATGCTCACTGCAGATTATTATTATCACATCAAATAAGTATTATTATTATTATAATATAAAATGAATACCGTTTTCAATGCTTGCTGTAGATTATTATTATTATTTTTTCTTATTATTAATAAAGAATAGATATATATTAACCTAAAATTTAATAAAAACAACCTTTTATTATTTACACAAATCATTCCCTAGAATTAGTTAAGAATCAACTCTGCATGATTTCATAAAATCTTCATAAATTCTTCGCTATTAAATAATTTCCATAAAATCTTCAATAATCAACTTTTCACAAAATCTTATACTTTTCATAATTTTTCAAAATATTATTTAAATTCGTTAAATTTTTAAAAATATAATTAATTAATATATTTAAATAAAGTTTAAAAATAAATAAATTACTAACATAAATCTGCATCAATATTATCATCAGATGAATCGTCAACATCAATACAAGTGGGGGCATTATCCACTATGTCATCTCCATCAATACAAGTGGGGGCATTATCCACTATATTATCTCCATCAATACAAGTGTGGTCATTATCCACTATATCATCTCCATCAATACAAGTGGGGGCATCATCCACTATATCATCCAAAATAATTATTGGGTAAGTTGCCGGAATCATATCATCATCATCATCTGAAATGTTTTTTTTTTATATTTTGAAAATAACTAAATATTAAACTTACCGATAGATATAACCTCATAAACATCTTCATTAATTGAAGTGGGAGTATCTTCAATAATAATTCTTTCAACATTATTATTATTACAATCTAAAAGAATATTAATAAAATCATTTAACTAAAAATTAAATTTTACCAAAAAAGTCATCCAAATCCAAAAGATCCTCATTTTCGGTTACATCGAACCAGTCTAAATTTACTAAAAGATTAATGGTAATAAATAATAAATAAAAATTACCAATGGATGAAGTTAGAAGACTTCTTAAAATATTATTTTGTCCTGCCATATTAAAATTTATGAATTAATTGTGATAGATTTTGAATTTGCATATGTTTATAAAGAGAATAATATTTTCAGGATTTAGCCAGTCACATTTAAGCAATACACACATATAGGTGAGAGATTTTTACGCATGCAGCCTATATTGTGTAGGTATGTTTTCTTTGTAAATCACATACTAACAAAAGTATGTATGTGTTTTTCTTTGTAATTCACATACAAACAAAAGTATGTATGTGATTTCTTTGTAAATTACATACAGTCTTGAGTGTGTATGTATGCGTTCCTTGTTACTAATCATGCACTTATCATGCAGTGTCTTTGTAAATCACGTGATGATCATGCAGAGTCTTTGTAAATCATGCACTTATCATGCACTGGCTTTGTTAACATTAATTAATTAAACACATAATAATAATATTAATAATAATAATATTAATAATAATATTAATAATAATAATAATAATAATATTTAAAAATATATATATATTATTAGTTAAAACATGACAATAATAATAAAACATAACACAAACATTAATACATTTATTATACATTAAATCGCTTGGATAATAACCATGCTAAACAATGTTGACCACATGTTAAGGTCCATGGTTTTTGATACATAGTTTTATTATAGACAATAGGTTTACCCATTGTTTGCAGTTTTGAAACCATTAAAGCAGGATAATAGAAACCCATAGGATCAAATACAAATATCTTGCTAGGTTTCATATATATTGCTAACCAATGTTCTCCCCCGAGATGAGACGATTGAGTATTGACGATTATGGCTTGATTATTACGTAAATATGGAATTTTATCAAGAGGAAAAACCCCTAAAAATTCATGTCCTAGAATTTGTTTTCCAATTCGATAGACCTGAACAGAACTACATCAATAATATTAATAATACATTTAAAAACTTACTCCATGACAAATTATCATAAATTATCTATACATTTATACCAACAACGTTTGAACTTTGTTCAAACCAATACTGTTCTGTTTGCAGTTATTTGAACCTCATTTTCAAATACTCCATATATTACAACATGTACCGGTTCAGTTGTAGCTTTAGCAAACTTTATATCTAATCGTAAATTTCCATTTTGAGGTAATTGACTCTGATTTAAATCAAAATCGGGTGCCAAAACAAATGTAAAGAATGGATATTTGTTTTTAAAATCATCAAGAGTTATACCACAATTAAGGTTTTTATCCAAATAACCCATATTTCTCACTATACTCTGCATGTATGTAGCACAATAATTGTCATTATCGAAATCTTGAGTATATGTTTCTCTATAATCCCTATTTTTCGATAAAGTTAGCGATGTTACTCCAAAATTTTTGAAAATTGAGCTTGATGTTAAGTATGATCCATTATATTGAGATTCGCTTTGAAATGTTACCAATATAAAGTTGGGCATTCTTCTATCTCCAAATATTTGTTCTTTATAGAAAGAAGCTGACCCTTTAGCAATTGCAAATTGAACAATTTCCTTTGTTTTCAATGGATATATTGCATGTTTAGAATTAAGCCCCAGTTGATGACCGGCTAATACAGAAGGCTCAACACGAACTCTTCTCACTACTAATTTTGCATCAACTAATTGAAGAATTGGTGTTGTGGTGGCACTTGTTAGTGATAATGTTGACTCTGATCTTTTCAATCTAATGTGTACATTAACACCTGGGAGTAAATATTTCGGTTGATCCATAAAATCGAGTTGTAATGATGAGCACATGGTAAATAATTTCGAGCCTTTAATCCACTTTTTCCTATCGTCATCACTACCATAACCCATAGGAGTTAAACATGTATTTTTAGTATCGCTATTATAATTTATAATAGTTTCTATTAGAGCTTTGTGAATATATGTACTGTTACCACCCTCAATCTTGATATTATTAAATCCGAGACCTGCATCTTTAAAGAGTGTATGAAACAAGAAATTATTTGGTATTACATCACTAGGTTCACCCAACGGTTTTCTATCTTTATCTACAACTTTGATCTGAACAGTTAACAATGTATCGTTCAAATCTAAATATTCAGTTTGGGAACCGTTAATATAAAATTCAATATCAGTTCTACTATCCATAATAGAATTCATCGGAAATACTTCTTCAAAGGCCCCCAATTCAATTACTGCTTAGGGAGATGGTCTATCAAATAAGCAAAATTCAGATTTACCACAAATCATTTTTGAAATATAGTTCCATGTCCTTTCATTCGTTTGTTTATATGTTTATGATGTCTTTTACGTTTTTGAGCCTGTGCAGGTTCTTGTTTTTGAAACATACCTGCCACACTTGGTAGAACTTTCCCTAACTCGGATAATGCATTTGATTTCAGAGATGGTAATATTTTCTGCTCATTCATTATCACATCTTTAGCGGTTTTCATACCAAAACTACCAAGGCGTTTAAGAATAGGAAGTGCAAATCTACCGATAGTTTTCAACCATCCTGATCCATACTGTTTACCAATAAAATATGGTAATTCGCCACCACTTTGGCTACCACTATACATAGTAATAATATCGTTATTGGCCATCTAATTTACGAAAATGTAATGTCAAATGAGTTTTTGTATCTTTACTAAATTCAATAAATTTACCGCTATCATCACGGATATTTATTTCTATATTGTTTATACATGATGTTGATACCGGTAAGTACATGGGATTATCGATATTTATATTGACAACTTCATCCTGGTCATGTGTATCAACCCACACAGATTTTAATAGAGGAACCAAAGAATCACCAACAATTATAGGATCGATGATGTTAGTATATATGAACATTTGCCTATGGAGTTTTATTATTTTTGGTTTGCGTACACCAAAAGCACTTGCCCTATATGTTTGCTTATCTAATCCCAATGTATTAGCCAAATTTTTATCAAATGTAACTTCACAAATGTTATTATTCAGACTGAATTTACATATTCCATCTTTAACAAATTCAATAGTTTTAAATATATGTAAACAATTGAATGAAATATATTTATGTAATTCTTCAAGTGTTTCAATATATAAATCATTAGTAAATGTAAATGTATCTTCCACCTCATTAATATATGATACAGATATTTTGATGTTTTCGATCGTTACACTTTTCTCATCAAATGTTTTGAATCGTATTAGGTATTCAGTACCAGGAACAACAATGCTAAGCTTATCACAACCCATTCGCTTGGCATCCTCAATACTTTCAAACTTTATTGTAAATGGACTATAATCACAACTAACATTCAATCCATCTTTGAAAAACATGCCACAATTTTCATCTAAAATCTGATTCGGAATATGACAATATCGTTCAAAATTATTGATTGAGAAAATACCACTACAGGTTTTGGGTACACGTTTCTTGAATCCGATTTTACAATGACTATAAAATGGGAATGTATTGTACACAAATGTAAAGTCTTGCAAAGCAACTTCCCAATTTCCATGTAAATAAATAGGATTTTGAAGATCAACCATAAATTTACTTGCTTGATTTTCCGGATGGATTAGCGGGCAACTATTACTAGGTAAAATTGTATAGAAACTCATTTTACTAGGTCTTTTGATGATATCCATGAGGGTTTTTGATATCCATGCCATTTGACATAGTATTGTTTATCCTTACCCACCAGTTTAGTTTTCAATATTTTCTGAATTCTGAACACTGTAGGTTTCGAAATAACTTGTAATTCCTGTTCATAGAATTTCCCTTGTATTACATTGTTATCACTATCTTTAATAACATACATTACAGGACTCTGTTTAGTATTAATTTTAGTAATTTGAAATACCTCATCACTCCAATTACTATCGAAATTTTTGATGAAAGGTGAAGCAGATATTTTACTAATTCTAACGTGATCACCGACTTTATATTTTGGTTTTGTAATAGCAGCTGTTTTAGACCGAACTGATTTAGCTAATGTTTTCGAGCTGATATCTACGGGTCTCAAACCATTCAGACCTCGATGCGATGAATTATTATAACTAACAAGTATTTTCGGTAATACATTTATCCATATTTTATTACCTTGATGCACGAAATATTTCTTTGATCTATCCCTCAATGTCCGGTTAAATCTTTCAACATGTGCGGCGTTGTATTGAGAATGTACAGAATAATGATTTATTTTGAGACGATCCAGGATTTGCTTAACTTTACTATTGTAAAACTCCTTGCCTATAATAATAATAATAATAATAATAATAATAATAATAATAATAATAATAATAATAATAATAATAATAATAATAATAATAATAATAATAATAATACCTAAATCGGTTTGCAAATTGTCTGGATGCCCATTTTTAAATAAATTATTAATTGCTTTAGATATTTCCTCTGCAGATTTTGTCTTTGTTGGTACACCGCGGGCAAAACGACTGAAAACATCAATACACGTTAAAATATATTTATAACCCTTGTTAATCTTCGAATACGGTATCATCTCCATCAAATCCATTTGCCATAAATCATTAATACCGAATGTCTTATAAGCTCTCGTTGGAAATCTTTTCCGCATTGGTTTGTTTAAACTGTACGCAAGCTGATCTGACAACCACTTTTGCGTTTCCTTTTTCGACTTTGGGACTCTTTTCTTTAACTTTGCCACTCCACCGAAACCTGCTTCGTCTTCTGGGTTCGTCCAAATCTTCTCCATTACAACAAGATGATTTAAATTTAAATTTAACATTAGGTAATGATTGCCCCATCGTTTATTGTGATAATAATGATAATGCTAATGGTAACATTGCTCCAATAAAACCACCTTGTTGTTTATATATGATTTTTCTCATTTGCTTACGATTTTTATTATTTACTAGTGATAACAAAGGCTTACGATGTTTATTCAGTACTAGTTTTTTAGAATTACTGATTTTAATTTTACCTCTGACTACTTTTAATAGAATTTTGAGTAAATCATCGACAACAAAAGTTGGAAAAGATTGTAAAATAGACATTCTTTTCATACTCGAAGCCTTTAACAATGCATTAAAATATGGGAAACTCCTATGATTTTTTACAATTTTAACTGTTTTCTTACTCTTTTTAATAATGTTTTTCGAAATAAGATTCATCGCAGGGTAATTCTCGGTTATTAGCTTTTTAGATGGTGTATAACTGGTTTTTGGTGGAACTTTATTTATTGTCTTTTTAATACTTTGTCTAAGTTTTCGGATATTTTTAAGCCTGGATTTCATAAACATTTTTACATGTTAAAGTTTTCAACTTTGTTTATTTACCATGACACCTTCTTTATTGAAAATATCGGTTTTTACCCGTAAATCATCATTGCATTGTTGTGTGAAATCAAGAAATATATATCCATGTGGTGATTTTGTAGCATCTTGAAATGCACTGATGAGAAAATTACGATTATTAGGGTATGCCTGTCGAGCAAGAAAATCAATAACGGTTGCATCTCTAGGATTCTTGAAAATAACTAAATATTGAACATTTAAATTCCTTGTTCGATGTGCGCCACCCTGATGAAATAGATTTTGAGTAATAAAGATCACAGTAACACCAACATGTCTACTGATTTTTGTGAATAAATTATTAAAATCCTTTTCTTTATTAGCTTCCTGATACAAATCATCAATAATGATGACATCACCTTTCCTTAAACGACTTGACCAGTTTTTATCGAAACCCTTTACTATTTTCATGTTTTTCAATTTACAGAAATTATCCTGAGTTATTCCATGTTCTTCATCTGCACCTCTATGCCAATAAATCTTGTTGAATTTTGTTTGAAATAAATTAGATTTCAGTAATTTACACACAAACATAGTTTTACCACTACCACTTGGGACGACGATTATATATATAGCATCATTTCTTAATTCCATTATTAATTTGTATAATTATAGGTTTTTGTTTATATTATATGATTTAATGAACTCTTCCTAAAAATTATATATATAGCTTAATATTTCTTTATTGTTTAATTATGTTATCAAATATAAATTATAAAGGAACTTTCGATGTATCAAAAATGACGTTTCCAAATGGTAAACCACAGCAAATTGTAGATAGGAGTGGAAAATACCCTATAATATTTTTCAAATCAGGCAAATGCAGAATCATGGGATGTAAGAAACCTTTAGATGTCAATAAATTACAATATAGAATAAAGGATATTAAAATACAGTCAATTACAATTACCATGGATATAGGACAATCTATCAATCTATACAACATGTCAACAAAATGTCTTTGTATGTTCGAACCAGAATTATTTCCTGCACTGAGGCTTTTAAAATACAACCCAATGTGTGTTAACGTGTTTGCTAGTGGCAAAATAGTCATATTAGGGGTGCGAAATCTAGAGTATAAAAATATTGTTTGTGACATACAAAATGAAATCACCGGATTGGTTGATATCTGATTGGCCAATGATTGTTTAAAACAACTTGCTTATTCATTTGATTTCATTTTTAAAATGGAAAATATTATGTATGCTATGCCAAAGAAAAATATCGCTGAATACGGTAAATTTATCTTTTTTTTTATTTTTTTTTATTTCATTTTTTATATTTTATTTAGACCAATATATCCCAATGATAATAGATCGCATTATTTATTACTATCCTCAAATAAAGGAGATTTTGAAGAATCAAGAACCGTCAATGCATCAACAGTTAATATACAATGAAACAAGAATAGATATTTCCAATCTCATTAAGCAAGCTCTTTGGGATAATGAAATAAACCGAATGGTCAAGGAGTTGGAAACTGAATACCCCTGCATTCTGGGGTGTAGCTGTTGTGATTTCAGATATCAACGCTATGTGGAATGGAATCTTACAAATTCAATACGAAATTTTCAAAAAATGAAACTGTTAAGAAAATAATTGTATTTTATTTTTGTTTGTTTTGACAGTTTTAGTGTTGGTAATAAATGTTTT
This sequence comes from Schmidtea mediterranea, assembly GCA_022537955.1. NCBI lineage: Eukaryota > Metazoa > Platyhelminthes > Tricladida > Dugesiidae > Schmidtea > Schmidtea mediterranea. Next base: position 7,357,262 of record CM039681.1, read on the forward strand.
TGTATTTAATTTTTGTTGTTTTGTTAGTTTTATTTTTGTTAATAATAATAATAATAATAAATGTTTTTGATAGTAATAGTTTTATTTTGATGGTGGTAACAATAATAAAAATAGTAATTTTATTAGTATAGTAATAATAATAATAATAATAATAATAATAAAAATCATGATAATTAAAATAATAACAATAATAATAATATTGATGATAAAACACGTGATATTAATAATACATTTTATATAGATGATATGTGTAAAATCATATATGTAAACTCAACGGGTTAATTTACATACCGTTTTCCAGTCACGCACTTATCTTGCACTGTCTTTGTGATCACGCACTTATCATGCACTGTCTTTGTGATGATGCATTAGCTTATTTTTAATTAAACACATAATAATAATATTTATAATAATAATAATAAAAATAATATTAATAATAATATTGATAATAATATTAATATTAATAATAATAATAATTATAATAATAATAATAAAAATAATAATAATAATAAAACACGTGATATTAATAATACATTTTGTATAGATGAATGCGTAAAATCATATACAAAATCCACGAGTTAATTCACATACAGTTTTCCAGTCACGCACTTGTCTTGCAATTATCATACACTTATCATGCATTGTCTTTGTGATCATGCATGATTCTGATTGGTTAATCAGTATCTGTCAAGGGTATAAAAGTGCGTCACCACATTATAAAGATCATAAATCAAACATGACCAAGAAAATAAGTGTCCAACCAGTTCAGATGTTCCACAATTATAAAATGTATTTTTTAAAGGAGCCTATCAATATGCAATTGGCAAATCCAGTCAAACTCAATAAAACGCAATTTCAATCTCTTGCTGGTACTCTCTCAATGTTAGATATCAAGGATATTGATAATACATTCAAAAAGATCAATTCCAATTTAAAATGCAATGAAAATGCTTTCTTCACGAGTCAATATATCAGATATTATGATGCATTTACAGAAATTGGATTCAAAGAACAGAAAAACTGGTATATAACAATAACAATCCAAGGATATAAAGCTGATCAAAACGATATGCTTTCTCCAATCTTGAAAATTGTTACTGCTAGACTTTCACAGTTATTTTAATGTATAGTGTTTAGTGTTTAATAAATGTATTTATGTTTTCTTTGTTACTGCTAGACTTTCACAGTTATTTTAATGTATAGTGTTTAGTGTTTAATAAATGTATTTATGTTTTCTTTGTTATTCTATAAACAAAATTATAAGTAGTTTTAAAATAGTTTTAAAAATGATGTCTGAAAAAGGTAAAATATAAAATATAAAATAATTAATTAATTAATTTCGTTTAGAATATTTAATAAACTTTTTGTTTGATAAACTCGAAGAAATAACCGGTGTAAAAATTAGAGATATGTTGACTCTAGTTGAAGCATTGAGTAAAGAAGATTCGAGTTGTGATTCTGGATGTCAGAGTGATGATACTGAAATTGTTAATGATGGAGAAATTAATACTGAAATTATTAATGATTCTGAAGAAATTATTGATGATAATGTTAATGTTGAAGAAAATATTAATGATACTGAAGATACTACCGAAATTACAAAAGATGAGCCGACCGAATTTAAGAATTGTATTGACCATGTTATAGAAAATATTATGATAGAATATTGTGGTGATGAAGGCTGTTCGTGTAATAATCAATAAATCTTTAAAAATGTAGTTTTTATTAATAATAATAACAAAGAAATATTTATTAAAATCTACGATAAACTTTATTACATAAATATAAAACCGATGGTACAGTTAATAGTTTTAATAAAAATTTACAATTTGAGATATAAATATCTGAACGTTTGGCTTCTGTGGCAACTTGAATAATCGCTGACCATCCACCGTTTGTTTCTACCCACGGATCAATTTTTGTTTCTATTACCTAAATAATGATAAATTAATAACAATATAAAGTAATTTACCTCTATAGACCAGTGGAAATAATTTTCATAGTCGAATCCAGATTTTAATATCATGTGTTTCATATACATTAATCCTACTATTATTCGCATCCATTTATTATTTTCATCAAACATGTAACTAAATATTGATTTGAACGCATTCATTCTCTCCAATGTTGGCAAATTGAGAATTTTTTCATAATCAAATGGAATGTCTTCTACGATTTTATCGGTACGGTTTACCATGAATTTTATGTTTTTAATGATATCATCTTCTTCTCTATTATTAGAGACCAGATCATTCAACAAAGTTATAAAAAATTTAGTTTCTGGCATTTTAAAAATATTTGAAAGTGTAAGCTTATTTATACTATATTCGACCAATCAAAATCATGCAATACTAAGAAAATATGTAAAAATATGTAATGGAAATGGTAATGATGATTTATTGGCACTGTTGAGTCATGGTCTTTGTTTGAATGACCTTGAAAAATTTTGAATGACCTTGAGAAAATTTTTGATGAGTCATGTTCTTTGTTTGAATGACCTTGAGAAATTTTGAATGACCTTGAAAAATTTTGAATGACCTTGAGAAAATTTGAATGACCTTGAGAAAATTTTTATGTGAGTCATCCAATAACCTTGACAATAATAATAAAAATAATAATAATAATAATAATAATAATAATAATAATAATAATAGTAATAATAATATTAATAATAATAATAAAAAAAAATATATTAATAATAATAATAATAAATATTAAAACATTACTTATAAAAATAAGTAGTAAATTAAAATTTAAAAATGTTTAAAAATAATATGACCTTGAAAATTTTGAATGACCTTGACCTACTTTTTAACGACCTTGACCTACTTTTGAATGACCTTGAAAAATTTTGGATGATTCATGGTCTTTGTTTGAATGACCTTGAGAAAGTTTGAATGACCTTGAAAAATTTTGAATGACCTTGAGAAAATTTTTGATGAGTCATGGTCTTTGTTTGAATGACCTTGAAAGTGTTTGATGATTCATCCAATGACCTTGAATGAGTCATGGTCTTTTTTTGAATGACCTTGAATGAGTCATTGTCTTTGTCCTAAAAATTTTATGTACTTTTAGACTTAGAAAAAAAATTTTTTTTTTACCCCCCCCCGCGGGGGGGTTGATCCAGCGGTGACATGATCTAGCGGTGACACATTCCACTACTGATATATATTTCTTGATTTCACACAACAATGCAATGATGATTTACGGGTAAAAACCGATATTTTCAATAAAGAAGGTGTCATGGTAAATAAACAAAGTTGAAAACTTTAACATGTAAAAATGTTTATGAAATCCAGGCTTAAAAATATCCGAAAACTTAGACAAAGTATTAAAAAGAAAAATAAATTTCCACCAAAAACTAGTTATACACCATCTAAAAAGCTAATAACCGAGAATTACCCTGCGATGAATCTAATTTCGAAAAACATTATTAAAAAGAGTAAGAAAACAGTTAAAATTGTAAAAAATCATAGGAGTTTCCCATATTTTAATGCATTGTTAAAGGCTTCGAGTATGAAAAGAATGTCTATTTTACAATCTTTTCCAACTTTTGTTGTCGATGATTTACTCAAAATTCTATTAAAAGTAGTCAGAGGTAAAATTAAAATCAGTAATTCTAATAAAAAAGTATTGCATAAACATTGTAAGCCTTTGTTATCGCTAGTAAATAATAAAAATCGTAAGCAAATGAGAAAAATCATATATAAACAACAAGGTGGTTTTATCGGAGCAATGTTACCATTAGCATTATCATTATTATCACAATAAACGATGGGGCAATCATTACCTAGTGTTAAAAAGACAATTTGCAAACCGATTTAGGTATTATTATTATTATTATTATTATTATTATTATAGGCAAGGAGTTTTACAATTGTAGAGTTAAGCAAATCCTGGATCGTCTCAAAATAAATCATTATTCTGTACATTCTCAATACAAAGCCGCACATGTTGAAAGATTTAACCGGACATTGAGGGATAGATTGAAGAAATATTTCGTGCATCAAGGTAATAAAATATGGATAAATGTATTACCGAAAATACTTGCTAGTTATAATAATTCATCACATCGAGGTCTGAATGGTTTTAGACCCGTAGATATCAGCTCGAAAACATTAGCTAAATCAGTACGGTCTAAAACAGTTGCTATTACAAAGCCAAAATATAAAGTTGGTGATCACGTTAGAATTAGTAAAATATCTGCTTCACCTTTCATCAAAAATTTCGATAGTAATTGGAGTGATGAGGTATTTCAAATTATTAAAATTAATACTAAACAGAGTCCTGTAATGTATGTTATTAAAGATAGTGATAACAATGTAATACAAGGGAAATTCTATGAACAGGAATTACAAGTTATTTCCAAACCTACTGTGTTCAGAATTCAGAAAATATTGAAAACTAAAATGGTGAGTAAGGATAAACAATACTATGTCAAATGGCATGGATATCAAAAACCCTCATGGATATCATCAAAAGACCTAGTAAAATGAGTTTCTATACAATTTTACCGAGCAATAGTTGCCCACTAATCCATCCGGAAAATCAAGCAAGTAAATTTATGGTTGATCTTCAAAATCCCATTTATTTACACGGAAATTGGGAAGTTGCTTTGCAAGACTTTACATTTGTGTACAATACATTCCCATTTTATAGTCATTGTAATATCGGATTCAAGAAACGTGTTCCCAAAACCTATAGTGGTTTTTTCTCAATCAATAATTTTGAACGATATTGTCATATTCCAAATCAGATTTTAGATGAAAATAGTGGCATGTTTTTCAAAGATGGATTGAATGTTAGTTGTGATTTTAGCCCATTTACAATAAAGTTTGAAAGTATTGAGGATGCCAAGCGAATGGGTTGTGATAAGCTTAGCATTGTTGTTCCTGGAACTGAATACCTAATACGATTCAAAACATTTGATGAGAAAAGTGTAACGATCGAAAACATCAAAATATCTGTATCATATATTAATGAGGTGGAAGATACATTTACATTTACTAATGAATTATATATTGAAACACTTGAAGAATTACATAAATATATTTCATTCAATTGTTTACATTTATTTAAAACTATTGAATTTCTTAAAGATGGAATATGCAAATTCAGTCTGAATAATAACATTTGTGAAGTTACATTTGATAAAAATTTGGCTAATACATTGGGATTAGATAAGCAAACATATAGGGCAAGTGCTTTTGGTGTACGCAAACCAAAAATAATAAAACTTCATAGGCAAATGTTCACATATACTAACATCATCGATCCTATAATTGTTGGTGATTCTTTGGTTCCTCTTTTGAAATCTGTTTGGGTTGATAAACATGACCAGGATGAAGTTGTCAATATAAATATCGATAATCCCATGTACTTACCGGTATCAACATCATGTATAAACAATATAGAAATAAATATTCGTGATGATAGCGGTAAATTTATTGAATTTAGTGAAGATACAAAAGCTCATTTGACATTACATTTTCGTAAATTAGATGGCCAATAACGATATTATTAGTATGTATAGTGGTAGCCAAAGTGGTGGCGAATTACCATATTTTATTGGTAAACAGTATGGATCAGGATTTTTATTGATGAATTCGGTAATTATTAATAATATAATTATTATAAATAAATTTTTGTTGCATTTATTTTATTATTTTGTTTTTAATATTTTTTATTTAATTTTAATTTTATGAAAATTATTATGATTATTATCCTTCTCCTCGTCCTCATCATCCCCGCTCATAACACCACCTAAGTAGCTTTTCCAAAATAATCAATTCCTTCATTCTGTCTGATATTTCCCTTATTGCACAATTCAGGATCTCGTGTTTGCCATTTGCAGCCTTCAAAACACCAATGAAAAACTGATGAATGATTTCCTGAGCTTATTGCGCCCAGTGATTCCAATGTCATCGATAATGTTTCAGCTTCTCTACCTTGTCACTGTGGCTGCTATTAAAGACCCGTCGGAAATAGAAAAACTAATTGAAACCTTCCAAAAGCATCCTAATGTAGATGTCGATTCCACTGTTCTTCCCACGGGGAAATCTCTGAGAGAACTGGTCGACTTAATTCTTAAAGGGAATGTAAGAAATCCATTGGGGTAATAGGATAGAAAGTAAATATTGATATTTACAGCCTAAGGACTCGCAATTGGTTCAAATGACTCCGCTAGGAAATCGATTTATGATGCCTACCCCGTCGTATTCTATGGCTCCCGGAACGCCGTTACCGATGAGGACGCCTTTTCATTCTCAATCTTCAATCGAAACCCCTCGATATTCCATGACACCTCAGCCGTTTTCCCCGGAATCTGGTCCCAGTACACCAACAGCCATGTCGGCACCGAGATTCGGACCAATCAATAAACCCTATTAACTGATTTTATAAATAAATCTTGTCAATTTTGTCTTTTGATTTATTAATAAAACTTAAAACTTGCAGCAAAGGCTTATTTTATCATTTATGGATTATTTAATACATTTATTTATTGATTGATATTAGAAATTATAATAATTATTATTATTAATATTAATAAAGCTTAAAACTTGCAGCAAAGACTTACTTTATTATTTATTGATTGATTGATATTTGAAATTATCATAATTATTATTATTAATATTATTATTATTAATAAAGCTTAAAACTTGCATTAAAGGCTTATTATAATATTTATTGATTATCTAATATGTTTATTGATACTAGAAATTATTAGGAAATGTACATTGTGTTTTGATCTTACGATTGAGGGATGTTTACCCCGTTTGATTTTGTCTTATTGGTAAGCTTTAAAAATTTGTAAAATTTAAAATATGGATTTTGTTGGGATTGACTGCTACTGTTGGGATTGATTAATAAACGATTGTAAATACGAGCTGTCAGATTGAGTTTCAATTTCAACCTTGAAAATTAATCCAATATTACCTTACAAGTCACTGAAAGTAATAAATGATCATGCTGAACGTGGAGTTGCTTTAATTCAGGAATACAACGGCTTGTTAACTCACGATGAATTGCAGTTACAATTCCTCCTGCAAGTTGTCGAGGTTCATCGTCGAATATACCCTGACAGCAGGAAACAAACTATGTCTGGAGTACCACATAAACAATAAATTTGGAAATTGTTGAACTGTCTCCCTGAACTCTGCCCAAAACTGAACTGAGATTGCAGTCTAATTGTGTTGAAAAATTAATACTGGTTTGTTATAAATAAATTGAGAATTTATGTAATTTTCATAATTTTTGTAAATTTGAAGCACTTGAGCTACCCCTAAACACAAGAATTTATTATTCAAACTTTTTATATAGTGTTTCTATATTATAAGGAACAGATTAGGAGGGTAAGACTTTTAAAATTCCTTTTTTAATTTTTTTAATTTTTATGCTCCACCCTATTACACCCTTTATCTAAGTCAAAATGTTTGTAATTCTCAATTTTCCTGCCGGTATTCCTAATATCACGATTATGGCAAAAGATATGTGCAAACAAATCCCGAAATTTTCAGCAACCTATCGAAATGAAAAAAATTGAGATCATATTAAAAATTAAAACAAAAGATAAAATAATTTTAAATCGATTTTTAAATGAAAAAGATCAAAACAATTTAAAACAAATTCTGATGACAAATTATTTCTCATGATATTCATTTTTATTTTTTTTTAAAAAAAAGAGCACTTGAATACTAGGATGGCCTTGAATATCTTCATCTGTATTGTTTGTAGCGATGCCCACTCTAAATATCATTATTTCACCTGTGAATGTGAAACTTTTCAAAAATTTACTGTTGTTTTATAGTAAATATAATCCTCATCTTTGTCATAGTAATCTCGGTTACCGTAATAGCCCCGATCCATCAGACGCCCATTATGGTCCGATTCATAGTCACTGGGATCATCGGAATAATCATCATTGTTGAAGTGCCGCTGCTCATTTATTCTACGCCGGTGCGGTAAAGTGTTTGTTTGAGTGGGCAATGTGCCCGTATTTGTCGGACAATTGCTGGGGTGAGTTATACTGGTAGGCCGTGTTTCTGCATTTGGGAGCTGTGGATTTATATTCTGTACATGTTGATTGGTTACTATTTCGTATGGTGGAGGAGCTGAAGGTATTGGTAAGTTAGGTTCCTGCTGGTGGTGGATGATGTTATCCACTTCTGGATTTTGTAGAGTCTCATTTTGAATGGGACGATTTGCTGAAATATTGACTAGTGGCTTTGAATTTGTAAATGCCGCTGGGGTGGTGCTATCGACATATGGGGGAGGAGGTTCTCGTGGTATATTTTGTGAGGAGTTATTTAAATTATTTATTGACTGTCTAAGACTTCGGTTTGGATTTGGATTTGGTTGATTTGGGTTTTGAGTCGGAGGAGCAAATATAATAGTATTTCCTGTGGTGATTAATTGACATTTTAAAATAAACTAAGTTATTTCTTACTGATTATTATTTATTATAAATATTTACGGAAAATTATAATTTTTTACAACTTGTTTTTGTCAAATATTTTTATCTTTACTATAAAATAGAAAATCTTGGTGTTTTTGGTTTTGATATTTCTAGGTCTGTAAAAATGTTTTGTTCTCTACACCAGGAAGGCGCAAACTTTTTGTGACGTAACTCCTTTTTTCTGCTAGATTAAAACCTTTGACATCTCCCATATTTTGCATGATTTTTATCAAGATTTCGTATTTATGAGCGTATAACATATCGATGATAATTTTTAAAAAATAATTTCAATCAATATTATTAAATACAAAAAATTAACTATTGCATTCTAATACGAACAAATTAATATGACTGAACAAATTATCGATTCTGTGATAAATGCCCACACGAAAAAGGCACACACGAAAAAACCACACATAGAAAAAAGCACTACAATAAAATAAATAGAGAAAAAATCAAGAATAATATTCAATCTAAGAGTTAATCAATGTTCGATAATAATAATAATAATAAAAATTGCTATTAATCACTGTGACAAAAATTCTTTTTACTTCATTAATAAAAGTAAATAGATTTGCCTTTATTTTACTGTTTTGTTTTCCTTTTTTTGTATTACTTAAATATTTATTATTTTCAAAAAATCAAGTTCTCAAGAGTGGAGAATTCTTAAATAATTGAGAATTTTCGAGAAATTGAGAAGTGAAAATTTTCGTTCACAACTCGGGTTTGAAATAAATTATACTTAAGAATTTTTTAATTTGTAGTGCATTTTTCTCTATTTTTTTTTATATGTGCATTTGTCTATGTGTGCATTTTTTCGTTTGGGCATTTTTCGTGTGGGAAATAATCCGATCACGAAATTATCATATTTATTAGGTAACAGCAAAAAACCAAAAAAACGGTTAGATCTTATTTATTTTTTCTCTCCAACTATATAAAAGTATGGCTTTAAGTATTCCCGGTTCTTCTAAAACCCTATAAAGTGACTCTAGCATGCACAGAAAGAGAAAACATAACAAAAAACAATCACTCATGATCTTAACCTTTAACAAGCGCTTTTGAAGTTGATTTTATCACCATAGCTCATAAATTATCAACAATACGGATCTTTTTAACATACGTAATTACGCAAATATTATTTTGAACTTTATAATAGTAATGCTTGATTTTAGATAAAATTTTTCACTATTTATTATTTGATTTAATATAAATTTTTTAAAAAATAATCATGGTAATTAATATTTGTGGTTTCTTGGTAGTAGTATATTATAAATGATAATAATTATTTCTGATTTAATTTTACTATTAATATTCAATAATAGTTATAAATTTATTAATAATCAATAATTATAATTAGCAAAGTAATAATAATTATTATAATTATATTTATAAAAATAATTATAAGAATTAATAAAATCAAAAAATTTATAATTATAAAATTTAACACCCATTTAAATATTAAAAATTTTTTTTAAAATTAAACAAAACATGAATGCATATCTTAACTGTAATTTGAAAAATAAATAATTTTATTAATAATAATTTTTATTATTAATAATTATAATAATAATAAACTAACCCATTTTAATGTTAAATAAAATTTACAATTTAACCATAAATTGATGTATAAAATGAATGGAGCTTTTTAACAGTTATTTTAAAAATTAACAATTTGTGTGATTAAATATAATTTATCGTAGGCGGACTTGAGTTGAAAACATTGATTCATTAAAATAAATTTTTTTTATTTTTTAACAATAAAATTATATTCGAAATAATATTTTGATGAATTAAGTTTAAAAATTAATTTCTTTACATGTAGCAAATTTTAGGTTTGCAGTTGAAAAAGCATTTTTGGTATGACATGCGCTAAGAACCCTTTTGTTACGCATAGGTGACAGACGCAGAATTAAAACGCATCATCTTAATCTTCGTATGAAGTATTTTATAAATCATTGAAGTTTCTTATAAAAAATAAATTTTGAGTACAAAACATTCAACACAATTTTACAAAATAATTTGCCTGAGGCTAAATAGAAAATCAACCAGATAAATCAGGCCGGACGTACTCAAGAATATTTGGATTAGGAGACCTTAAACAACCATACTGATATTTTCATTACTTTATTTAAAAAAATTATGCATTCTCTGATGTAGTAATTTTCTACGGAATAATGTGAGGTCTTGTATAATTGAAAAAGTATCCAGATATGTGTTGCAAAGGTTCTGCATGAGTATTGTTTTAGAATGGAAAACCATTTGGAAATTTGGAAGCGTAGTTATACATTTTTGATATACTGCTACTAATTATGGAACATAAAGTTATTTGTTTAACCTTGACCTATTACATAATATGACCCTGACCTACTTATTTGACCTTGATCATTGTGTTATGTGGGCTAGTGCGCTCACTGTGTACTACTTAGTGCATGCGATGTCTAGTTTTCTTTAAAAACTGCAAATTGACTTTTTTTGATAATAATAAGAAATTGTAAAAGGGATTGAAAATAAACAGAAAATTATGAAGTTAACAAGAAAGGAAAGAAAGAATTAAGAAAGTCTATTGGAGATAAAATTTAAGGTCTATCAATCCTCTGATAATTCAGTCTCATTTCTATTTCAATCTAGTAATTGACTGGATCTCGATAAACTTATTTCAATTCAATTCTAGGAGTGAAAGTTCAATTCAGATAGTGATAATTGCATTTACAGAACTTTTGTGTTTGGACATTTAAACGGTATTCAATAACTTAATTATTTAATATGTTTATAGTTAAATTGTTATTTTACATTTCACTTTTATTGTAAAAAACCCAGCTACATAGCAGGTACGCCAGCTGTTCCAAAAATGTTTTTAACGAGACTGCTGAGCTCATCAACTACTATACAACGAACTAAACATTAATATAGTGCAGGGGTTTCTAAAGAGTGGTCCACGGACCCCTGGGGGTCCGCGGAACATAATGCTCTTTAGATATTTATTTTTTTGTTTGATGAAAAAAGTAAAAAGGTGTTATAATTATTGTAGTATTTTTTGTATAGTATGTATACAACAAAATAGTTTTCAATATATTGTTGGGCCAGAACACAAATAGCCTTGAGAATTGTTTAAATGCATCAGTAATACAGCACAAAAACCCAGCACCAAGATAACTTAAAATATAACATACAACACCAACTAAACATTTTAAAATCTGAGAGAATATAAATAAATATAAAATCAAAAACATAAAAGTAAAATAAAATAAATACAAAATGCATCAAGAGCCGCACGAAATTTACATAAAAAAATAACATAATAACAAGAAAATTTGACCGTAAAATGACCATTTATATAAAAGTAAAAATTAATGAATTAAATGAATAAAAAATAAAATATTTTTGGCTGAATAAATTTAATTAAAAATGTTAAAAATAAATTGCCAATTTAAATTAAGAAATAAATAAAAATTTAATTTAGATAACACAAATAACTTCAAGGTCGAATTTTGTTTAATAGCAATAAAATTAACACGCAAGGTTAAGGCCAAATTATAGGTATATATAATGATGTTTTTTGACAAATCGACCTACATTGTAGGTAATATGTTATGAATATTATTTTTTTAATGCAGCTCGCTTAGCACTTTTATATGACCACCCGAAAACTATTTATGTAAACAAGCCTAAAGAATTTCGTTTCGTTCGTTTCCAAATTTTAAAAACAAAAATTTGAAAAACTTTGAAATTGGAACCCCGGCTGTGCAGCTGACTAGGGTCCGTAAAATTTTAGACAACACATAAAGGGTCTGCGATAAAATAAGTTTGGGAACCGCCCCTGGTAAACCCAGATAAATTTATTATTCAACAATCAATTCTTTAGAATATTTAAAAAGTCCTCAGAAAGGAATGAAGTTATTGGAAGCAGCTTGTGCGGTTGAAATAATGCAATTATCTTCAATTTCGCTGAGGAATTTGAGGAATAATTTGAGGAACACTACATCTCAAAATTGTCCTGGTTCCACGAAATTTCGAATTCCGACAGGTCAGACATTGTTCAAGAATTGCGAATTCTTGAACCAACCATATGACCATCCAAAATTAATAAGGGTCTTGGAGAAAAGGAAGTACAACCTCTATGCCAATGCTTTTATTTACATTTGGGTAAAATTTTAAATGCCTTCAGAGAATACTTGGCTCGAAGAGGTAGGAAAAATTCAGAAGATTTGGATACTTTAATGAAATATTTCAAATGTTTTACGCAAAGAAGATCACGCATTTTATTGATCATGTTGCAAATTTATTGTTTACAAAACTTCATGGACGACCGTTGGAATTGTGAAATCCAATTTTATACGTAAAAATCTGGTTGCGTTCTCGTCGATCCGCAACTGACGAGCAAACTAAAAGAGCAAGCGCAAATAATGAAATTGTGTGTGATTCCATTTGGGAGGTTTTGTACATTTTATAGTATACTAAGTAATAATATCTTCAAGAATCTTGTTCTTATATTTTTTGTGTTTGATATTATTTTATATTTTACTGAGAATGAAGAAATAATTATATTTTGTTTTTATTGAGTTTAGCTTATATTTTATTATAAAGAACATTTTTTTTTCAAGTCTAATTGTTTCGAATTTTTATTTAAGCATTTTCAGGCTTGGCGTACAAATATCAAAATGCAAACACTGATTAGAAAATTAGAAACTCGGTTTTATTGCTGGAAAAACGTTGCCTATTTTTAGGATAAAGAATATATAATTTTTTAACATCAAAAAAATGTTTTTTTTCGTGTCCAGATTTTTGAGCTTATTTTTATATTGGTTAAGCAGCTCAGATATATTCTCCAGTAAACCCCGACACAAAACCATCTATAGGTTGAAGTTGGCTATGGAGAAGGTTTAAATAAAAAAATACCTAGAAAGAAAAACATAAATCAATAAAGGTTCAGAACGAAAAGAATTCAATTTTACTACCAATCAAAATTTACAATATCGTTTTGAATTATGAACATCAATAGGGGAAAGTCTTCCGATAATATGACATTGAAGAAGAGAACTCACGTTTAGGGAGTGGAAAGAAAAATTGAAGCATTAAAGTAGTGGGATGTGTCACATCCAGCACAGTACCCCTTCCCCCCGCTGAGAGAAAATTTTTCTAAGTCCAAAAGCACAAAAAATTTATAAGACAAAGACAATGACTCATTCAAGGTCATTGAAACAAAGACCATGACTCATTCAAGGTCATTGTATGACTCATCATATTTTTTCAAGGTCATTTAACAAAGACCATGACTCATTCAAGGGCATTGGATGACTCATCATATTTTTTCAAGGTAATTTAACAAAGACCATGACTCATTCAAGGTCATTGGATGACTCATCATATTTTCCAAGGTCATTCAAAATTTCTCAAGGTCATAGTATTTTTAAACATTTTTTAATTTTAATTTACTACTTATTTTATTATTTTTTTTTATAAGTAGAATATATTTTGTAAATTTATTTCATTTTTATTATTATTTTATAAATATTATTATTAATATTATATAATAAAAAACCAAGACTTATACAACAAATTTATTATAAAGAGACATTGAATGACATTGAAGAAGAGAACTCACGTTTGGGGAGTGGAAAGAAAAATTGAAGCATTAACCCTTTCTAATGTGGTGGCAATATACTGTACACCATTTTAAACTAATAAAAATATCTAAGTGTAACGCTGTCGGTAATCATTTTTACTTTTGGTACAACTACTGACATATATTGAGCCTCTTTTGTTTTTTTCTATGTTTTTATTTTTTATGATGATTTGTAACTATATAATTGTTATCAATAAACTTTGAGTTTTACATCAATTTTAGTTTCCTTTACCTTAGAAAGGGTTAAGCTAATATAGTGAGTTTGAAATTTTCAAATAATATTGCAATTAATATTACATTTTACGATAAATATTATGATATGGAGGTCGGAATGTTATTATGAAGAACTCTTTATATTTATATTCACGACACGTAATTTGTAGTTTCATAAACCACGAATGGTAAATATCTAATTCTAATTCATATTTTTTTTATTTTTTAGTGGTTATTTTTTATTGGTGATAACCCTTTCAAGGTACCACTGGAAATTTCAGTAGCCCGAGTGTAGAAAAGAAACTATAACCAGAGACTCAGTTATCACAATTAATTCTTTTTAAAATTTTATTTTATGGTTAAATTTACCTTGTTTTATGATTTACTATTTTATATTTCATTAATTAATTTAATTTTATCTAATCATTATTGACGCTGACGAAAGCACACAAGAGAAGGTTGATTAAAAGGTAAAGGCTAATTAATGAAGAATGATTTCAAAAGCAGAACGAGATTAAAATCTATGATTTGATAAAGTTCTGAATGATTAAGAGATAAAAATTTGATGGAGATCCATGGGTTTTTGATAAAAAAAAATCCGACGAGAAATGGAGAAAATCCGTTTAGTTAGGACAATTCCTGAGATTAATAATCGATAAATATGTCAAGAAAATAAAAATTCGCTACTCATCACGAATTGGGGTGTTGAAACTGAAAATGTCTTTCTAAAAATAGATCGGAATTTCTTGTTTTGATCAATTTGTTTTTATTAGCGTTATGCGGCTTTTTTACGATCCGATCTTTCGGATCTTTTGTTAGATCGGAGCAGCAAAACGAGTTCTTGAAGAAGCAATACGAAGAAGAAGTAGAACAATTTCCTTTGCTTGAGAAAGAAATCTGCGAATCGGAACTAAAACTGAATACCAGGACTGGCATAGAACAGTATTCAAATTCTCCATGTATGACACAGGGAACTGAATCAAAACTCCAGTGGAACGAAAATATACAAACAGTAATCGGACCAAATCGAATGCCCCTAATTCCACAACCTATTCCATGCGCAAATAAACTCCGTGCGGAAAAAGTAGAAAGGACGAGGAAAAGAAGATTTAAAAAAATCTCAACTCTATTAAACAACTAAACTAGTTGAGATGAGCTGATTTACGGCTTGATTTTCTTTATGCTATTTATTATATGTGTTGTAATTAAGTTATTTTGTTTTAAATTCTAAAGGTTTTCAATTAATATTAAATAAAGGGACCATTATTCAAAATGAGAAAGAAACATTATATGTTAGGTCTTGAAACAAGATGAGTACCAGTGTATTAGTAGTCATGTAAATATGGGTCACATTTTATTGGTAACCAACGATTTGAATACGCTTCCAATATCATTTATGACGGGTATCCAATAGTAAAATTTTATTATGTGCGTATCTGAAGGGAGTACTTTTGAAAGTCTTCGCATTTATATTTTCCTCACCCTTCATGTACTAAGCAATTTTAATCTTTCCTAAGTTAATTGAGATTTTTTAAATCATGCCGATCAATATGAGAGACGAGACCATTGATATAACATACATTTTAGGGAGAAATGTACAGGGCTTTGTGACTTAATATTTGAAGAGTGATATAACTGTTTATGGCGAAATGTGTCGAAGGGGATGGTATCAAAAATTGGCTAAAATTGCATGAGATTTAAATTTTTTTCTAGTATGAGAGAGCTTTAACTTTGAGAACTTATTATAGCTTACTTCTACTACACTCAAGGAATTCAAAAGGCTTTCGATCTCAGAAAACTCTGTTCGCAGAATAAAGGTGAAAACTGCCAGATTTAAAAGGAGAAAGACAAGGAACATACCACTCTTGTTCTTGTAAGACAATGTTCGGTGCACGCAACAATTGTTTCTCAAACCAGAATTGAAGCTGCTCACCTGGCACTTGAAGATAACTTTATTTCCACGTTTACAGTGCACCGAAATGGAGGTTATATTGTAAAAATAGTACCCATATGCATTGGTATTCTTTCAAAATAAATTTATGATAATAGAACATTGTTTTCTGCCTCAGGTTGAGAACTTATTGAATGCATGAATACAGTGAATGAGTGGCAACGTGATTAATTTTATCGCTAGTGTCTATGCAACGTGGTAAATATTTTTGAAATTATTATTATAAGATGTCTTAAAATATTGCAACTTATGACAACTAAAATGTATTTATCACAGACATAGTCAACAGATTCAACATCAAGTCCAAATTAGGAAAAGTTTTTTCATGGGCTGGACGAACAAATGTGAAATACAAAACTTGATTCAGCACACTTGACTACAAAAAACATAAATTATTTGGCACCTAGTGTGCACTGGCAAAAGTCTCATCTCCACTAAACGTGAAACAGTTCGTATCGAATACAGACGGGTTCAAAAATAGTTAAAATTTCACTTTATTCAATTTTATAATATACATTTTTAAAGTTTCTGTTTTTAAAAACAGAATTTATAATTTTTAACATAATATATTTTTAAAAAATTGATGAATTAGTTTGTTTAAGAAGGGCAATTAAATCTAAAAAGTTTGAATCTCAATTGTACCTAATGATGACAACATAATATACATTGGATTGACGTTTTCATATTTATATGGAATGAAATAATTATTTCTATCAGTCTATTGGGCTAAAACGGTAATATTTTTTGAAACACCATACATTATTATTATTATTATTATTATTATTATTATTATTATTATTATTATTATTATTATTATTATTATTATTATTATTATTATTATTATTATTATTATTATTATTGTTATTATTATTATTATTATTATTATTATTATTATTATTATTATTATTATTATTATTATTATTATTGTTATTATTATTATTGTTATTATTATTATTATTATTAATTTTATTATTATTATTAATTATTATTATTATTATTACTATTATTGTTATTATTATTATTGTTATTATTATTATTATTATTATTATTATTATTATTATTAATTATTATTATTATTATTATTGTTATTATTATTATTATTATTATTTTTATTATTATTATTAATTATTATTATTATTATTATTATTATTATTATTATTGTTATTATTATTATTATTATTAATTATTATTATTATTATTGTTCTTCTTATTATTATTATTATTATTATTATTATTATTATTATTATTATTATTATTATTATATTATTATTATTATTATTATTATTATTATTATTATTATTATTATTATTATTATTATTATTATTATTATTATTTATTATTATTATTATTATTATTATTATTATTATTATTATTATTATTATTATTATTATATTATTATTATTATTATTATTATTATTATTATTATTATTATTATTATTATTATTATTATTGTTACATCTATTGGATATACACTCGAGCTCTTGAGCATTGCCAACTGAAGGGATTTACTCACATTAGCGATCATTTTAGGAAATGTACAAGTAAGAAAATATGTATGTCTGATTTGAAGATAAATGCGAAAAATCTGAGAAATTATTTTGAACGAATTTTATTGAAATGAATTTTGTTATTTAACAGTTTATTTTTGTTAGTGTTATATTATATATTTAAAGAAATTTTATTAGTGTAAAATGTGAAAATGAACATGAAACATAAAAAGGATTATATTCGGATTAATCCGATATAAATAACGAAGCAACTGAAAATGAACGTGAAACATAAAAAGGATTATATTCGGATTAATCTGGTATAAATAACGAAGCAACTGAAAATGAATTACTTATTTTGAAATGACTCTTCTCTCTCAATATTTCCATAAAAATGCTGTCACATTTTTCTTGATATTTTGTTTAGTACAAATTAATTTAATTTGTATTTTTATTTACCTAAACACATATTTATCAATAAACCAAACAAATAAATCAGTGGTAAACAAATGTGAGATTTTCCAAAATCCAATTTCCGTTTCAGCTCCGGAACAAGGAGGCTTATTTACACCGCAGCAATGTCAAATTATGAATTCCAATGTTTCGTATCAAGGCTACTTGGACCAGAGCTTCATCGGAGATTGCAGTTTTCCGGCGAATCATAACGAGTATTTCGACTTGATGAAAATATGGATAGATATTGCTGGGAATAATAATATTACTTGGTGGCTTATTTCTGGATCTTTAATTGGTTCCTGGAAGTTAGTTTTGGAAAATTTATTTTAAAATTTTGCCATATTTTTATACTTGAGTGTTCACACGTTGCATGGGAATCCTTTCGCTCGAGCGTACAATGGGAGGCTATTAAGTTCAATTGCAACAAGACCACCTAAAACCTTTGAAATAGTAAATGTGCAGAAATTTTTTCAGAGGTCCTTTGTAATTGGTTTATAAAGCTTGAACAATTGCAGGTTTGCTAATAGGTACTTCACACATATAGGATTAAAATTTACGGTTTTCAAATCTAAGGATAATTTTTATATAATTCTTTAATAACTTTTGTTTATTTTGAGCTACATATCGGGAGAAATAAAGAATTTGACTTAATTAATAATAGTAGTATAAAAAAGGCAGACCAAAGCTTTCGGGTCAGAATTACACACACACAATACGCCAACATCACACACACATACACACATAATGCTTATATCTACCACTAAAACGTAAGTAATGTATGGTAAATATAAATCCACTGTTATAAATTGAAATAAATTAAAAACAGTTGAAATAAGTTGAAATAAATTGAAATAAATTGAAAATAGTTGAAATGGGAATATGTTAGTTGCTGAGAATATATTGGTTGGTGTTATTAGTGAATGTAGGCCCCAAAAGCGTGTGGTCTGCCTTTTTTATACTACTTGTAAAATGAATAAAATGCACGATAAAACATCTGACGAAACGAGAAAATTGAAGAAACAATTCTTTATCTAATGTTATTAATGTCGTTAATATCGTTAATGTCATTATGTTTAAGATGTTAGATGTACTCGATGGAAATTGTGTACTAGATTGAAATCGTGTTCCAGACTCGAGTGAATGAATGCATTTTTTAATCTTAAAGAATTTTTCATCCCTAAGAATTTTTTTGTACCCGAAATTTTTTATTGTGCTTGAAAAACTAATAATGAAAAATATCTAATAAAAATTGAATATGAAATTAAATCAAACATATTGTGAAACATGAAATGTATATATACATGAAAACTATATATATAGATATGTTAAAACTAATAAACATCTGAGAAACGTAACAAAATAAGGAGGAGATTTACAACAATTAAGTTCTAAATTACCCGATTTTCCATGGTCTAAATATACAGGAGAACATCATCTTCCAAAATATAATTTCTTGGGCTCTGGAACAAATTTAGATATTGAACTTGATGAAAATGATAATCCAAAATTAAAACATGATATTGCATACCTTCAAGAAGATATCCGTTCAAGACAAAAAGCAGACATTGATTTAATCCAAGATTTGAATGAAATTCAAGATCCAAAATTCGGAGAAAGATTCTCAAGAGTTATTGCGAAAGGTGCAATGAAATCTAAAATAATGTTGGGTGAAAAAATACTCCAAAATACTACTCTATCGAATGAAATACATAAAGAATATCAAAATAATTAAAAATATTTAAAAGTTAAAGTTTTTGATAAAGATGATATTTAGTCGGCAGATTTAATTGAAACTGTTAATTCTAAAAATAATAAAAACTTTAGATATATTTTGACTATTGTAGATTTATATACTATATATGTTTGGGCTATTTTATTACTAAATAAAAACAATGAAATAATTAAAAATGCTTTCCATACTTTATTTGAATCCAATCCAAAATAGAATCCCTAATAAATTATATGTTGATAATGATAAAGAATTCTACAATAAGTTATTCCAGGAGTTTTTAGAGGAAAATAATATTAAAATCTATTCAACATTCAATAAACCAGATGAAAAAACACCAGGTCCATCGCAAAATTCTATTATCGAACGATTTAATAGAAAATTTAAAAACCTGATGTATAAAAAATTTACAGAAAGAGGAAATCGTATTTGGATTGATGTTCTAGATCAGCGTTTCCCAAAGTTTTTTCACCGCGGCACCCTTTTTGATTTCAAATTTTTGACGGAACCCTTATATACTAATTATTACTAATGGTTTGTTTGTATGGTCAGGATGATTCGTTGCTAGATGTCTTTTAAGTTTAGTTGGTGCAAGAGAAGCGTTCGACAATATTTTATTGCAAATGACACACTGCGCTTTGGGTGTGTCTTCATTTCCTATACTTGTAAATCCATACGACAAATAACTGATGTCATATTTTCGTTTTTTTATACACAAGATTAAATCATTTCTTGGTCTTTTTAATTGAGAATGATCACTTTTTGTAGAAGTGGTAGGCTGCTGTTCTTCAGAAATATCTTCGGCAGTCTTTTCAGCAGTAGGTGCACTTATTGAACTGTTTTTCTTTTTCAAAGTCCCTTCTTTTAACCAACGATCCATAATCACAAAAATTTGGGATAACTATGTTCACAAAATTTATCGATAATCAAAAAATACTCATACGATTATTTTCAAAATTTGAAAAAATTACTTACCTTTTTATCAAATATTATTAAATGAAATTTTAAATTCGTAATTTTAATGCGTATTTTAAAACAATATAATTAAAAACTGTGGTTTCCCTTTTTTTTATTGACTTAAAAATCTAAAACGGGAATAAAAATATTGTTTGCACAATGTAAATGTTGCCAGATCTAGGTTTTATAACAATACTTTGTACTGATGATGCTGAATGAAATGGAATTGGGACATATAAAATAGAATGGATATATGTTTTTTGAGGCAATATCAAATGGAATCGAAAAAGAATTTTAAATTGGATTCGAACCCACTTTGGGAAACGCTGTTCTAGATAGTCTAATTTATTTTTATAATAATAAAATCCACCGATTGATAAAAACAACTCCAACAGAAGCAAGTAATAATCCAGATTTAATTAGAGAAATTACAAATGGAAATAATAATGCAAATGATAATTTAATTGAAAAACAAAAATTCAATATTGGAGATCGAGTAAGACTATTGAAATGGAAAAACAAGTTTGAGAAAGAAATAACGCATTCATGGAGTAAAGACATCTTTGTAATAAAAAAAATCAATGATACTAAATATATTACATACAAGATATGTGATTTAAAAGGAGAAGAAATCCTAGGACGAATGTAACAAAAAAAAATTACAGAAAACTAGTTTTTGGCATTTCCTCAGGTTTTGTATTGATAGCTCTTAGAAATAAACTCCTATAATCATCATCATTCTCATTAATTAATAAAGCATCAACTATTCCTCTCCCTTCATACTCATCACTATCGTAATAATCACTCCTACCTTTTGGATAAAGAAAAATTCCACCACCTTTCTTTTTCTTTTTATTTTCGAATTCAAATTCAATGACCATTTTCTAATATTAAAAAATCGTAAATGAAGATGAAGATTTTCGAATAAAATTAAAATGTATTATTGATTCAAATAAACCAAAACCTGTTAAATATAAAGATAAAAAAGTATTTGTTACAAAAGAAAAAATAAAACAAATAAAAAATTTAGAATCTAAACAAGAATGAATTCTTCCTTTAGCTGCATTATTACCATTAATTTTCGGAGGAATAACTGCAGCTGCAGGAGCTTCTGCTGGAATTTCAACTACAATTAAAAATGCAAAAGAAGCTCAAAAATTAGATCAAGAAAAAAAAAGCAAAAGCAGAAACTGAATTCATTAAATCAAAAATAGGTTCAAGTTTGGATAAATTTCAATCAAAAGCTCTTACGAAATATTTAAGAGCATTAGGAAATTCTGAATTAAATAATCATTTGAAATTGATGGGGAAACATTATATTAATATTGAAAAATCCGGGAATGGAAGTTTCTAAAATCCTTATGAGAAAAATGGATAATATTCTTCCAATTTGGAATAATAATCTAACAAAATTCAATCATAATAAAATTGTACCAATATCATTTTGAATGTTGATTATTGGATCATCTGGATGTGGGAAAAGTTTTTTTTATTGAAAATGTTATTATATCCGAATTACTTGGATTATAATAATCTTATAATATTCAGTAAAACCATTCATCAACCAGAATTTCAATTATTGTATCATGGATTTAAAAATCATTTATCGAAAACAACCATCCTTAACATTTTCAAGAATCAAGAAAAAATCCCTGGAAACATCAAAATTTCGGATTTATGTGAATCTTTTCCTCATGATACTAAAAATGAAATCAATGTAACAATGAGTAATAAATTCTGAGATATAATTCCATGTGAAGATCTTAATAAATCCCAAAAGAATTTAATTGTATTTGATGATTGTGTTAATGATAAAAACAAGAAATTATGGAGTCTTACTTTACAAGAGGAAGACATACGAATTGTTGTTGCATCTACTTATCACAAAATTATTATATGCTTGATAGACGATCAATTCGTGGAAATTCTAATTTCTTTTTTCGAATTGAATAAAAAAGATCAAGATAATATTTACAACGATCAATTCTCAAATATTATAGATAAATCAGATTTTAATAATTACAAGACACATTGGAGTATTCGATATAATTATATTGCTTTGAATTCAGATACAAAAGAAATACACTTAAAAATAATTTAATAAAAATGGATCAATATTCCAAAGTAATTGTTTCCAATCCAATATATAATAATAATAATACTAAATATTTGAAAAAATTACAAAAAGCAAATGAATTATGGAATGAAAATATCATTAATAAAAATAAGGTAGAAGGAGAAGAAATAGATATTGGAACTGATAAAATACACATGTTTACATTAAATAGTATTAGAAAAAGCCAACCAATTTTAGATGAAATTTTATTCCCGAAGGAGATATACAAGGAAGGAAATTACTTGTTGGTGATGTTTTATTTATTATTACATATGAAGGCAATACGTTTTATATTTTCAATCCAATAACTTCCAAGAAATATGAAATGACTCAAGATCTTAAAATATGTATTGAAGGTAATGCTTTTGGAGCGGAAGAATTTAGAAAAGAAAATCTAATTGTGGATATTCCTACTGTAAAAATCTTTGTGGAATTAATGTCTGGTGCTATGAGTCCACAACTTGAGTATTTTAAAAAATTGAAATTTATATCTCTGGTTCGTATTCCTAGAAAAAGAAGAGCTTCCGACTCTGGAGCATCAAGTTTAAAAAAAGAAAGATCTGGAGTATTACCTGAAAATCCAGTTGCATTATTTGAATTCCTAACAAAATTATTAGCTGATAAAAAAGCAGGACATGATAATACACGGAATCAAGTTAATTTTATTTTAAATAAACTTTTAGCTTTGAAATTAATAACTAAAGATAAATATGATAAAATCCTCAAGAAATATTATTAAAAAATTCATAAATAAATGATGTCATTTAATTTCGATAAACATATTAATTTTAATCATGATATTCAAAGAGAGATATTCTTGAAGTTTTTCCATCAACTGCGAGTGCTCAAGCTGTTAATAATGTAGGAAAATATATTTTAATATTAATCAATCATCAAATCCTCTAGATATTTGTAATGCGGAAATATATTATAAAGTAAAGATTACATGATATCAAGCAGGGAATGCTGCTGCTCCTGCTGTTGATCCTGATCTATTTGCAGTAGAACGTAATTGGTTCTTGAATCTTTTTTTTATATTGCTATAAAAATAGGTCCTTCAGAAGTGGAGAGAATTGAAAGTCCAGGTCCAATTTCATCATTATTGAATTTTGTAATTTTGCGGGAATGGTGATGGGGGATATAAAATCTGACAAAATTTATATCAAAAAAGATTTTAAGGATCATATCCTCTTAAAACTATTTTTGGATTTTTACATAATTATAAAAGAGCTTTCATTAACAAAAAACAATGATTTCAAATCATGTATTATGGAACTCGATTCGCTGATCAATCAAAAATTAAAATTGAGCTTGAAGCACTCTCACTTTTAGTTCCATCAATTACTTGTAATCAAAATTAGAATCAAGTATAATGGATAGAGTGAATGAAGAAAAACCAATAGATGTGAATTACCTTAAAAGAATATCAACAAGTGTTGAAATCCTACTTGGAACGAAATTCAGTTGGAAACTAACAGTTTTAAATTCTCGACCTAGATATATTTTTATTGGATTTAAAGATGAAAAAATTGATATGTTAACTAATAATTCAAAATTCATTCAGTCATTAGGCGATGGAAAGGAACTTAAATCATTACGTGTTCAATTAAATACAACATTTTATCCTTTAGATTCAATGGCATTTAGTATTAAAGATAATTACCAAAGATATCCTTATGCTGCATATATTAATACATGTAAAACTTTTGGAGTTGATCCAAAATTAGCAATGATAGATAATAATAATTATTATTCAATATTTTGTTTTGATGTTTCTGATCAAGATGAGAAATTAGCAATTAATGGTGTGAATATTACAATAGACATAGAAAAACATAATTATTTCAAAAGGAAATGTTATTGTATTATTTTTGTTGAGAAACAAGTACAAATCCAATTGAAAAGTGGTAAGATTATTAATGTTTCCTAATAAAAATGGAACAACAATTTGAAAAAATAGCAAATATTTTATCGACAAAATATTCGACATATGCCTGTCTCTGAACGATCAACATGGCTCTCGCTTCTTGGATAACATCGTTACTGTGGATGAGACACTCCTCAGTCTTTACCTCCCAGAAAGCAAGAGGGAATCCTCAGAATGGTGATTCCTTGATAAAAGAGCACCTCGAAAAATGCGTGCTGGAACGTGGTGTCATCAAAGTCGACTTCGCTGAGAAAGGTGTGACAATCAACAGTGCGTACTATGTCGACTTGATTGCTGAAACCCGAAGACTTCGACGCAAACCCAGAGGCTCTCCACTGTGGCTGCTGCAGGACAATGCACCAGTCCACAAAAGTGCTGTTTCCAAGCAGGCCATCGACGATGCCAGTTTCTCGCCATACAGTCCCGACCTAGCGCCGTCGGATTTTTGGATGTTCAGACATATGAAGAAGACGATGCGAGGCAAGATCTTTGAAACCCCCGACAGTGTCAAGGACAGCGTCGTGAAATTCCTCTCCGAATGTGACCAAAATCTTTTTAAAACGGCATTTTTGGAACTGCTGAAGCGCTGGATGACGTGTGTGAACAACAATGGGTCTTACATTGAGAAATGAGGGTATACATGTTGCTTATTTGTTGTGCGAAATATGAAGTTTCTGTGACTTACCTTTCATAGTTAGTCCGGGGACTTAATGCGAGTACCACGTAAGATTTAATTCCACCATCTCAGATTTTACAACATCATTTCCTATTCCTCTTGAATTAAATTTAAAATATAATTATGAAATGGGATTGGTTTGGTTTTCCGTCTATAATATTATTTTTAATATAACATCACTAAATAATGAATTTGGAGTTAAAGGACCTGATAAATTAATTTTTTTAATGAAAATTCCTCCTGGAGCATATGAGTTTGATGGTTTATTTACAACAATGACGAAATTAATTAAAAAGATGTTCAAATTTCAAGATAAAGATGAATGTCCAATTGAATTCAAAGTTGATTTACCTACAGCTAAAGTTTCTATGAAAATCAAGTAGAAATATTCTTTTATATTCATAGGTAAATTAAATGATTTTCTAGGATTTACAAAGCGAGAATATTCCACAAGTTGTTCTAGTGAAAAGAGTATAAACATCACAAACATTATATCTATAAATCTCGTTTGTGATTTAATTGAAGGAACATATCACGATGGGAAACAAGATAATTTCGTATATAGTTTACCTTATGGAACTGTTCATCATGGGTATAGAATCATTCAAAAAGTTTCTTTACCTATTTATGTTCCCATAATAAAAACTAAAACCATTTCAAATATTAATTTCAGAATTGTTGATCAAAATAATAATACTCTTGATTTCAATAAAGAAACTATTTCATTCTGTTTACATCTACGACAAGTATAAAATGGAGGTCATTAAGTGTTTTTTAAATAAATGGGGGAATGAAACAACTACGAATTTTTATTTACGTGATATTCTTCGAGATCTTAAGATAAAAAAGTGTAAAGTAATTATGCGTGATGAAATCAAAAATTACATCGACAAGAATAATATTATTTTCAATTTACAAACTACAAATGAATCAGAAAGTCATTGGATCTTAGCGAGTAAGAAACATCACGTGTATTTTGATTCATATGGAATTATTCCTGTGAGAGAAATGTCTCAATATTTTGGTGATGATCAATATATATCTATATATATTACTCAACAAGTCCAAGATTCTCGAACTAGTATTTGTGGACAATTATGTATTTATGTTCTAAATTCATTAGAAAATAATAATTATTCACTTGAAGAAATTCTTTGCTTAATAAATGGTTATAGTTAATATAGCTGAAGGAACATTAGCAGTAAATACAACTCAAATTCTAGAAAAAGTTAAAACTAATTTCCTAAATGAATCAGGAGATCGAATGAGAGGAGATATTGACATGAACGGACATAAGATTCTTAATTTAATGAAATCAGAAGAAGTCATCAACTTAGAAAGTGAAATTGAAAAAATAGTTCAGAATAGTAATTATAATAATAAAATAATCAAGAAATTAAAAGATAAAATAAAAGTTGATAAGAATAATTATTTGACTGCTGTTAATAATGTTAGTGATAAATTAAATAAAACTAATGAAAAAATGGAGAAATTTAAAAATATGATTGTAGGGAAAATAATTAGAGATGATTCCATTTCAACTTTATTAAAATATCAAGAAATTAAAGAAATATTAGGTAATAATTGTTTTCTAATTGAAAATAAAAAGGTTTTTTATATTGATATAATAACACCTATTACTGTAGTAAAATATTTATTTTGTTTGTTTCTAGTTTTAATGATGATATTATGATTTGGATAAGTTATCCTGGAAACATCGGATTTGAGATTTCATAAAAATGAGGTAGTAGTAGGTGGGGTAACTGTTTATGATTTTGTTAAGGCGAAAATAAGTGATAATATTTTACGTGTTGTAAGATTATTTTTAGAAATATATAATTTTATTAATATTCAAAAAATAATAATAGATGCTAAAAAATGTCTGGTAAATAAAAAAAGTAAATAATAAATGGTTATTGTTAATATAGCTGGAGGAACATTAACAGTAAATGCTTCTCAAATTTTAGAAAAAGTCGAAACTAATTTCCTTAATGAATCAGGAGATCGAATGAGAGGAGATATTGATATGAATGGACATAAAATCTTTAATGCTCAGAAATCAGAAGACATCACCAAGTTGGAATGTGAAATTGAAAAAAAAATAAAATAATTCAAAAGAATATAAATAAATATTTGAAGGATCTTCATAAACAAATCAAGAAATTAAAAGATGAAATAGAAAAAACAAATAAATGCTATACATTGATTCAGAAGAATATGAATGATGTAATACATAATTATTTGACTGATGTTAATAAACAAATAAAAACACATAATGAAAAAATAGAGATATTTAAAAAAAATAATTAGAGATGATTCCTTTCCAACCTTATTAAAATATCAAGAAATCAAACGAATATTAGGTGCGGATTGTTTTGTAATTGAAAATTCAGAAGTTATTTATAAAAAGAAGATGATAAAAAAGATAACAATTCCTGATGGAAAAAAATATTTTGTTATAATTAATTATACTGGAGGTATGTTGATTAATAATATACCAGATGATGGAGAAAATAAGGTGATTTATATAAACATACCGGGGATTTATGAAGGATCGAAAAGCACTACGAGTTTTTTTAAAACAAAAAGATTTCCATTTGATCCTGATAATATTGTAATATCAAATATCTTAACATAAGATTTAATATTATTTGATACTATTTATGTAAAAAATAAAGTAAGTTTATAAAATGCTTTAAAAGTTCTAGAATTTATGTTGGAAATTATAAACGAAGAAGATATTAAAGGGTTTATAAAAGATATTAAAAAAATATGTAATAAAAATGAATGTTGAAATTTATGAAGAAAGTATTTATCCGGTTTTCGTTGAGAGGAAATATCAAATACTTGAAGATATTGATTCTAATAATGAAGAACCTAAAGTAAATAAAATACTTGAATCTAATAATCAAATAAAAATAAATAATCGAATAAATGAATTTTTACTTGAAAAAAAAAGTTGAATGAAAGATTATTACGTTACCAAAAAATTAAAGATCGATGGACAAAAGCAGATTCAGCAATTAAAATAACGTGTGTTTTATTAACTGGAATTCTAGCGGTTTCAACTGCAGTATTATCTGGTCTTGGAACAGCGGGAATAGTTGGAAGTGTTGCAATAACTAAAGGATGTGTTTTAGGTGGATCTAATGCTTTATGTTTATTTTTATCTGAAACTATTTCAATAGGATTCACAGCACGAAAGAAAAATATTTATCATGAAATATGTCAAGAATTATCAATGGGAATAAATAAACTTTATTTATACTAACAAAAAGTATTAGAAGATGGGATTTTAACAACGAATGAAATTGAAGAATCAAATGAAATAATACAAGAAATAAATCGTAATATTGATAAAATAAAATTATTAAATAATAAACAAGATGAAAAACAAATAAAAAAAGAATTGATTAAAGAATTAAAAGAAGAATATAAATCACGAATCAAAAATATCTCAAATAATTAAATTTCTTCATTAAAAAATAGACGTCAAATTCGCTAGAATTATTTGTTAAAGAAACTAATTTAATATGTGCAGAATATGCTAGAAATATGATTAAACAAACAAAATATCGAAAATATATCCAATTCCTTGAGATTAAAGATAAAGAATATGTGAGAAAATAGGAATAACCATCTCTGGTTTTCTAAAAATACTAAAAGAATTAAATCTCCCATCACCATACCGAACAGAAACTAAAAAAATTGTTAAAAAAACCTAGTCAACCCTAAAGAAGTTTTAAAAACTCATTTAGATAATGTTGAAGAACTTCATTGCTCGAAATGTTCTAAACATTTCAAATCATCTAAAACATTAAATAATCATAAGTGTAAAGATTTATTTGCATCTGGTTATAATTTAAATTATGCTCCTCAAAAATATGCTCCTCAAAATGATCAAAATACTAAAAATTATCCAAAATATGATTTGGTTCAAAATTATCTAAATGATCAAAATTATAATACAGGACAAAATTATAATTCGGGACAAAATTATAATTCAGTCTTAAATTATAATTATGATCAAAACTCGAAAATTATTGAAGATTTTGTTTCCCAGACCAAAAAAATAATAATAAAAAGAAATCCCTATCATTAGCGATACAATTAGGAAAAGAAGTGCTGAAATAATTTTAATTTTTTTTAAATACTTTATTTTAGATATTAAATCCAATATCATATAACAAGCCTCTTCATAGTTTTGAGTTTTAAGTGATTCCACTTTAAATATAAAAAAAGAAAGAAAAAAACATTACTAAAATTTATTTCTTAAAAATTAAAGTCAAAAAGCTTAGAATGATTAATAATAAATTCTTTTGTAAATATTGTAATAATTGGTATAAAGCTAGTTATTACAATTTCCATTTATTAACTAAAATCCATAATAAAAATCTTTAGAAGGGAACTAAATTTGTTCCATTTCATCAAGAAAAAGAAGAAGAAAAAAATAATGAATTCACATTCAAGTTTCCATTTCTATCTCAGGAGTCTTGTATGAATCAAACAGGGACGAGATTTATTTCATCTCAACCAACTTAAAATTTAAAAAAACCCAGAAGTTATATAATAAAATAAGCAGTAAATATTTTATATTTTTTAAAAATGCACCAATAAAGATCCACCTAGGAATAACAGTATTGTATAGGAAAGCTTGCCCGATTCAATTCGAAGTTGTGAAAAAACTTGTAACATTTAAATTAAAAAAATCACAATTTAGAATTAGAAGAGGGGATTTAATTACCCTAAAAGCCCCCAAAAGAATGGGAAGAAAGTTAAAGATGGAGAAAAAATAATTAAGGATTGAAAGAATAAAAAGAGAACAGGAAGAAGAAAAAGAAATAGAAAATAATTATGAAACAATCAAAATGTATTTCACATCCCCAGTTTCAGTGATTGTGAAGAAAGACCAAATTCCTACTGAAACTTTATCAATTATTGAACATTTAACAAATAGAATATATAATGAACAACTACAAGGAAGTAGCTGGATATTTGACAGAATTACAAGTAGTAGTTTGACTATTTGTCAATTTAGATCACCACTTGGTGGAACATATCAAAAGCTCCCATTTAAATCTAACGTCATTTTGAATGTACAAAATAAGAATGATAATAAATGTTTCTTATATTGTGTAATTACAACTGAACATCCGTGTAATCCCGGGAAATACAAAAAATATGAAGGGGAATTAAACCTGGATGGTATTAATTTCCCTATAAATTTGAATGGGATCAAAAAATTAGCTATGTAGAAACCAAAAGTAAAAATCAATGTATTTAGTATAAATGATAAAAAGAAACTTGGAATAATTTATAGGGATCATTTAGATCATAAAGGATGTAATTTATTATTGTACAAAGATCATTATTTCCTTTGTAAAAATGTTGGAGTGTTTTTAAGAAATAGTAAGATAGATGTTCGCTTCCGTTATCTTAACTGTTTCGCGTCATTTAAACCAGAGGATTCATTGAAAACCCACCAACATTTTTGTGTTAATCATGAAGAAGCGATTGCATCTTTCCCTCATGACCCACATCATGAATTTAAAAACTTTAATTTTAAAAACAAATTCCCCTTTGTATGTTATTCCGAATTTGAAGATTGGAATAAGGTTGAGGAATATAACGATATAAAAGGGGAACAAATAGGATTTTCATTTAGTATTTATATTAAAAGCAATTATCCTAATTTGTTAGAAAATCGACATAAAGTGTATAAAAGGGAAGATGCAGAATTTAAATTTGCTGAAACAATTAATGAATTATCAGAGGAATTAAAGATAAAAAAAGATGTTAATGAATCTCAACAAAACTAATATGATAATTGTAGGATGTGTTTCTATTGCAATAAAGAATTAGTGAATGATAAAGTACTAGATCATGATCATTACTTGGAGAAAGAAAATTATAGAAGAGCATCACATGCTGATTGTAATTTAAAAGCAAAAAATAACTTTGTTCCAATTTATTTTGACAATGGAACTGGGTATGACAATCATTTGATTTTCCTCCCATTAGCTCCAAATATCTTAAAAATCATACCAAGTACAGATGAGAAATATATTTCATTTAGTGTTGGATCTCTAAGGTTTTTAGATTCGTATAAGATGATGCTTTTACCACTTGAGTATTTAGCATTTCTTTTAAAACCGGAAGACCTTAAAATCTTTAATAAATTCTATCCTCAATTTAATTTAAAGATTCGTAAAGGAATATATTCTTATGAATATATAAGTGGAAAGAATTATGAAGATATTGAAAAGAAATTATCAGAATCTCAATTACCAGAAATCTCTAAATTTTATAATCATCTGAAAATGAATGAATTATCAGAAGTAGATTATAAGTACACGCAGGAATCATGGGAATTATTAGATTGTAAGAATGTGGACGTATTCCTATTAGCCGATGTTTTCGAGAATTTTAGAAATGTTTGTCTTGAAAACTTCGGTAATGACCCTTGTTACTGCTACTCTCTATCAGGATTAATTTTGGTGAGTGGAACGAAATTCACTGAAGATAAATTAAAGCATTTCCAGAAAAAATCATAATACCAGTTATTAATGATAGAAAAGGGAGTTCGAGGAGGATTCTCAGGAGTACTTGTGGATCGATTGGTGGAAGTGACTGAAAAGGAAGGAAATTTCCTCTACTATTTTGACGCCAATTCATTATATCCGATGGCAATGGTGGATGAACTCCCAACAGGGGAAATGAGATTTTGTAAAGATAATAACTATATCAAGACAATATTAAATCATCTTATTGGATATATTTATATTGTGGATCTCAAGTACCCTGAAGAACTCCACGAAAAGATCAAATAAAAAAATCCTAGGTTTTGTGGACTTGTCCAAAATGTACTTTTTGAACATTAAGGATTTAAGCACAAATAACTCTATACTACACAAAAGAGTTAAAAGGTACACAAAAACCGCCTTAAAGAACATTGGATATGAAGAAGGAAAATCATGTTTGTTAGGTTCCTCAATGAATTCAATCGGTTCATGGATGATTCGATCAAAGAACCATAAAATAAATCTTGATTATTTTGAACGGAAAGGGTTAAATAGTATGATGATAAAAGATACATTTTACCAGGTGGTAGAACAAACCTTCCACATAATAACCATCGAATAAAATATATTGAAGAAAGAAAAAAGAAGAATCAAGAATATTCTGATGTAGAATTATCTAAAATAGATATAGAAGTATTAAAATCGTAAGTTTAGATTTTAAAAAAATTCTTTGAGATGAAAAATTCTTTGAAATTAAAAAATTCATTCATTCACTCGAGTGTAGAATACAATTTCAATCTAGTAGACGATTTCCATTGAGCACATCTAACATCTTAAACATTAATAACATTAACGATATTAATGACATTAATAATATTAGATAAAGAATCGTTTCCTCAATTTTCTCGTTTTGTCAGATTCTTATCGAGCATTTTATTCATTTTACAAGTGGTATAAAAAAGGCAGAGTACACGTTTTCGGGGCCTACATTCACTAATAACACCAACCAATACATTCTCAGCAACTAACATATTCCCATTTCAACTATTTTCAATTTATTTCAACTGTTTTTAATTTATTTCAATTTATAACAGTGGATTTATATCTACCATACACAACTTACGTTTTAGTGGTAGATATAAGCATTATGTGTGCATGCGTGTATCACGTGTACTATATATAGTGTGTGTATGTGTGTGATGTGTATCCTGGCCTTGGTCTACCTTTTTAAGATTATTTTGTTTGGAGACAAGTTTGTTTATATATACTAAAATATACTAATTCAGTATTTAAAATTTAAATTCAACAAATTGACTGTATCAACAAAACTGTTTTCAAAGAACTTTTCTAGTTTTTTTTGTATTTGAACTTTATTTTACTCCAATCTAGACAACCCTAAAAATAATGCCATACACTATATTATACCACACGAGCAAAAGATTCAACAATTAATGCTAAATTTTTAATTTAATTTTATACATTTAAGGTTTAAAGATATGATACCATGGGACAGTGATATTGATATTGGAGTGCCCTCCAAGTTCATGAATTTGATTCACAATATCAGCACAGATCGAAAAGATATATCAGCCAATAAAGTAAGCACATAAAAATACTTGTTTATTTACTTATCGTGAAATCAAAGATTGCAAAAACAAATAAAATTATAATCGAAATAAGGATAAAAGGACAACAAAAGTGTCTATCTAATGGCAGAAATCATCTTAAAAGTTATGTTGACAAGTTAAAAAACTTGAACCCGTCCTAAAAAGTATATTCACATACAACAGAGTAAGGGCTGTGTAAATACTAACTCACTGTATTGAATGCCATATAAAATTGATTGGCTATTCAGCCGTTGGCCTTAGATGTACTACACCATTTCCAAATTGAAACTGATGTAAGCAACCAATTTGTTCGTCATATTAACAAAATATTTTTGCGATTAGAAAGAAAATACATCAAAGAAATATTAGGTTAAAATTGTGTGTCCATTTATCAGTTGATGCACGCAGATACAACTGGATATATTTTTCATTTGTCCTGTGGATTTGACTACGTACCATTAAAAAGTATGTATGCATCTATCCGATAACAAACACAATTATCTGCTTTTACCTGATTCAGTTCATTAAAAACTTCTATAATAGAAGTTCTAATGAACATTCGACTACGATTATGATTAATTTTATGAATTAGCCATTTTTAAAATGGCTCACAGGTAAATGTTTTAATAAAGTATATTTTAAGACTTGGATTGTGATCTCGTATATTTATGAGATCATTATTTAAGCTCTTAAATAATACTTTTCATCAACGTGTATTTTAAATTTACTTTTATTAATTTTCGTTGGTTTTTTTAGGAATTTATGCAAATTTATGTAAATTAATGGAATTATTTTATAATAAATTCAAGTCCGATTAATTGTAAACTAAAACTTATTATTAAAAAGTTTCTATACTCGAATAAACTATTTCTCTGTTCCTTGGAAATTCGTTTAGGCTGCCATCTTTTTTACCTTTTGAAAAATCCAAATTTTTGATATTTATTGATTTTATAATTATTGATTTTATGAGGCTTTGGAAATTTCCGTTAATTTCCCAAATTTATAAAAGTCTTCCCCATTTTCAATGGTATTAATGATTTGGATTTTTTATACTTTATAAAATATATTATTTTTAAACTTTAGTTATCGGAAAATTTATGTTTTCCGTTTTTTTAAACTCCTCATTTGAAGGTTCTGGTTCCACTGTTTCTGGTAAATTGCAAATGAGGTAAAAACTCAATTTATTTTAATTACAAGTTAAATGTAACATTGTTATTTCTTCATCTCCACAAAAACCTAGAGTTTCGATGGATATTTTTGAAATATCTGAAATGTTGTAAAAATATTAAATTGATTGAATTTCATGAAAAATCTTAGGAAATTATTTCATAATTTTCTCTACAACTCAAGTTATTGGTATTTTTTTCAAAAATTTTCGACTTTAATTTAAAAATAAAATTGTCAAAAAAGTTACTAGAATAGTTTTACATAGAATTCTTATTGAACTGAACATTTCTACATTTTGAAAGCTTGCATGCATTATTTACTATGTATTATGTGTTTATGTTTAAAAAAAAATTTCTTCAAATTCCTTCCTTCCTATAATATAAATTTTTATTCAGTTGAACAAATTACATACAGGCACGCGTAAGTATGTATGTTCCTATATTATAACATTATTGATTTTTTTCATTTTATTATAGGAGTTTTTAAATGAACTGAAACAGGTGTATAGGAGATTGAATATGGATTTGGTGTACCATAACTGTACTTGCGATTTTTGTTACAATCATAATTTCACTTGAATTCTTATTATTTTTATGTTTATACAAAAATCTGCACAGTACTTTGTAAGATTGAACATTTTGGATTATATTTCATTTTTTTATATCTTGACCAAATATTTAATTTTTGTCAAAATTAAAAGAAAACAGATCAAAGGTGATCAAAATAAAAACTTCTTATTGACTCTGTTAGTTTTAAAAGTGAAATAGAAGAATAATTAAAGATACGATCTCCATTTTCACCTCATTTCTTTAAACGTTAAACGAAAATTACCATTTTCATCAAAATCCGAATACCTATTTTATAAATCTGTAACCTAGAAAGGATTTGAAACATCCAATAAAAGCATCAAAACATTTTAGAAGTTTATCTTATTCATTTAGACAAGTATTATTACCAGACCAGGTCCACATTGCCCACGTAACGGAATGAGATTAGACTGTAACGGTAATCCAGTCCATGCCTTGGTGGACGGTTGTTCATTCTGTGGCCCATTTGCAAGAGTATTTCATGACCATCGTAAACGGATTGATATCTTCCTGTCATATTTAGAAATTCACGACAACCAACTAAAAGTTAGCGGTGAAGAAATGTTCAATGATGACCTCATCAAACGGTCAATTCCCATTGAATGGAATTTTCCGCTTCATCAATGTCCATTCATGGGA
Source organism: Schmidtea mediterranea (assembly GCA_022537955.1). Lineage (NCBI taxonomy): Eukaryota > Metazoa > Platyhelminthes > Tricladida > Dugesiidae > Schmidtea > Schmidtea mediterranea. The sequence goes on from CM039681.1 coordinate 7,393,373, forward strand.
TTAACGGTCCCCTGTCCAAAAGACCTTGAAAAAATAATAAATTTCCAATATGGACATTTTAAATATGATCAACTTTGTATAAATGGAACTTGGAAAAACAATTTGTAAAAATTCTGAATTTGAAATTATTTCTGATAATAATGTTTTTTTTAATCAATTTTAGATACTAAATTGTGATTTTTTATTTTTGTTAGATTCTTTGTTTTAGAAAAATTTTCAAAAAATTATGCAAATGGCTTAGTTTTATGCCACATGTGTATCATGCTTAAAAATTACACTTTATATAAAATGTATTTGTTTTATTCTATCAATTTCAAAAAATAGTTGAAAGAAAGCAAAACTTACTACAATCAGTTGTAATAAAATTTCAATTATTGATTTCTGAATTCATTATAATTAAATTTCCAATAAAGATTTATTTGAAATAATGATTGAAGTCCTATTGAAATACAGCAATTTCTAGTTCTTCTGATGAAGATGAATATATTCCTGAACAAGTTTTAAAAAAGAAATGAGATGGAAATTTACGAAAATTATCCAAGGTTTGCAAAAGAAAAAAATATTTTAGGATTTTGGGAGCAACATTAACTGCAAGCCACATTATTATATCAGGTGGCTCAAGTAAGCTTAGAGAAACCTCTTTCAAGCCTGAAATTTATATTATCACCACAAAGCAAATATTTTTGAAAAATAAATAAAAGATTTTTTACGAAAAAAGCACTTGCAGTTTGTACCATGTACTTTTTATAAAATTTTGAACTCAAACCTGAACCTAAACTTTTTATTTTGATTAACCCGAACCTGAAAAGTTTGATTGAACCCAAACTTTTCATGGTTTAAGTCTCTGTTTATTTCACTACAAATATCGGCCATCTTCAATTTGAAGTTGTCAAAACATTTTCAAAATTTACAAAAACCGCTGCAATAAAAAATATCATGTGAACAAATTCAGTAAAATATTTTGAAATAAATTTCCGATTTAGCGTAAAAGTTATTTTTTTACAGTTTTATAAATACAACTTTTAATAAACTCTTCAGCCTCTTCCGCTGTACTCTTTAAAAATCTTTCAATACAATTCCCTAAGTTCATAATAATAATGACACACATATACACACTTTTATTATAGAATGGCTTACATCAGAGCTTCTTAAACTTTTGTAATTCATGACCCCATTTATGATTGCGAGTTTCTTGACGATCCCATACAAAAATAAAAGAAAAATAAATTTATATTTTTTTAAAATTCCTATAACATCTTCTAATTCATAGTAAATGTTATTCAAGTTATTACAATACTCTTAATAGAAATGCAGGTACAAACAATCTTTCCGAACTAGAAGATTTTATGATATATTTATCTACGATAATTGTTATTTTATCTTTATAACAATAATTTTACAAGTTAAAAATTATTTTCTGTTAAATTGTATTTTTATCTCTCGCGACCCCATTTGGGGTCGCGACCCATGGTTTAAGAAGCCCTGGCTTACATCAATTAACATAAATCATCAACAGCAATGACAAATATTATGGGAATACGATAAGTCAAAAGTTATATTTTTCATTAAGTTTAAAATTTTTCAAGTTATTTTTTAATAACTTTAATTTTTTAATGCTAATAATAGTTTTATTTAAAAAGTTTCCTATTTATTATGAATTTCAAATAACTTATGCTTTCTTTTTAAAAAGTAAGAATTATTAAATTTGTGGATTATTATCGGTTAGTCTGTAGTATGGACTGACTCCTCGTGCTCCCTTTATAAATCAGTGAAAAAAAGCCAACACAATTTATTTGATTTGAATACACTAAATAATCACACTGTTGGCTCAATGTATCTGCAATTTTCTACAAAACTATAAGACTGGTAACCCCACCGGCAATCGACTTTCTGTTAACTTTATTTTGGTTAACAATTTTACACAATTTTTAACTTTAATATATCTAACCTCTTAATCTCCTTCGATATTTAATTTTTCAAATTTTTTCCAACTCAGTTGAATATATTTTCCTTCAATCACAGAATGCTGGTGTTATTGACCTTGCTTTTTACACAAACTTCCACATAAAAAATAATTAACTTTTCAAATTATAAAATAATTATAAACTATACCCCGCTGAAAATAAAGCAATTATTTAAAAGGTTATTTATACTTTGAAACCAGCCAACAAAAAGTAAAAATTAGAACTGAAAGGGTAAAAATGCGAAATCGCAGAAAATCAACCAACTATCAAATTTGAATTTGAAAAATGGATCAAATATAAATTTAACAATAGCGAAAATTATGGTGATAATGAATTTATCAGAATACGTTTAGAAAGAATCGAAAAACAAGGTAATGTGTAAAAAACATGAAATTAAGGGAAATTAAGGAAAACCAGATTCGGGTAAACAACAAGAAAACCAAACAAAAGGGAATTTGAAAAAACATTATCTGGGCAACATGATAATAAAAAAATAAAGATTATTAGTAAGATAGCACACATAGGTTTTGGAGGGTCTCCAAAATATAAATAGTAAACTACTAAAAACTATAAAAAACGATAAAAAATTCTACTTCTCCTATTATGTAATCCCTACATTTTAGGCCAACAAACAAAATTACCTGTATTAAAATCGAATATAACTATGGTTGGCACCACGATCAACAATGGTCCAGGACGGCGTAAATGGTACGGCGACACTCAACATTAATTGGGATATTGTATGGGCTTAAGATTATTTCTGAATGATGTTGTTTTGCATCTCTAAAGGCTTTAAAAGCACTTTTTTAAATTTCATTATTAAATTTTGTTTTTGTATTTTTCATATTAAATTTTTTATTCAACTTAATCAGGAGTCGGCAAATGGTTCATCGTGGAGTACTTGAAGAATTTTTTTTTATGTGTATAAAATTGTTTTTTTGTGAATTTAAAATTTTTCTTCCTAAATATATTTTTTAATGTATTTTTTTTAAAATAAGAGGACGATCTTGAAGCCGCATGATTTTAAAAAGTAGCTCTGGCCATAGAAAAGTTTGCCGAAACCCTGAAATAAATGGTGCATTTTTTTTATTTTTCAGTGGATGGGGCCACATTTATTACCAGAGCTGGGTCTCTAAGTGTCTCTTACAGGCCCTGCTCTTGATACTCCGCTACAGTTGAAACAAGACTATCAATTGTGTTTCAAGTATCAATTATAAATCTCTGTTATTCAAACTATTGTAATTATTTAATATTCAATTTACGTTAGGGATTGTGATTTATTTATTTTATCCGAGAGCATGAGGAGTCAAGAGATACCGACTAGTATTATTTATTTCATTTTATACTCAACTATTTCAAGTAGGTGTGCAATTTTTTTCTAAATGTATGTTAATTAATATACAATACATTAAGTGATATCCAGTACATTTCCCAGTTGTATACTAGTTTCGAGTTAATGGCTCTCATCAGTACTATACCCGGAGGCGCTCAGCTTTCTCTGAACGCCAGGTAAGTGTAAAAAAGTGGCAAATTAACACTGTTATACACTTATCCTGATGCACTGGACTTCAAATAAGTTTGCAAAGTTTGGTTTCAAGGCAAGAAAATAAGACGAATATTTATCTTGAACCTCCTTTCACTTGAAACTTGAAACTATGGTAGATACCATCATACCTCTGTGGACTACAAGTTCAACACAGTAACTGGTAACAAGCTTTCAAACTACCAAAACTACTTGAAAAACTTAATTTCATTAATCATTATGTTTGATTATATTCAAAGAATAGAATATACATTAAGTGATATTCAGTACATTTCCCAATAGTATACTAGTTTCGAGTTAATGTATCGTATATTCTTTGAATATAATCAGACAGAGTGATAAATGAAATATATTAATTATTTATTAAAGTCGATCTTAATTTGTGGTTTATCTACTGAAAATTATCTAACTTTTTATTTAAGATTATTAAAGGCTATAAATTGCATTTTGGGGAATTTGTAATTATTTTAATTGATTCAATGAAACAAATATCAATATTATATATTTATTTATTTTCAATATAAATGAAAAGGAAACGAATATGTTTTATCTCCATTATCTATTTCACTGGAATTTCATTATTATTCCTATTTTTTCTCTCATTGTCAAATATTATTCCCATTTCCACAAAGAATGCCTTTCGGAATGTAAGTAAAGCGAATTTGGATTTTTGGAAATCCCAATTATCTCCCAAACAAATTCAAAAGATAAATTTCAACGTCCTTTACCAAGGCTATGTGGACAATGATTTTAGGAAAAATTGTAAAATTCCCAAAGCACATGAACAACTGTTTGGTTTGATGAAATTCTGGATCGGTTACGCAGCAGCTAACAATATTAGTTGGTGGCTGATTTACGAATCTTTCATAGGATCAGTCAGGTAAGGGTCACATAATTTGGGAATCAAGCTTTTGAATTGACAACTTATTTTAACCCACAAAGAGCGAATATATCCTTTTCTCCAATTCCCATTATAATAAAGGTGACGTTAATTTGACTTTTTTCGCCAGTCGCTCATAGCAAGCAATATAAAGAACAACAAACCGTCTAAAGTTCATTACTGTCTTGTGGACCCGTCGAAGCATTTCTCATATAGTTTCACAAGTGACGTATTTGATTGTATGAGAAATCATATATTCCAATTATGAAGATTTTTACCAAAGTTAAATATACAACTCGAATATCATAACGTAAGTAAAATTGTAAGCTAAGAGTAGAGAGGTATGGGTTTTTGTCCACGGGATTGTTCCTTGAAATATTTGACTTCATTTCACACATCTATTTATCCTAATTCTTTGATAATATTGCTTTGTTAAAATATAAATCTTTTCATTTTTATAGACATAAAGACATGATTCCTTGGGATAACGAAATATATATTGGAATATCTTCACAGTACGAAAGCATTCTTCGATTATCAAGTACACCGAGTGAAAAATTATCTTCTAAAAAGGTAATCATATTTATAGAGTTCGTATTAAAATCAAATAATTTCTAGCTTATTTAACTCTCATCAGTACTATGTAAGAAACTCGACCTCACCAGGACTCGAACGCATTAACCACATCACCACGAGACCAGATGGATTGACACAGTGTGTCGTATTATTTTCATTTTGAATTAAACCTTTTATCGTATTAGCATTGATTTCCATTATTGTAATTTTTTAGACTATCGATCAATATTTCGTATTAAATTTATTATGATTTTTCAACCTGCCTTTTTCAAGTGTTTGTCAATCCAAACGATTTTTCTTTAAATAACTAGAAGTCTGTTTAAGTTTTAATCTTGACAATGGTGAACTACATTTTTAGTTTAACAGGGGTCATTTTTTAACACGTTTATAATGACAGGGGTTTATCGAAGCCTAATGAGTCAAGATTTAACTCGTTAATAAAGAAGGATTTTTTAACTTGATGCAAAGGTGTCCATAAAACTATCTACGAGATTAAGCGGGTAAATGTATGTTAAAATTCTATCAAAAAACCGAAATTTGTCCAAAAAATACATTCAACACTAGCTATACACTTCACAATGATGAAAATGTTATGAACTCGTCAAACTTCAAAATGAACGGTAAAATTTTTATTTGTAGATGTTTGTGTGGAGTTAGAAAAAATAAATCATGTGAAAAATCGAGAGGAGCTTTTTTTGGACTGCCTAAATACCAAGTGAAAGGTTTGAGTATATACACTCGTTTCAGAAATGTCAAAACTTTCACTATTCTCATTATCAGAGTTAATTCCAGGAAGGGAAATTTCTATTTTATCGGTTTTGTTTAATTGTTTGCTTGATATTTAGCATTCTTTCTCTGTAATTTATAAATTTCTTCTTTTATTAATAAAAAATTAGTATGCACAAAGCCCGTCAGATGACGGTCGTAGTCGCAAAAAAAAAGCGAAATTATTTGTAATTTTTGTGTATTTATTATTGGACAATAATATTCCGCATTATTATGATGGTTCAACAGAAGTTGGACTTGAGGAGAATGTCACCAAGCCAAGTATCCCAGACATATAAATTTTTCATTAAAAAAGGGGAAAATAAAATACATTATTTAAACAAGTAATAAAGAATGATTTTATTTAAACAAAAAACTGAACTAGAAAATCCCTTCCTTATTCAATTTTAGGTTTCACCTAAAATGATGCATGTCCGGGATTTTTTGCTTGCGTAGAGGAGTAACTAGGGTATGGCAAGCATAGCACGTGCCATGGGCGTCAACTGAAGGGGCGCGAAAAAGCGCCTAACGTATAAATGAAAATAAAAAAAATATTTTTATAGATATAAATATATGTATTAAAAAACTGCGTAGGAAAAAGCACGCATTCGTTTTTAGTTTGTTTCTCCATGTCCTCTATGCCTCTAGCTCTCTTTTTCTCTATGTGATCTTGGTTTACTTAGCATAGAACGAAATGACCAAAGAAATTGACTTTGATAATATAATTAAACAATTTGCGCCAGTTAAAGCAAGAAAGATAAATTTATAATAAAATGCTAATAGATTTAACTCGTGTGATTTTTACCCAATTCTAAAGTAGTTTTTTTAGACAAAAATCGTAAGTAATCTATCGTCGGAGAGGGGTGAAAGATCGGTGTTTGCCATCGGCGCCATTTACCCCAAGTACGTCACTGGGATTAAAGAATAGTGCTCAACTCCCACGAATTTTATTGTTATAATAATAATATAGATAGATTTCTTTTTGAAAGTATTTTACCGACAAATTATAAATAAATAATTGGTTGGACTGACACATAGATAAATTCATTGGAAAGAACCAGTGCTCCCTCTCAGCTTTCACATAATCATGTTGTTAAATAGGAACACAAAAACATTTTTTTCTTCCAATTGAATTTATAATATTTTTAAAAATCCTAAATTTTATGCAGGGAATCACAATGATTTCAAAACAAAATTACGTTAATTATTTTTCGACTATACAAAAAACATTTAAAATGATACTCTTTCATTTGTTTCAACTGAATAATAACTTCTATAATGAAATGAAAAAATTAATAAACGTATAGAACATACACGCTTACCTATGTATTTATGTAATTTGTTCAAATGAATAGTAACTGTTATTATAGAAAGTCAGAAAGTAGCAGACAAAATAAACTTAACACACAAACACAACACAGAGTAAAAAATGCATACAAACTTTCAAAATGTGGAAATGTTCAGATAAATACTAAAGTCATAGGATTTGTTATTCAGCTGAAACAGGCGAATTCTAAAAATTGCAGAAAAGGTTATTTTAGACGCACGCAAAACTAGCTAAATTAAAAGAAAATTGTTTACAATACTCTACACCAATGGAGTTTGGGAACTGATTGGCGCTGATTTCTAAATTAACCAATAGTACCACAATGAAATTTATATATTCGGATTTTCGTTACTTTACTTTTATTTATTATAAAATTTTTATTAATTTTAGTCACTATTTAATTTTACAGGTAAATATCATAACGAGCCCCGGGGAATATTGTCCAAATAACGATTTAAGACTGAATTGTCATGGTCAATTTGTTAATAGACAAGAAGATGGTTGTTCTTTTTGTGTCCCCTTTGCTCGTTTGTTTTATATTCATGACACGAGAATAGACATTTATTTATATGATCTTCAATTGCACAATAATCGTTTAACATTCTCTGAAGATGGAATCTTTTCCCAAATACTACAGAATCCACAGTCTCGAGTCCATTGGCATTTGGAGTCACGAAAATGCTCATTCATGAAATTGACGGTTCTTTGTCCAAAAATGTCAGAAACTCCTTTAGAAAGTTATTATAAGTCAGTCCCACCTGAATACCATTGCATCTATGGTTTATGGAAAAAACCATCATTAATATAGAAGTTATAAATTATTTATAGAGATGGTTTTCGCTGTTTTATGAATAAACTTTGATTTGTCAGGAAATACCGACAACAATAAGATAAACTTTATTTAAAAATATAAATAAAAAATTAAATTTTTAAAAATAAATGTTTTATGTTATGGATTAATTGGTGCCTCCCTTTATGAGGGATGTGCGCAGGGCCGGCGCTAGAGTATTTGCCGCCCTAGGCGAACTAAAAATATGGCGCCTCTAGTTAAGAAACAAACTCAACAATGCCTCAATAAATAAAACAAGTAAATGAAAATAAAATAATTGGATTTTATTTATTTATTCAACAAAAATATATAAAAAAGAACTATTTAAAATTTAATTTTTCGTGCTGGAAAATTTCCACAAGAAAAATTGAAAATAATCTAGAAAAGTAAAACTTGACATTTTATTTAGAATACAACAGCAGCCTCGCATTCTTGGAATTTAGGAAATCTGCTTTGTTGACTTATTATCACTACTCGTCAGGAAAGAGCTTTTAATCCAACTAATCGTGTTCTCTATCAGAATAAGAAAATCTAAAAGTAATGCTAAGTAAGCAGTGTGCCTCAGTGAATATTTGGTTTGAAAAATTTCTTGTTAAACCCCCCATAAAACATTTCTAGGGGGAGTTTAAAATTTTATTTAAATGTGATTTTTATTTAATTTTTTAAAACACATGGGTTTTGGGCTCTCCCATAAGCACTAAAATTTTATTTAACTTTGAGCTTCAATTTTATTTTTAGTTTGTGTTAAATTTTATTTTTTAAATGCTCTGTACACAATTCTGGTTCTCTACATTAATTTTACATAAATTCAAAAACGTAATTATTTTAAAAATATTCATTTTTCACTACTCACATATTTTTCGTTATTAAATTGAAAAATTTATTATTTATTTCTTATTGTACACTTAAAAGACCATCGGTGAATATTACTCGTTATAATTTTATTAACTATTTTATTGATTTTTTGATAAATCAAAATAGTTTTCTAACGCAGCACATTTTGCTATCCAATCAGATTGTCGCATTTAGACATTCGTTTACGAGCTATCACATTCAATGATACGAGATAAAAGTCGCACAAAAATAATGAAACATTTTTAATTAAATATTTGAATAAGATTATTTATTTATCCATTTACCGTTGACACATTTCTTAGTCATTTCAAATGTTCCATAGAATTTATTCAATATTTTTTCCGAGTCCCTTGGACAAGGGACGATTAATCCCATAAATGAGCACTTTCTCAATGGGAAATACCAATAAATAGGATACAAAGGCTGCTTAGAAGTGTATTCATAGAACGCTTCTGAAGTCTGTTTTATTTGATTGTCATGAATACTGTATAGAGATAAAAATATATCCAGAAATTTCGATTTGTCAAAGAATACCCTCGAAATGGGTCCACAGAAAGCACAAACGTCCAATTGTATTGGAACTGAATATCCCCTGCAATCTGATCTCTGACCATTATATGGGCAATGAGGTCCAGGTCGGGAAATGACATTCACCTAATTTGATACACATATTCACTTATTTTGCACTAGAAAAATTTTTAATAAACCTTAAGACGCCTTCGGTTAAAGTAAAAATAATAATTAAAATTATTTTCTTTCAAAAAATGAAATGACCTTAATTTAAACTTTGATTTATTTCTTAACATTTTATTTGCTCGTAAATACCGAATTTATTTTATTAACCCTTTGGCTGCGGAAATCTGATTTAAATTAAAACTTTTTCCATTTCATTTGTTATTTCCAGTTGAAGAATTATCTATCTCAGAAAAAATACTCCAATAAAAAAAGAAAATTATTTTTTTGCTCGAGATTTGACAACTTTCAGAGAGTTATAGGATTTCAAATAAATCTGTGTCACAACAATAATTTTACAAAACCGAAACAATAATTTAATCTGGTTCTTTCACGCTATAGCATGTCCATGTTATAGTAATAAATAAATAACCACTTGGGTGTACGCATGAGGGAATATGCTGGAAAAAATAGTTTTTGTGATGGGTGAAAATTGTATAAAAATAAAATCAACAAAATGATAAAAAAGAAACAAATTAATTTAATCAATTTTGCAAATTTATCCATGATTTGTAATTTTTTTAATATAGCTTATTATTGATGCTGTAGAAAATCGATCGATTCTGCTTGATTCTGATTGGATGATGCCGGAATAGCTAGCGAATTCTGATTGGCTGGAATTCATGGCATCATGTTTACACAACATATTTCCACAGAATATTTCCACAAGTTACAGTGAATTTGGATGACTTAATTTTTCATTTATATTTTGAAAATTAGCATATTTTAAAATGGTTTCTAGGTGAAATGTTTGAAAATTATCATTTAAGAAAAAATACTCCAATAAAAAGAGAAAATTATTTTTTTGCTCGAGATTTGACAACTTTCAGAGAGTTATAGGATTTCAAAAAAATCTGTGTCACAACAATAATTTTACATAACCGAAACAATAGTTTAATCTGGTTCTTTCACGCTATAGCATGTCCATGTTATAGTTATAAATAAATAACCAATTTTTTTACCTTGTTGGAGCTAATCTCTTTACGTGGAGTACTTATGTTTCTAATTATTTGTTCAAATTGGAAAGGAATATCTATATCTATATCATGATCCCATGGCACCATATCTCGATGTCTGAAAATTAAATTTTAAAATTTTTTAAAATTTTTTTTAATAATCGAAATATAAATAAATAAACTTCACATTTCTTAATAACTGAAAATTATTTAAAATTATAACGCGTTATTTAGAATTCTCGTTAAGAAGTATATATTTTTAAAAATAACATTCTGGAATAACTTTAAATTCTTTTCTTTATCAATATCGGAATCATTTAAATAAATATACTTTAGAAAAATAAGCCAATTTAATAAATCACAAATCCTACAAAATTTTTAAAAAATTAATTTTCTTAAATTTTACAAAATTTAAATATAACTTTCAACAAAATATTAAAATTTTTTTTTTAAAAAAACTATTTTACATTTAGTTTCATCCTTCATCAAAAAATTGCGCTTACTAATATCAATCAATTCCATCAGTCGACTGGGATCGAAACCTTGAGAGCCGAAATGATACAAATTAAATATAATTAATATTTAAAGTGTAGAAAATCGATATTTAAATAAATATACACAACTTTCAAAAAATCTGAAAAAATATTTAAAGAAATTAAAATCTTTGATTAAACTAATTTACAACATTTTTATTTAGGATAGACATCTATAATAATAATTAATATTTTGCATATCTTTAGGTGTTTACAAGTTTTTCTTCCATATGGTTTGAGGCTATGGAATTAATTGACAGTTTTGCTACTATAAAGGCTCGAATAAAAATATAAATAACTCTTAAATTTTAAATAAATATATTTATACATTTTTCACAGTATTTTTATTATTAAAAAAATTAAGAAATAATATAGGGGCGGAAAAATTGATATGTGCACAGGGCGCCACAACTGTTGACCCGATACTGCTAAATATCAACAACCGATCTGGCCCGGATCCGCCACTTTTCATTGAAATTTATTTTATTTAGTAAACTGTCAAAATATTATCGGGGAGTCCAAGTTTTGACTTTTCAGAATATAGAAATCGAATTGTGAAAACACTTACAAAACATTGGTCTAATTCACTCGAAAACGGCACAAAAAGAACGGAGTGCTCCCCGAATAATAACTGACCTTAACGAACCAATGAGAGATCCGCAATTTATCCACCAAATGATGCCATGTTTTGCTGCGATTTTGATCCAACTTTTCAACAGTTCAAACATGATTCGATGTTGATTTGGAATTGCGCATTTTCCATCGTGATTTCTATCCATATAGCCTTGATAGGATACATTCCAATTGAGGCGTTCAATTTCCGATGAACTTGTCTCAGAGACCAAAACCGAAGAAAGATTTCCGGACATCATAAACGATTTGCCACCATTAAAGTAAATTGAAAAGTGTTTCCTATCAAGAAATTCATTCACTGTTGAATTGAAAATAAATCCACCATTTTGGTAAAAAAATAAAATCAACAAAATTATAAAAAAGAAACAAATTAATTTAACCAATTTTGCAAACTTATCCATGATTTGTAATTTTTTTAATATAGCTTATTATTGATGCTGTCGAAAATCGATCGATTCTGCTTGATTCTGATTGGATGATGCTGGAATCGTTAGCGAATTCTGATTGGCTGGAATTCATGGCGTCATCGAATTGTCGAACGGATTTTGTCAAGTATTTATTAAAATGAAATTCTGAATTAATTTTTTAATTTAATAATCACATCCATCTACAACAATGGTTCCCAACCTTTTGCAGTAATCGTTCCCTTTGGTAAAAATTTAGAATTTCACGTACCCCTCATTATTTCTGTAATTTATTAAGTACAAATACGATATGAACAATTTTTTTAAAATGAAATTATATTTTATTTAATAAGTAAAAAAGTAATTACGAAAGGTAAAAAATTCTTTAATTAAAAATACCAAATATCATGAATTAGAGAAGAGAAATTTCTTAGGTTAGGGTTTATTTTTAAAATATATATTTATTTAGAACTGCTGTTTCGTTTCCCATACAATCCTTTTTTTTTTACATAATTAATTTTATTATATTGAACCTTTTCGCGTTATTGTTATAATAGATCTACGGTTATCAACCTCTAGTTTACAAAAAATAAGAAGTATAATTTGCCACTCTACCTCCATCTTTCCACAAGGTCAATTTCATTTGAAAGTAATTTAACGTAATGGATCAAGATCATTAAACCTGACGGCTATTTAGAATTTTGATTTAAATTGTTAAAAATTGAAGACAGACATAATTTAAAAGCTTGTTTCTTCACTGAAATGGGTCTAGATGGGGTCAAAATTTAAGGGCGAGCTTGATTGAAGTGTCAATAACGGGTAATATATAAGAAATACCGTATGATGGTCAAAATAGTAGATGTTTTAATTGTCAAAAATTAAAGACATTTTTTTCTTGATGGAATTTTAGGGCTAAACTAGATTTAAGTGTCGATGAAGGCAATAAAAAAGGAAAGACTCGATCATCAAAATAACTTATTTTATTAGTTCATTTACCGACTCTCAACACCAATTCTAGGGACCTAAATATTTTCTACCAAATGTTTTATGTATAACATGGCGAATTTAATTATGACTCTTTCGTTTGTCAGTATAATTCAAAATTAATTGTTGTAGAATTAATGTCAACAACCATAATTATTTACTCTTTTCTCTTTATTTTATCATTCCGCCATTATGATGTATTTCAGATATAATTCAGATTTTAAGAACTTTTTATATTCTCATTCTATTTTTTTGTGTTTTAAATTTTACTTAATTGTGCTTTATTTATTTTTCGAAATGTATCATAACCCTTATTTTTAAATTTTTTTGTTCTATTGCAATCTAACAACACACATTCTATACCGACCGCTGTCATACCAAATTTACCGTAGATGACATCATTAGTATAACATTAAAAGCACGGTATAGCACAATGTACCACCAGGAGGATAAAAAAAATTACAATTTGTCGTATAGGCTACATGCCATAAGGTTTGAAAGGATTTAGTAAGTGCATTATCATAATTTTTAAATTATTTTGATGCTGTGCAATTATGCATTTTTTGACGCATTTAAACAAATATTTTTAAATCTTCAGTTCTAGCCAGACATTCCCATTAAATACTTGATATCCGAATAAAATTTAATTTTCCCTTACTCTTGTGATATTTCGTTTTGCATAAAAAAATAGAAAGTAATACAGTTGTTATAGTTAATGAAAATTTTTAAGGAGGATGGAATATTTATTCTTCCGGCTTAAAACTTCTCCGTAGTTCTTTGAATTTTTGTTTAAACTAGTATACTAATTTGTAAAACGAATAACCTGTCATAATAATGTAATTACATGTCAAATGATGAACACTTCCGGTGAGGGATAAACAACTAGTCACTTTAAATGTAACAAAAATACAAATTTAACAATTTTTAAGGCAAGCTGATAAAGTAATTTCATTATTAAAGTTCTCATTTAGCAAAACTACAAAGGGTAATTCAATCATTTATATAACATTTAATTTACGCTCCTATCGAGAAACCATCGTTTTCTATATCAATGTACAAAGGAAAACATAATTTATATTAATCTATTTCGCCTATTCTGGTAATTATAAATATCTTTTATCTTGAATCTCTTGATTTATTTTAAAAAAGTAATTTAGTATTTTAGTACATTTGTTTTTTTTACCTGGTCTCACAGTGATAAAAGAAAGAGATAAAACAGTCATAAAAATCCATCTACAATATAAGTATAAATAAATTATATATGAAATTAAATGGAAATATTATTAATTGAAAAATTAATATTATTAAATGAAATATAAACACTATTAAATGCAAATGTCATACTAATAGATAAGAATCCATATACACCTATCCCCCGATTTACACGGTAAATTGGTTCCTGAGAATTTTGTGTAAATCAAAACCGTGTAAATAGGGACAAAGACATGGTATATTTGTAAGGGATTGGTTCCAACAAAGAAGTAAACTCGCCAAATGCTGATGAACCTTCTCCATGGCTAAGTCTATCTAATATTTTTATTTTTGTTTCCAACGATATAATTTTTCTTTGAATTGTTTTATCGGAATTTCTTTCGACATTATAAGACATTTAAAATCACATATGTATGTAATAATTAAAATAATTTTATTACTTAATAGGATAATTACCGTTATGATGATTCTCGACAATTGTGTAATCAAACTCAAAATAATATTACATTACACAAATCTACTGTTGTATCAATCAAATTGGACAAATGAACGTAATACGCAGAAATTGAAAAAATAATTTTAATAATAATTTGTTAAAACACGAATACATAAATGGGGAAATTTCATGTCTATGCTTATATTTTTAAATAAATATGTATATACATATGCATATTATTATTATAAATGTATTGATAAGTGAAATTAAAAAAAAAATTATAATTTTCGAAACCGTGTAAAAGCGAAAAAAAATTACCGTCTAAATCGAGGGATAGGTGTAATCAAAAACCAATGATTAAATCGGAATGCAATTGCATAGTAGTTTTAATAATAAAATTTGTCATTAAATGTTTTTCATTGTTGTAAAAATATTTTGAATTTCAATAAACGACATCAGCTTAATAAATCTGTTCGTACTTGTCAAATATTCAGAGTCTGATTCTCAACCGATAAATTTATTGTTATGTTTAATAATAATGATATGAACTTTATGTTGTTGATTTCAATAAGTTATGTAAAAATAAAATGATTCAGAATTTTATATCATGTGCCATTTTATTATAATTAATTGTAACAATTAAGTATATTTAGTACACACATGTAAATGACCACCCGTTATCTACATACTCAAGTTCTTGATTACTGTCAACTGAGTATATTGATTAATATTAATAAGTATATATAAATTTATAAATTGGTATGTTTAGGGTTGTATTATCGTATTCGGATTTGTACATAAAACTTATGAGTAAAATAATGTGAATATTTTTACTTTAAAAAACATGATGTTAAATTCAGTGTATCTTATTTTTTTTTAAATGACTTGATTGATTCAATATTTGTTTAAATTTTTAATTGTTCAATTTTAAATGTTAGATTTTAAAAAACCAAGTTAAAATAAGTTAAAAATTAATTTATTAACTTAACTGTAAATCTTTACGTTGTGGCGAATTTAGTTGGAGACTTGAAAGTTGTGAGAAAATCTTGTCTGAATGTTTGTCTCTGAACCTTGAGTCATTGTATTATGCCTACACGCTTGAAGTAGATCTTGAAATTTCCCCTGAGCTCCATGATAAATTGAATGATTTCCCTATTGCTGACGAAAAGATGTGTGTTTCAAAGGTGGAGAAGTTTTTGTTGACTCATTACAGTAAAAAGAATTGTGTTATTCATTGGAGGTTGTTGAAGTTGTACTTGATTCTTGGTCGCATATGTAAATAGAGCAGTATGGTTCAAATAAACTCCTATTTTTAAAAAGTATATCTACACAAACACTGAGTTAGGTGCAAAAAGTATAAACATATTAAATAAAAAATTAATATAAACTCTTAAATAATAGCTTGTACGGAAAAACCGTAGAAACTTTGAAAAAGCATACAAACTTAATACAGAAAAGAAAATGATTACATATGCTTCCAAACCAACCTTTCTAAGAAGTATCACAATTGCCGATGATTTAATTGCTGCATTGTTAAATTCTGACTCGGTATGTTTAGATAGACCTAGCTATATTGGTCAAACGGTCTTATATTTACCTAAATTAAGAACGCATAAGCGTCAGTATAGGGACTTGGAAAAATATCGTACAAAGTTTAATTGCACTATCCACATTGTCTAGAAATAAAAAATTGTCAACTGTAAATTATTTTGGCTTATATGGTTAAAGATGATCTTATAAATAGCTTTAATTATCCAATAGGTAAATTTAAAGACGAAAGTAAAGGTGAAGGTTATGATGAGTGGGTTTTCTTAAGATCTAAATATTACATCTTGTTAGGAAAATCGAAATGTCTTTAAGCTAAGGGAGTAACATTGAAAGACACAGAGTTAACCCATGTATCATATAAAGACAAGAAAAACACTATCTTTTCTATGCCACAATTTCGTATTGATACTAACAATCACCAGTTATATAGTTTTAAAACTTCAAAGGTTGACCTTACAAATAGTAACGATAAAGTGGTTTGGGTGGGTAAGAATAAAAGTCTGACATGTGGTCATTAAATGATAGGGAATAGCAGTAAAGATTAACATAAAAATCATATAACTGCTTATAGTCTACCCGTAAACTGATACTAAATCTGCTCATCAAACCGAAATCTTTATCAATATTTTCATTGACATACTTTTGACTATCATTGTAGTATCTATGTAATAAATGTTATTGGTTTCTGATGTTAATTATTTATTGTTATATTCGTAATAAAAATTTGGTATATAAACCCATTATATATGTGTTATAAATAATTAAAATAATAAATAAATATTAAATAAATAAATCATTAAAATAAATAAATTAATAATATAAAAATAATATAAATAATAATAATAAAATAGTAATAAATAAATAAAGTTAAATAAATAATTCAATAAAAAATTAAATTAAATAAATAAATTAAATTAATAAATAAAAAAATTAAATAAAAATAAATAAATAAATCATTAAAATAAAAATAATTAATAATAATAAATACCTTAAATAAATCTGATTCATAGTCAAATTTTGTAGAAAATATTATGTCACTTATAAAGAAATCAGAGGTGAAAAACAAAAAAAGTCCTTATAAAATAAATAAAAATTACGTTAGTCAATAAATTGAAATTAAATAATAATACATAATATCACGCTTTATTTGTTATCTAAAATAATTGATAAGTAGTATAGGGGGGGGGTGTACCAAATAGTGAGCCAGGTATGACACATTTCACTACTTATATAAATAGTAAATTTCATTTAAATCAAATTTTGATAATTTCTATGTGACCATCACAATGCTTTTCGGGTATTAGCTGTCAATTTCTATTATTTTGTCATTCATTCATTCGAATAAAAAATACACTTTTTTATAATAGTATAAATCTTTTCATTTAAATTTCCACATTGGCTTTGACAGAAAAGCAAAAACTAGTCGTTCTATTTCATTGGGGGTTTCAACTAGTGACTTTGTCACTGCAGCAAAAGTTTTCGGGGGGTGAAGTTTTAATTTGGTACGTTTTTGGGCTCGAGAAGTAAAAAGTTAAAGAAACGTTGCATTTAATAAATCCGTACATCAATTATGTATATATATACAAATAAAATATGAAATTAGCATGTATCGTCTTGGTTATTAAGTCCATTTTCCATTTACACATTTACTTCGCATTTTAAAGTCACCATAATAATCATTTAATATTATCTCTGATTTGCTTGGGCATTGCACAATCAGACCCATGAAAGAGCAGTTGCGAAGGGGAAAGTACCAATTCAGAGGGAAATAAAGAGGATTTGGCATGTACTCATAGATTCCTTCGTCTAATATTTGCAGCTGATTTTCATGAATTTGAATGTAGAATAAATATATGTCTATTCTTATGTCAGGTTTGAAAAATAATCGAGCAAAGGGTCCACAGAATGAACAACCATCCTCATGACTAGTGACTGGTTTTCCTTGACAGTTTATTCTCATTCCGTTATATGGGCAATGAGGACCTGGTCTAGTGATAATGTTTATCTGAATGTAATTTACATTACAATATTTTATAATAATAATAATAATAATAATAATAATAATAATAATAATAATAATAATAATAATAATAATAATAATAATAATAATAATAATAATAATAATAACAATAATAATAATAATAATAATAATAATAATAATAATAATAATAATAATAATAATAATAATAATAATAATAATAATAATAATAATAATAATAATAATAAACATAACATTAATAATAATTATAAAATTAAAAATAATTAAATAATATAAGTTCCTCAAACTAAACGATTCTAAAGTAAAAGTATAAATGCATAAAATATACAGTCATTGGTTCTATATGAGGGTGACATTTGGAAAAACAGGAATATATATTTGTAAAACATGTCATTAATAGGTCTATTATTTATTTTCCTACATATGGCCAAGTGAGCACTAATTGCCAAGTTTTGTTTCAAGAATTGCAAAGCATGTTGATATTTAAGATTATTATTTACATTATTCTCGACTGAATCCCGCTACAAAATGGGAAAGGGCTCGAATGAACTACTCCAAATATGAAAGGTTTCTATTAGAAATCACTTTGTTTCTCGTCATTGCAATTTTATTTTATTTACTCCACTTCACTGATAAACAAAATAACTAAAAGAATTTTTTTTCTTTACTTTACTTCAGACAGTATATAGAGATATTCATAGAGAAACCAGAGGAGTTACCTCCGTAAACAAGACTGTTTTCAAACTTGTTACCTATTGATGTAAGCGATATTTGAAGTTATAAGTTCTTTTAGGATTTAGATCCACACCAATTGACATGAGTTATTCCATATAATTGTAGCCCATTATCATAGTTTCCAGCTATTCCTAAGGTCACCACTTTTACTGGCCTCAAGTTAATACTAAGATATAATATCTCGGTTAGCCCCTGGGTGTATTGAGTTCCCTTAGGATGATAGGCGTTAGATGTTTTAAATATATATCATTTTGGTTTGATTTTGTATGAAGAATCAGAACCGCTTAGATATTACCCCCTTTCAAAGTCAGTTTTTACCTCATTTCTAGGAGAAAGTATGCTCGAAGCTAATGACTTTAATTGAAATACTTTTTATATAAATATGATAATTTGTTAAAATCAAAGCCAAGATTGGTTGACTAGGACTTAAAAGAGAGAGCCGAAATATTTTTTGATTCTACAAAATATTTGATCTGCGATTATTCAATGACTAAAAATCACGGCTTTCTTATCACATTATTACACAAAAGACGTGTAGAAGAATGCTGTGTAATAATAAAATTTGTTTACACATTTAAACAAATACTTTTATGCAAATATGATAATTTGGTAAAAACAAAGCCAAGATTGGTTGACTACGACTTAAAAGAGAGAGCCGAAATATTTTGTGCTTCTATAAAATATTTGATCTAAAATATTTTAATGACTAAAAATCACAGCATTCTTATGTTTAAGGATCGGAAAAAAGAGTTCTTTTCGGGGTTAAAAAAGAGTGCAACAAGTGCTTTTTATTTTCCAAATAAAATTTTAGATTTCAACAAAAGACAAGGAATCGATTAGGAATATTATATTTTCATATATTTAAGAAAATATATTGAAATTTTTTTAATAAAAATAAAGTAATTAATTTTATTTATTAAAATATAAATATTGTAATCTTTGCTGATTTTCTATTGTTAAGCGCCTTCTGTTATCTGTTAAAATGTTATTTAACATCGAAAAACTACGTTCTACCAAACATCCTGTCAGCGGTGCATATTTGAAAATTTTTTCATAATCACTACAGTTTATGTGGTGATAATTCATAAAATAATTTCTATCTGAATTTCTTTCAAGGCAATTATCAAGTTATTTTGAAATTTCAACATCTCTAATTTAATGTCTTAAATCCCAAGCCAATCTTTTTTGCACAATGACTGTTAAACCTTCCTTTTCGATTTTAGTGATATTTCCAGGTATATATTTGAATTTATTTATAAATTTACATTTTTAATCAATAAATTTGAAAGAGTGATTTTTTGAAAAAAGAGTGGGCACTCTTTTTCAGATCCTTACTTATGACATTATTACACAAAAGATATAGAGAAAAGACAAAAGAAAGAAGTGATTAGGGATATTGCTGGGTTTAAAAAATGGGATGTGTAATTTATTACAATAACATGATATCAATTTTATTGACTAAACACAAATACGTCTTTGTTTCCAATCAATTTTTGACTGCTAAAATAATCAATTAATTTACGACCACTTTCTGCTATAAACCTCTCGAGAGATACACAAATAGTAGTTTGTTCTGTCTTCTGACATCACAGATTAATTGTTTTTTCCTTTTGTTTGATAGGTAAATAAAAGGTTTTCAGAAAGGTTTCACTTTGATTTAACTTAAACTTATACTCTCACGCTTTGCTTAATAGTATTTCAGTTGCGATTTTCTTTAAACTTATCCCGATTTCGAAAAACCAATATTCTTTCTAATAAATTATTGTATAATTATGTTGATATTTCTTGTTGAATAGTTTCAACATTATTTTCCAATACTCAGTTGAATTAAAAACCAAAAATTTCTCGCTCTCCCCCAAAATTAGTTGTCTTTTGTTGCTTTAATTAAATTATTTTTAGGAATTTCAGATTTCAATGTTGACCTTCATCAATGTAATCAAAACAGATTTACAATATTTAAACAAATAATAATAATAATTTTAACTAAAATATTTCTGACAATAATTACACTAATATCAATATTCTTTACTCAAATATGAATCATCGACATGCATATTTATATAAATGTAAAAATTTTAAATTAAATAACTTTGTAATTGACAATAAAGGAATAGAATACCTGACAATATAAAGGTTTAGATACATAAGATTGGTTTATTGCTGTGATAATAGAGCATTTATTTAGGGGTAAAACGGGTTGAATCCAAGGCAACCAGTTTTTTGCAAGGTAAATAAAAAATACATTCTATAAAACTTTGATATCTACATATGCAAACATGATTTCATTGAAAGGTCTTAGATCTTGAAAACAATATACGTCTGGTTTCAAAAATATATTTTGGAGATTTTTGAAACAAAAATGAGAGTAAGGAATTTTTATTTCTTTCTCTCATTCTCGAAACTTATTTTTGTAAGAACTTATTGTTTTGAAGAAAAATAATATTTAATAATATTTACTTTATCATTTGAAATTTCAGATCGAGGAGTGCTTATCTGTCTAAGGACATTCTCATACTGACTCGGTATTCCAATGTCAATGTCACTATCCCAAGGAATCATATCTTGATGTCTAAAAATATAATTAGCACTGAAATATAGCATTGGTAAAAATAAATAAAACTAAATAGGCAGTTACCACAGCGATAGAGAAATAAAAAAATCAGATAATGAATGAATATTGGTAATAGTTGGGCAAACTAATTTTGGAAGGATAATTTTTTTGGGGTTTGTTTTTAACACAATAATAACTTAAAGTGTTAATTTTTATTAAATTTTGTCATACATCAATGTGATTAAAATGCGGTTCTAATGTAAAATTTAATCACTTTATAAGTCGAAAAGCCATACACATTTATTTTAAATAAGTACAAAAAGTATGGGCGACCGGCATAAACTAAGTGAATTTACTATGGAAAAGCAAAAGTTAATTTTTGTGAGAAAAATAAAATACAAACACACATACACTAAACTAGGGCTGTCAAACCTGTGACTCGCGTGGGCTTTGAGACTCGGCCCGCTCCTACATCATTACGATTTCCGAAATAACCATAAAAAATAATAATTTCACTAAATGTTTTTTCTATAAGTTCACTGACATGTTTACAGATTTTTTCTCCATTTATCTGTTTGTTGGCTTTAAAAAAAACTATCTTATATTAAAATGATGGACTTGTACAAAAGTTTTTAGTTTTATTGTGTTTTAACCTTTATGCTTTCTCTTGAATTGTAGACGTTATTGAGTAACCAATTTAAACGAGAGAGTTATCGCTAATTTCCATGCATTATTATTTAGAAAAGTGTGGTGATTTATATGGTGTTCAAATTTTGGAAATATACTTTTATTAAACATTTTCCTTCAAGTCAAATTCTACGTTAAATTAATTAATAATTCGTTAAGTTAAATCACAGTAGGCTTATGGAATTGATTGATATTAGTAAACACAATTTGTGCAAACGAATGTAAAAAGCTTTTGTTTAAAAATTTTAAAATATTTTATTCAAGGTCGATAAAAATTTTGTTAAATTTCGATTTTATAAAATTTAATAAAATAAAATTTTTAAAAATTAGGATTTATGAAACAGAATTTATAATTTTTAATATAATATATTTTTGAAATAAAAGCGATCGATCAAGAAATTTGTTTGAATAAAGTTTCAAGTTCGAATCTGCCTGACGATGACAGTGAGTCTGCCGAAATATATTGTATTATAATATATATATGTAGGATTTGGCCGTTTTTAAATTTACTTCAATGCCAATGTTGTGTAATTCTTTTAATCTATTTAATATATGTTCATTATTTTAATTTCGATATTTCTGTAATAACCACTTGTTTTACTGCCACACTTACTACTTAGTTCATAATAATGGATCATACAAAACTATTTAAATTATAAAGATATTATCTAGCAGAATAGATTCAGATTAGTTTTTGCTAAGTGGCCCTAAAATTGTAAAAGGTTGGGGACATATGCACTAAACATTACACGCTGTAATAAATACACACAGCGAGACATAAATTATGTGAGAAATCATAAATTACAGGTATTTTTAATTATAAAATATACAATTTGAGAATATTAAAATTTATTCATAAATTGATTTAAAGGATTAATCAAAGTCACGAACCAGGGAGAAAATTACTGCAATCACATACAAAATTTCCCAAAATCATTACTCAACAATCCATTTCAGAATAACTTTAAACTATGTACATTCAAAAAAATTTTAAAAAGTAGTAAAAAGTAGTAAAAATTCATAATAAATAGTTAAGTTTCGTTTAATTAAGATTATTAACCCTTTACCTGTCCCGTAAATCACATACGATGTTGGAAATTCTTTCATCAGTTATAAAAAAATTTCAGCAACAATAATAAATTTTATCGGAAGACGGTAAGTTAAAAGTTATATTTTTCATTAAATTTATTCTTTCCAAAATTTTCTTTAAAATTATATTTGATTTTTTAACGTTCATAATATTTTTATTTAAATAAAGTTTTTTATTTATTAATAATTTCAGGTTTATTTATGTTATATTTTTTATTTCATTCTCAAATAATTTTGCGTTATTTCGATGCCTGAAAATAATAAACTTTAAATTTATTATTTCACTAATAAATTACGTTTGTCAATAATTTTCTTCATTTTCCATACTTTACGGTAATCGATCATCACTTTTTAAATTTGATTGATTTTATAATTTATATGCTTCTCTCCTACTCATGGGATTTATGAGATCATTATTCAAGCTCTTAAATAATACTTTTCATCGAAGTGTATTTTAAATTTACCTTTATTAATTTTCTTTGCGAGTTTTTAGGAATTTATCCCAATTTATGTAAATTAATGGAATTATTTTCGAATAAATGTAAGTCCGATTAATTGTAAACTAAAATTTATTATTAAAAAGTTTCTATATTCGAATAAACTATTTTTCTGTTCCTTGGAAATTCGCTTTGGCTGCCTTCTTTTTCACCTTTTGACAAATCCAAATTTTTGATATTTATTGATTTTATAATTATTGATTTTATGAGGCTTTGGAAATTTCCGTTAATTTCCCAAATTTATAAAAGTCTTCCCCATTTTCAATGGTATTAATGATTTGGATTTTTTATACTTTTTAAGAAATATTATTTTTAAACTTAAGAATTTCGAAAACTTATGTTTTCCGTAATTTTTAACTACTCATTTGAATGTTCTGGTTCCACTGTTCCTGGTAAATTGCAACTGAGGTAAAAAATGAATTTATTTTAAATAGAAGCTAAAATTTACATTGTTATTTCTTCATCTCCTCAAAAACCTAGAGTTTCGATGGATTTTTTGAAATATCTGAAATGTTGTAAAAATATTAAATTGATTGAATTTCATGAAAAATCTTATGAAATTATTTCATAATTTTCTCTACAACTCAAAGTAGAGTTATTGGTATGCAGACAAAGGTAATTATGTATGTACCTATATTATAACGTTATTGATTTTTTCATTATAGTATAGCAGTTTTTAATGAACTGAAACGGGTGTATTTTATAATTAAAAATGCACGTATTTATTGAATTTTGTCCAGTTGTGTATATATTTTTTATTATAGGGCTGATGTGTGTACTTTTGTTTGTATTTTATTTTTCTCACCAAAAATATTTTTCTCTTATTCTATTATAAATTCGCTTAAATTTACTATGATGCATATTAATTTAAGAGGTTAGAATTTAAACAAAAAATATTTCATTTCCTTATGAAACATGAAGGGGTTTTAAACACACCCAAAGCTAAGTGTGTAAAAATAAATTCTAAAAATCAAAAAAAATTAAAAAATACATTAAAATCGGGTAATTTGGCTACAGCACTGAGGCTTCCAAGTATGGAAAGCTACAAAGAAAGAGTTTTACATGCAACTATATCTACATTTTGCTACCATATTGGCTCTGTAACTATGTATGAATATTTTCTTGTTGCTCATTAATAATTCTTTTTGACTTACCTACTTTTGGGATTTTTCAAGAATGATATTAATAAAACATAAAATGCAATATAACCTGAGCGAACCGATCAGTGATCCATATATCATCCACCATGTTATGTTATTACGCGCCGTGATCTCGATCCAACTTTTCATTATCCGAAAGAGAGTTTTATGCTCATTTGGAATCCCACATTCTCTGTCATATGAACTATCCATATAACCTTGGTAAGATATATTTTCATTCATAATTTTTATTTTGTCCGATTCTAGCTGAGATATTTTCCTAATTGACTCAAGAGAAATCGGTTCAGATTTATTGGGTTTCATGGAAAGGCATTTCTCATCCGATCTCGCCCCGAAAATCCTAATATCCAATGACGTAATGAAGCTGTTTTCTGACAGACTATAACAGATTATTAAAATTACAACTATCGATACAAATATAGTCAGGTTCAAAAGGCATTGTTTGCGTGGGAAAATGCATTTTTCTAAGTGGCACATTAAAACAAAAATATATTTGAAAAACCAAAATGAAAATAACTTGAATCAATTTTACGGCAGGTGTTATACATATTAATGTGAGTTGGATTGTATTGGTCGACCGATTTTCACAATGAAAAGCAAGAACATGCCTGAAAATTTGTGTTCAAGACAGTTAAAAATTAAAAAATATTTTTGAAACAAAAAATGTTTATTTCATTCTCAATATTGAAATTGGAAACTTTAAGCATTCATTTCAATAAAAAGAGAGGGGGGTATTATGTCACTGCCATGACTAATTTGGAGTCCTTCCTGGAATTGATGATTGTTGAAACGGGGAGCTTGAAAGAAAAAATAAATAAAATTTGTCAAAATATCCTATTATTGGTTCTAAAGTTACTAAATATGTTTAATTTTATTTTATTTGAGGAAGTTAAAACAAATTTATCTTAATAACAGTTGATAGTGATTAGAAGTAATAAATTATGTAACGATAATATAAATATTATATAATTAGATTTAAGTAGATGGTTATGTCACTGCTAGACCATTTCACCACTTGGCTAGTACCCCCGGTGGTAAATTTTTTTTCTTACTCTAAAAGTACAATTTTTTTCTAAGACAATGACTCAATAAATGTCATTGCATGAGTCATCGTATTTTTTCAAGGTCAGTTAAACAAAGTCCATGACTCGTTCAAGGTTATTGGGTGAGCCATAATAATTTTCAAGGTCATTTAAACTAAGACCATGACCCATTCAAGGTCATTAGGTAAGCCATAATAATTTTCAAGGTCATTTAAACTAAGACCATGACTCATTCAGTGTCATTTAAAATCTTCACAAGGTTATTGGATGATTCATCGTATTTTTCCAAGGTCATTTAAACAAAGACTATTACTCATCAAAAAAAGGTCATTCAAAATTTCTCAAGGTCATCAAAATTTTCAAATATAATTTACTACTTAATTTTATAAGTAGTGCTTTAATTAATATTTTCATTATTATTATTTTTACTATAATTATTATTATTACTAAAATTATTATTATTAAAATTATTATTATTACTAAAATTATTATTAAAATTATTATTATTGTTACAAATTATTATTATTTCTACTAAAATTATTATAAGTTATTATTATTACTTTTACAAAAATTATTATTATTATTATTATTATTATGACAAGTTATTACTAAAATTATTATTCAAAATCTTTATTAATCTTATCACAATTATAATATTTTTTTTATCTTATTATTACTTTTATTTTTAACAATGTTATTAGTACTTTATTATTAGATACTAATAATACAATATAAAGTTAATCGATAAAATCTCAAAATAAATTCAAGAAAAATACATATTGCAATAAATCACAAGATACAAGACATCAGTCTGATAAAAGTACATCGTCAATATCGACATCTTGACTATAAGAGCTGTTCTGACAAGAGCTGTCATAACAGATTATCATCAATTACGATAGATTTTCTGAAAGTCGGCTTTGAGGCATATACAATAATCTTTTCATCAGAATTGCATAGCCTCAAATTCATTTGTTTTTTAATATTTTCCACGGACTTAATATACAAACTATTATTATAAAGTTTAAACATGTCTCTATATAGCTCGCTAGTACTTTGTGCTCTTAATTTTGTATTCTTGTCTATATATGCCTGAAGTCATACGGAAAAATAGCCTTGGTTCTAACAATTTCGCCATCAAAAACAGAATCAGTTAAAGGCAAATCAGTGTGTGTCGTAACAGCTTTTGCTAAAGATGAATTAAGAAATTGCATACTGTCTATAAAACGAACAGGCAATTTATTAATGTACGCGATGAGTGAAATAAATGTTTCAGTAGTGGTCGGAATATTATTTAATTCCTAAGAAGAAAAATTATTTAAACCATACTTTATAATATGATGGAGATCATATCCCCTCAAATTGTGAAAAACCACAGGTAATTGTTTCTGGATTCGTCGAGAAACATTACAATTCCTACAAGCAGCCCCTAAATACTTACCTGAGAAATGACAATGATCCTTAACTTTATCCCTAATAAACGTTTTACACAAATAACAAGTGCAGCATTCCTTGATAGAACTCGAATATCCATGTGGTGATGAATGCCTTTGCTGCGCTGCCCGATATCGCAAGTATGTGGAATGGTCTTTGATGAAATCTAGTTGACAATATTACTATAGTCGAATTTTTTCTTTCGAATAAAAGTTTTTGTTAATGACTTTGTTTTTATTATATAATAATAATAACTTGTAATAATAAAAATAATAAAGAAGTAATAATAATAATAATAAAAATAAAAATAATAATTAAAACACTACTTATAAAATTAAGCAGCAAATTATTGTTAAAAATTTTTGATGACCTTGAAAAATTTTGAAAATTTTGAGTGACCTTGAATTTTTTTTTATGAGTCGTGATCTTTGTTTAAAGGACCTTAAAAAAATATGATGACTCACCTAATGACCTTGAATGAGCCATGGGCTTTGTTTAAATGGCCTTCAAAATTATTATGATTCATCCAATGACCTTGAATGAGTCATGGTCTTTGTTTAAATGATCTTGAGAAATTTTTGATGAGTCATGTCATTGTTTTAGAAAAAATTGTACTTTTAGACTTAGAAATTTTTTTACCCAGGGGTACTGGTCCAGCGATGACATGGTCTAGCAGTTACATAACCATCTACTGATATATTATTAAATGTGCTATTAGTTGCATTCGGACAGTATGTAAAATATTTTTGATTCCTTAATATCAGTAACCTTTACATACTAGCCTGCACACAGTTTGTACACTCAATTCCACTGGACAACATTTTTAGGGGATTGTGATTTAATAACCAAAGTCTCACATAAAATTCTTTCCGACTTATTATTGAAGTTTTTATATAAAATTTTTAAATATTTTAAATCAGTTGTTCCTTTTTACATTTTTCTATGCTCAATAATATCACCTACACCTCTCAATTGGCTATGTTCCTGATCCCGTGTGCAAAGATGACGGTAGTATCTCCAATGTATGTGGCATTGATAATTATTACTAAAAATATTTATTGATTTTAACGATTTTGATACTATTTTAAATAAATTTGAATTGGCCAATGGTTCTGTTACAGACAATTTAAAATTTCTAAAACCTTCCGAATATGGAATTACATGTTTTATTTTGTTTTGTTTAGTTTGAGTACGTTAAAATAAATTTATCTTTTCTTAATAACATTTGATAGTTGATTAGAAGTAATAAATTGTGTAAGGATAATATAAATATAATATAATTAGATATATTATTAAATGTGCTATTAGTTGCATTCGGACAGTATGTAAAATATTTTTGACGCCTTAATATCGATAACCTTTACATGAAATCATGAAATTCTTATGAAATCATAATTCAACTCTTAAAATTTAACTTTAAGTTATATAACTATATAAAAAATAACTTACTTAGCAGCCATTTAAAAAATGGCTGAAATGCATTCACAAAATAAATTCCGCCAAGTTGATTTATGTATCAACTTGAATTATAGTGGGGCTTGGTGTACTAGGCTGCACACAGTTTGTACACTCGATTCCACTGGACAACATTTTCTATAATTTAAAATCTGGTCTGCTATAATTTTTGGTTCCATTTCTCAGTAATTGACAGTGCCTATATATGGATCCGTCGTTTATAGATTAGTTTTCAATGGGAATTCGAAACGTAAATGATTGCTTTCCGCCACAACAGCAGCATTGAGACTATAACTTAAATTTTGACTGTTACACTTTTTTATCATTTGGAGAAAGAAAAAAGAGCCCTTTTATCAGTTATTGTTGAATATTGCAACCGGAGTCTTTGGATTCGTTTTTCAAGTATGATTTATTTTATTTATTATTGTATAGTAAATAAATAAAAAAATTAGAAACTTTAGTACTAAATGTGTATCCAATAATTTTATTCAACCTATTGAATAGATTTCATGAGAATTTTTTTTGCAATTTCAATTCTTTTAATTAAATTTTATAAAACTGAAAATTATAACAAACTATCCAATTAAAACTTGCGACAACAACACAATGTTTATTTAGATAAAACTTTTATTTTCTGCACATTAATGGATTGTTGACATATTGTTTCGTCTTCTTAAAAACTACAAAAATTATCACTTGAATACAAGTTGTCAATATATAACAGATTCAATTGAGAGTGGGCCCGTTAACTCAGAACACCCTCTGTAAAATATCTAGGTCGAATCGAAATTTTATGTAGGTCATGAATATATATATTACGTAGCCAAAATTTCAGCTTGGTGGGTCAATTCTCATAACAAAACCAAAATAAAGGTTTTATTAAAATATTCCATCCTTAATTTATATTTGATAATCTATAATTTATTTTTTATTTTACAAGGAAATACAATTTATACATGTGAGGAAAATAATACATTTATTGGATATTTTAGAGTTTCTATTATTTTTGAAAAACAGCCAAATTTTTATAAAAAAATTACGTAGAGCAGGGGTTCCCAAACTTATTTCATCGCGGATCCCTTATGTGTTGTCTAAAATATTTCAGAACATAGTCAGTGGCGCGACTGGGGTTGCAAGTTCAAAAATTTTCAAATTTTTGTTTTAAAAACATTTGGAAACGAACGAAATGATAATTAAATAATAAATAAATAAAATAATAAAATGAAAGTTCTATGAATTCACATAAAAATCATAGGCGGAACCCTGATAAATATGGGTGTTGAGGGTTGAGAAAATTTGAAGCTGATTTTATCATTATTGTTTTCAAGAAAAATAATTTATCTTTTTCTTAAGTTTCTTTTATGTTTTAAAATAACAGTTTTTATTAAACAAAAAATTAAATATCTAAAGAGCATTATGTTCCGCAGACCACACTTTGGGAACCCCTGATGTAGAGCAATCCAAATTGTTACAAGGAACTACAATTTATAAATGTGTGGAAAATAATAATTTTATAGGATAACTTTGAGTTTCTATTACTTTTGAGGATTATTTATTTAAGAAACTTTTATATGCAAATAAAATTTTTAGTGGGATATCATCATGTTTCAACTTTTTCATGGGAAAAATATCCCACTCAAAATATTCCAAATGTTTAAAAACCTTTAAAAATATTTCACAACTTAAAAATACCCCAAATTTTCTGAAAAAGTATGTTTGTTGAAAAAGTATAATCTTCAAGTGATAAAATAAATTCAAAATACGTTTTGGGTGTGTGTATTATTTTCATTGTATATAAAAATTATCTAAGTACCATTGCTGCCCTACATAAATAATTCTCTCTTATAAATTACTTTGAAAAATATTTTTGACCTAATTATAAAAATTTGGCTGTTTTTAAAAACATCCTAATTTTGAAAATTTGAGTTTAACTACTTTATTTGTTTTGCTCCCCAAAGAAAAGTAAATGTGCCTAAAGTATAATATGTATGTTTTAATAACCTATATAAGATTTTGATTCGACCTAGATATTTTCCAAGAGGGATCTGAGTTAGCGAACCCCTATTCATCCATTATTGAGGAATTGCGTATTTTCAAAAATACAAATAGAAAAGGCAACAAGAAGTATAAGAAAAACATCTATAAACAAGACATTATTTGAAGGTAAATATTCAACCCTTCCACAAACAATAAGTGAAGTTCAATGACAATTCAATAATGACAATTTATTTGAGAATTTATCCTAAAATTTTCTCATTAATTAATTTTAATTTCTTTCCATAAATGGTGCCAATTCCAAAGTTTAATCCATCAAAGCTATTTTTTAGGAATTTATTCATGAAAGCTGATAGAAAGAATTAGTGACATTCTTCACTATTGAATAATTATGGCACTTTTTATTTCTTAAAACAGAAATATTTTTTTATTGTTTTATTTATTATTTTGGTTGGGTTATTATTATTTGTCGTGATTACTAAATTATTATAAGGTATTGCTTTAGATTTGTCAGAGGCTTCTTGCTGTTTGTGACTCAAAATAAAACAAATTATATTTTTCCTAAATTGATCGATTGGGGCACAAATTTCTGCAAAATCTTTGAATGTAGTTCCATAAAAATTAGTCAAACCGAT
The DNA here is from genome assembly GCA_022537955.1 of Schmidtea mediterranea. NCBI lineage: Eukaryota > Metazoa > Platyhelminthes > Tricladida > Dugesiidae > Schmidtea > Schmidtea mediterranea. The sequence goes on from CM039681.1 coordinate 7,424,830, forward strand.
AAGCCTTTTAATCTCCTTTTCAGTTTTTGGAATTTCAATCTTTAATATCTTTTACTCAGCCGTTTATCCATTCAGATTTCTGGCGAAAGATTTTATTTTTAAGAAAATAAATAATTATTTTTTGATCAAGTATTAAAAATATTTTCTCTAAAATTAATAAAATGAAATTTAACTTTATATTAATTAAAAATTTTTAATATAAATTAATATCATAAACATGGGCGTCCGCAGAGTGTGGCAAGGGTGTATGCGGACAGTTAATCACGCGACACTTAATCATGTGACATTTAAACGACGACACTTAATTACAGCGACAGATAATCACGCGACACTTAATCATGTGACATTTAAACGACGACACTTAATTACAGCGACAGATAATCACGCGACACTTAATCACAAATAAAAATTCAATTTAAACAGGAATATGAATTAATTTTTACGGTATAAAAACTAAATAAAATATAAACATAAACACAAAGTGTTATTAAATTCTAGTGAATTTAGTCTTTTTTAAAAAGTATAATAAACACAACAGTAAAATATCCTCCATAAAACGTTGGTAATGTTATCCCACAAAGTGCTATCTACTGATGCGATAGATGAGCCATGGCACGCAAGTACTGCAGGATGTTGGTAGTCAAATATACATTAAGTGCGCGTGCCATACGTTTCTTCAATTCCCGGTACTTCTTCCTTTGAACTTCCTAGACTTCAGTGAAACCACGTAGAAAGATTGTTTTTTGAGTGTGCAGATCCTTGGAGATGGCATCTAAGAAGGTCCATAAAGTCGGATGATGACATTAAAACAAGGCTTGAAGACCAACAATGCTGAGGAAAAAAGCTCGGTCCAAAGTTGGCTCCACGTCCTGCTCTGAGTCGTCCACGGATGCAGAGGCGTCACCAAAATAAAAAATTGTAAATTTGACAAAGCAGACATAAATCTCTCTAGCCGGGTTTCATAAACGTTCATAGTAAAATACATGATCAGGCACAGTGTGCAACCATGCAGAGCGTCTAGTGCTTAAATTAATAAGACTTAAAGCTCAGAGCTGCATTGATCCTCGGAGTCTGAGTATAATATAATCGCAGCGATTATATATGGTACAGGAACACTCGGAAGAAGACCAAAGGGAAAGTCTAGAGGGGTGACACCAACCCCAGTGACGCCACTCCACGGATGTACGTGTGTTCGAAGTAAGATAACAATTATTATTCGTTAAAATAATTATTTATTTGTGATTAAGTGTTGTTGTTTAAATGTTGCGTGATTAACTGTCATGGAACCGGGAAGGGAGAGTGGCAACTGCTCCCTGGAATTTCCAAGTTTAACTGCTGTTCGTTTAAAATATCCTGCTTGACGCAACAATGACGCGCCATTAGAAATAAATCACACTTAACTTTAAATTAAATCAATTGTTACTATCGTATATCCTATTTTTTTTATCTAGGCTTTGCATGATGAGTGTCCACAGAGACAGGATTAATAACATTGAAAAAAAGGAAACAATTCATAGATAAAGTTATCAGCAAATTTGTGCAAAATCACAGAAGATTGCAGTTTTTGTTCAAATCCTAGACATCTCTTTGTAGTATATAAATAAATGTCTAAAAAATGTTTTGGTTTTTTTAACTGTACATTATATGAAAAATATATGGCTTTTAGTTTTAGATTGCCCCTTGGAAAAGTTTTTGTGGACGCCCATGATCATAAATAATAGCCAAATGGCGTTTGTTTGTGCGTAACCCTAAAATTTCTACTGACTGTAGTAAATAGTAAGTATAATATATTTATTTATTATACTTAAACAAATTTCAGTAGGACTTACTTTAATTTTAGTTTATATGTATAAGGAGCTTTTTCGTACAGTTATTGCACGATTCAGAATGTTGCCTGGGCTTAGAATATCTGAAGCAAGAGCTCTCGAATTTTAAAGATTAATAGTTCTTTTCCTCCACCAAAACACCTTGCATATGACTTGTTTTTTTATAAACAAACTATGGCTAACACAGTTATAAAACATATCAAGTACTAATGATAATTTATCATACAATACGTATTTACTTCGGAGGCAAAGGTCGAAATTGCTTCGTATGTTCTAGTGGTTACTAGGCATAATGATATAATTTATTACACCTACCAGTGAATAAGGTGCTAGAGTGCAAGGTATAGGGGGTCTAAGTATAATCACAATGATTATTAATAATAATAATAATAATATTCTTGTAAGATTGTTATGATTTACATATGAAAGCGTATTTTCGATGTATTTTTGAAGTGTCTATTTTTTAAAAATTTTTACTACCGACAATCCATCATAAATTTTATTATTATTTTTTTTTTAATATCGAAAAAATAATGGCCAATTTTTAATAAAAACACTTATATGCCAAATAAAAGAAATACATTTCAATGAAATTATTTTCATTGTCAGTCTTCCGTCATAAAACTGTGTCAAATACTGTATACGGAAAAACAATTATGTAAATAGTATGATTTAATGAGTTAATTAAATAATTTCAATACAGGGTTTTTTTCACCATATTTTGAAAACATTTCACCCAATTTTAAAAACGTTTCAACCTATTTTGAAAACTAATTTAAAAATATTAAAAAAATTAATATATTTAATTTTTTAATTACTTTTTATATAAACAGACAATATTAGACCGAATAATAATGTTTTTAATTAAAAATATTTATTACTTTAATAATTATTAAAAATTTATTACTAAAGAAATTGTAAGGACGGACAGAAAAATTTCATTGACTATCGATGAGTTAACTGCACATATCCAAAAATCTACTTTAATATGTGCTATTTTTTTACAAACTGAGTTTTAAAAATTGGAAGAATGTTGAGTACGAGATGGGTGGCATCCAGTTTCCGTGGCCATACAATATTGATACGCACTTGACGTTTGGCGAAGCAGAAATAAGGAACTTGTCAACAAGATTACAATTAAATGAAAGAACAATGATTCGCGGATTTCATGAATATCTCATCGAAAAAAGTGTTCATGATAAACTTCTTCCTTTGAAAATTGCTCTCAGTACAATCCCAATTTCTTCAAGTGAAGCTGAGCGAGTGTTTTCGGAAATGAATCGTATCATTACCCCGACAAGAGCTTCATTGATGACAACAACTGTGTAAAAAGCAAAGACCTCAGTCGAGAATGTGTGTCAGACAAGAACTTGGTCAAACTTTGGTGTTTATCATGAATTGTTTCACAACAATCACTATTTTATTTTCACATTTAACAGGGTTTTTTGTAAAAAAAAAGAAACAAAAATAAATAAATTTTGAAAGGTTATCTAAGAATAAGTCGTAAGTTAAATCTTACAGTTGTATACTATACGGTAATACAATTTTATTTAAGTTATTTCAAAAATATAATTGTTTTAGTATCTTGAAGTTATTTAATTTAACTTAATTCATTTCAAAATCACTTCTGTGTTGAAATTCGAAAAATTAATGACCTCAACTTAGTACTGGCACCTATTTTTTTTACATAAAAGCACTGCTTATTCTAAAATTAAAAATAAGTGTATACATAATTATTCAAAAACTTTATTTACTACAAAAATTATAAAAAAAATATTTAAAAAAAAATTTTAAAAATTTAAAAATTTTTAAAAGCTGAGTAAGTTTACTTAAATTCGTTTTAAGTAAATTCTGAATATATTGTAAGGGATTGTGATTTAATCATCAATGTCTCATAAAATTCTTTGACACTCATTATTAAAGTTCCGATATAAAGTTTTAATATCTTTTTCCTAAGTAATTATGATCTTATGCACTTTTATTTGATTTTTCTAACAGAAGATAATGACCACTATCTAAAAACCAAATTTGATAGAAAAATTACTATCTGGAAAACTGGCCAACATCAAGAAACCACATAACACAATTTGTTTAATAAAGATAGAAAGTATTAAATTTTCCATAAATATGAAATTAATAATGTTTTAATTGTAAAAAACTGTAAAATTAAAACTGGAGTAGTATGAGTCATTGCCATGACAATTTGATATACTATTTCCAAATTGAATCTGCCATAAACATAAATATGTATACAATAGTAGTGTGTTTTTTGGTTAATTGAAAATTAAGTGATTAAAATACCTTTATTTTACAAATAACAAGACTGATAAAAGCAAAACTGATTATTTTACAAAATGAATCTCCAAATCTTTCTGATTCCTTGAAAAGTTAAATTGGTTGACACTACTTGGTAAAGTACCAATTTTAGTAAATGCCAATTATTGAATTTTAATAAAAAAGTTAATGAAAGAGATAAGTGAATAACAATATAATTATTACTTCGCAGCAAGGGTTTATTTTGTTATTCACTTATCTGTTATTTTAATTTATGCTGCTACCAAGGAATCACCGTTTTATTCTTAAAAGTTAATGAAACGAGAAGAATATCATTGTGAATCTTGCAATAAATACATTGAAAAACCTCATAAAGCAAAACATGAAAAAACTAAAATACTTGTACAAAGTGGTAGTGATGGAGATTTACAAAGTGGTAGTGACCTACAAACTGTAAGTTCTAAATTACCAAAATTTCCACAGGCAAAATATAACAAAAATAAAATTATAATATAATAAATAAAAATTTAAAGATTCGCTAAAAATATTTCTAAAAATTGTTTGGGTATGGAAGGAAATTCTGTTAATTTCTGTAACAATTGTAGTTAAAATCTAAAAATAAAATCTGCACTTATAACTATAAAAAATCTCAAAAACATCTAATAAAAGTAAATGAATTGAATGAAATATATTCTAAAAGATGTCCTAAAAGTGTCCTAAATGGGTACTAATCACATTATAAAAGTAGTAAAGAAGAATTCACCAAGATGAACTATTGGATGTGTAATATCAAGCAAAAAGAGAAATAGTATATTTAGATAGATCTAAATCGCGCATGTCAAGAAAGATTTGAGATCAAAAATTTATATTTTATTTATAATAAAACTAAAAGTTAAATGCGTTAATGGACTCAAAAAACACAAAGAAACAAAATTTACTAATAATTTAAAACATGATTATTTATTTTTTAAACCAGATATTAAAAAAATATATGTAAAAATCTCGAAACTGATGGTGAGAGAATGATAGATGGTTTGGAACCTGGAAATGATATTCATTCATGTTCTGAAATTGAAATTTATTTTTGGAAAGCACCGTTAATCAATCCAGATCCATTTTTAGATGAAAAAGGTTTAAGAAAAATTAGTATGAAAAAACAAATTGGAAGTAAGAAATCTGCTACAATTTCTCGTTATTAAATTGAAAAATATTTGATAAATCTGTTGGGATTTTATATAGAAAGTCAGTGCTTAGGTCTGACTACTTGGTGTCCTTATTTAATCAATTCAATTAACCCAACACAATAAGATTTATTTCCAATTTATATATCTCAACTTTATTCGCAACTTTCACAAAAATCGATTCAATTCACAATACTCTACACTATTACTCTGCACGATTTCACAATATTTCAATGAGTTGGGATACGTCTTCCAAAGGAAGATGTCCCTGTCTGGTGCGCAATAATTTAATTTGTTTGGCTGATGGATTTCCCTTTAAACTTATTACCTTCTTTGCTCCGCTCTCTGAAATATTCTCTTCGACCTACTGGCAATTTTGTTGATCTGCCTCTTCCTTTTATACTCATTTCGCAATCAGATCACCCGCAAACTAAATTGGTTTTGGCATTTTTAACATCTCTTTCCAAAATCAAATTAGATATTTCAGGGATCCCGGGGTTTCCATTTACTTACAATAATTATATTAGTGGCGGGTTCCCCTTTTATCCCAGGTTTGCTTCGTCAACCAATTTCATTTTCTGTAATTGGAAATATGTTGACGTTCCTGGTTTCTCACATTGTTCGGGTTTTCTTATGGCTCGGACTTCCCATTAGCTTGGGTTTCAGATTAGCCAATTAATTTTTAATTAATTTCTATTTTTATAAGATATTTTCTTCTGGGGACCCCCAATCGATTTAATTTTATTATATTTGGATTCGTCTAGTCATTTGGCATCCACCCATACTCATTTCCCCCGATAAATATTTATTTTTAAATTTTTAATTAATTACGCTTTTTAATTATTGCTTCGAATATCAATGGTTTTAATTGATTTTCCATTTTTATTTAGTGAATTTTGTTAACCCCAACAAATCAAAATAGTTTTCTAAACCAGCACATTTTGCTATCCAATCAGATTGTCGCATTTAGACATTCGTTTACGAGCTATCACATTCAATGATACGAGATAAAAGTCGCACAAAAATAATGAAACATTTTTAATTAAATATTTGAATAAGATTATTTATTTATCCATTTACCGTCGACACATTTCTTAGTCATTTCAAATGTTCCATAGAATTTATTCAATATTTTTTCCGAGTCCCTTGGACAAGGGACGATTAATCCCATAAATGAGCACTTTCTCAATGGGAAATACCAATAAATAGGATACAAAGGCTGCTTAGAAGTGTATTCATAGAACGCTTCTGAAGTCTGTTTTATTTGATTGTCATGAATACTGTATAGAGATAAAAATATATCCAGAAATTTCGATTTGTCAAAGAATACCCTCGAAATGGGTCCACAGAAAGCACAAACGTCCCATTGTATTGGAACTGAATATCCCCTGCAATCTGATCTCTGACCATTATATGGGCAATGAGGTCCAGGTCGGGAAATGACATTCACCTAATTTGATACACATATTCACTTATTTTGCACTAGAAAAAATTTTAATAAACCTTAAGACGCCTTCGGTTAAAGTAAAAATAATAATTAAAATTATTTTCTTTCAAAAAATGAAATGATCTTAATTTAAACTTTGATTTATTTCTTAACATTTTTTTTGTTCGTAAATACCGAATATATTTTATTAACCCTTTGGCTGCGGAAATCTGATTTAAATTAAAACTTTTTCCATTTCATTTGTTATTTCCAGTTGAAGAATTATCTATCTCAGAAAAAATACTCCAATAAAAAAAGAAAATTATTTTTTTGCTTGAGATTTGACAACTTTCCGAGAGTTATAGGATTTCAAAAAAATCTGTGTCATAACAATAATTTTACATAACCGAAACAAAAGTTTATTCTGGTTCTTTCACGCTTTAGCATGTCCATGTTATAGTAATAAATAAATAACCACATGGGAGTATGGTGGATATATACCTCCAGAAATTTCAAACGGAACTAAAATTAAAAAATAGTTTTGTGATGGGTGAAAATTGTATAAAAATAAAATCAACAAAATGATAAAAAAGAAACAAATTAATTTAATCAATTTTGCAAATTTATCCATGATTTGTAATTTTTTTAATATAGCTTATTATTGATGCTGTAGAAAATCGATCGATTCTGCTTGATTCTGATTGGATGATGCCGGAATAGCTAGCGAATTCTGATTGGCTGGAATTCATGGCATCATGTTTACACAACATATTTCCACAGAATATTTCCACAAGTTACAGTGAATTTGGATGACTTAATTTTTCATTTATATTTTGAAAATTAGCATATTTTAAAATGGTTTCTATGTGAAATGTTTGAAAATTATCATTTAAAGGCTCTCTTTGACATTATGAATATCATTGTAGGAAATTCGGTTACATTTTATCTGTTTTTTTGATATTTCAAATATTTTTACTTTCGATAAAAACAAAGATTTTTTATTATTATTCTCAGCACAAAAGTTTTTTCATTGCTTTTAATCCATTATAAATTTAAGAATATTTGGTTATTTTTTTCTGTAATAGTTTTTGTATTTATGATATCCATAATTTATAAAATATTTATTAAATTCAAATTCACAACAATTTGTTTCTAATATTCAAACAAAACTCTTGAGCATTTTTTTTCAACGTAAAGTAATGTAAGCATAAGGAATTTACATAACACACATCAATCCACAACATGCATTCATTTAATCATTTTTTTAATTATTATTAATTTAATTATATTCAGACAATTATCAAGAATTCTGCTTTTCTTAATAATGTTGCCATAAATTGGAATTATTTCGATTTGAAAGCCACTGACGGACATCTTCAAATAGTATAGGCTATATTAACAAAACGTATATTCAAATCCTTTTGACACCATTGGTATTAGTCTTCTATTAAAAATGTTTTAACTATTTCATTTAATATAAAATTAATTAATTCAATTAAACATCTAACAATAAAATAAATGGAATTTGGTTTGATTTATTCTCCAATTACATAAAAAGTATCACTTGAATATTTAAAAAATCCTCACTTGATCATTATTAAGTTATTCATTGCATAGCTACAAATGATTATATTATATCAAGTGACTTTACCATTAAACTATTTGGAAAAATCCTAGATTATTTAAAGTGGCTATACTATTTTAAATGACTACAGTATTTGAGGTTATACATTGATTAGAATTTATTAAAGATATTTTCATCATGTCTTCTACTTTTCATGTTTGATGCGTGTTCCAAACAAAAATAGTGACAATAATCTTTATAAATAGAATTGTTGATTTCGGTACTGCAGCAAAGGTTTTCAGGGGGTAAAGTTTTAATTTCATAAATTTTTGTACTCGATTAGTAAAAAGTTAAAGAAACGTTGTATTTAATAAATCCGTACATCAATTATGTATATATATATATATATATATATATATATATACAAATAAAATATGAAATTAGCAGTGTATAGCCTTGGTTATTAAGTCCATTTTCCATTTACACATTTACTTCGCATTTTAAAGTCACCATAATAATCATTTAATATTGTTTCTGATTTGCTTGGGCATTGCACAATCAGGCCCATGAAAGAGCAGTTGCGAAGGGGAAAGTACCAATTCAGAGGGAAATAAAGAGGATTTGGCATATACTCATAGATTCCTTCGTCTAATATTTGCAGCTGATTTTCATGAATTTGAATGTAGAATAAATATATGTCTATTCTTATGTCAGGTTTGAAAAATAATCGTGCAAAGGGTCCACAGAATGAACAACTATCCTCATGACTAGTGACTGGTTTTCCTTGACAGTTTATTCTCATTCCGTTATATGGGCAATGAGGACCTGGTCTAGTGATAATGTTTATCTGAATGTAATTTACATTACAATATTTTATATTAATAATAATAATAATAATAATAATAATAATAATAATAATAATAATAATAATAATAATAATAATAATAATAATAATAATAATAATAATAATAATAATAATAATAATAATAATAATAATAATAATAATAATAATAATAATAATAATAATAATAATAATAATAATAATAATATAATAATAATAATAATAATAATAATAATAATAATAATAATAATAATAATAATAATAATAATAATAATAATAATAATAATAATAATAATAATAATAATAATAATAATAATAATAATAATAATAATAATAATAATAATAATAATAATAATAAGTATAAATATATAAAAATAACAATAAAAATAACAATAACACTAATAATAATTATTATAATAATTCTCGACTGAATCCCGCTACAAAATGGGAAAGGGCTCGAATGAACTACTCCAAATATGAAAGGTTTCTATTAGAAATCACTTTGTTTCTCGTCATTGCAATTTTATTTTATTTACTCCACTTCACTGAAAAACAAAATAACTAAAATAATTTCTTTTCTTTACTTCAGACAGGATATAGAGATATTCATAGAGAAACCAGAGGAGTTACCTCCGTAAACAAGACTGTTTTCAAACTTGTTACCTATTGTTGTAAGCGATATTTGAAGTTATAAGTTCTTCTAGAATTTAGGTCCACACCAATTGACATGAGTTATTCCATATAATTGTAGCCCATTATCATAGTTTCCAGCTATTCCTAAGGTCACCACTTTTACTGGTCTCAAGTTAATACTAAGATATAATATCTCGGTTAGCCCCTGGGTGTATTGAGTTCCCTTAGGATGATAGGCGTTAGATGTTTTAAATATAAATCATTTTGTTTTGATTTTGTATGAAGAATCAGAACCGTTTAGATATTACCCCCTTTCAAAGTCAGTTTTTACCTCATTTCTAGGAGAAAGTATGCTCGAAGCTAATGAATTTTATATGAAATACTTTTTATATAAATATGATAATTTGTTAAAATCAAAGCCAAGATTGGTTGACTAGGACTTAAAAGAATGAGATGAAATATTTTGTGACCCTACAAAATATTTGATCTGTAATTATTAAATGACTAAAAATCACGGCATTCTAATGACATTATTACACAAAAGACGTGTAGAAGAATGCTGTGTAATAATAAAATTTGTTTACACATTTAAACAAATACTTTTTATGCAAATATGATAATTTGTTAAAAACAAAGCCAAGATTGGTTGACTAGGACTCAAAAGAATGAGCTGAAATATTTTGTGACCCTACAAAATATTTGCAATGCAATTATTTAATGACTAAAATTCACTGCTTTCTTATGACATTATTACACAAAAGATATAGTTAAAGAGAAAAGACAAATCAGTCAAATCAGTCAAATCACAACTAAAATCATAACTTAGGTTTCTAAGTCTCAAAGACTAGAAGTTTAAATTAAAGCGTACAGTACATAGCCTAGCTTGGAAATCTTCATTTGAACACAATTAAATTTAAAACAAGAATTTAAATATTTTCTGTAAATTTGTTTTATTGAAAAAAATAAATTTCAAACTAGTGTTATCTTTTTATTTATATAAGTGACTAAACTTGAGATAGTGGAACATCAACATGTAGTGCCGCGAACCGGGACTAAATTAAATTAAATTAATCTAAATTCTGGTAGAATAAAAATCGCGAACAAAGGAATATTATATTGACTTATTTATAAATTATTGGACATATCAGAAAAATTTAGATTACCCTCAAATAATTTCAAATAATTTTAGAAACAGAATAGTATATAAAATGTTTAATAGCAATGAAAATGATGATAATATTCGTCATATTTGACAAAATAGAGAGGCAGATGAGAATAATAATCGCAATATATTAATAAAAACTTTACCTGTTGAACATTTTAGAGGTGAACCGGAAAAATTTGATGATTTTTTCGAGGAAATTGCCCAGAACCTAATTGCATAATGGCCAAATGCCTAATTGCATTAAAAAATTAATTTTATCGTTTTCTAGGAAATTCTTCTCTACAATTCAGATTCGAATCAATCCAATGTCCCAATTATTCAACAATCCAATGAATAAATGCCCATAAACATATTTCGCTTATAAACATTGTATATCTTTTGATAAAATTTTGCAAAACAGTGTACATCTCAATGATAAAGAAATAACGATAAAGAAATTTTTTAATCCAATCTCAATCCCAAACCAGTTGAAGATTGATACAGAAGTACGTGAAATGATTATTATGAGATTCAATTCCGCAAAAAGAATGAAACTGCATGATATTATAGGTTTCTTCAAAGAACAATCAAATGTCGATGAAACTGTCAAAAATTGTGAAAAACTCCCACATTGAACTGTCATACATGCGACGAAAACCGAAATTACATTAAAATATGAAAATGAAAAATTACAAACCATAAACAACTTATTGATAACATTCCGGCTAATAAAAATAGCAAACTATCAAATAACTTCAACGATATCATGATACAAATCCACAACGTCACGTGTGTAATTGGAATTTAAAGCCAAGATACTATATATAAAACAACGATTGTCACTATTCTTAATATTAATAATAGCTCTTTTCCTTTTAAGCGCAAGAGGAGTCTTAATAAAACCGTGACCAGTTAACCTATTTATTTGAGAATATTTAGTCAAGATAAAATCAATTTCTCGAATTCTAGAAATATTCAATCCACTACCCAACTGAATAAATCTTTCTATTTTTTCATTTATTTTCTAACTCCTTCAACAAGAAAATTATCTGAGAAAACCTCGGCGTTATTACATATAAATTCATCTTTAGTTATATCATCTTTCTCAAATTGAATATTTACAGCAAATTGAATTTTAACGTTCCCCATTTTATTAATTTCAATTCTCAGACGGGTTATAATTCTATCTGTTAATGTTATTTGATTAACATTAAATTCGTCAATATTAAATTTTAGTATCTTACGAGATCCTCTCAAATCTTATTCTACACTTGAGTCATTACAAATGTCGACAGAACCACCTATTTGGATGTTTTCCTCATTATCACTAATTACAATTATTTCATTTTTAGATATTTTAGGCGCCCCATAATTGTGAAAAACTCCCACATCGAATTGTCATACATGCGACGAAAACCGAAATTACATTAAAATATGAAAATGAAAAATTACAAACCATAAACAACTTATTGATAACATTCCGGCTAATAAAAAATCGCAAACTATCAAATAACTTCAACGACATCATGATACAAATCCACAACGCCCCGTGTGTAATTGGGATCTAAATATTATATATCCCAGCAATGGAATATCCTTTCAGAAGCCTGGAACCCATATCAACATATATCATTGTTAATGCTGAAACAATTGAGAAGAAGACATCATTTAAAAAATTCAGAGAAAAATTAATCTTTATCGATATTAAAACAGTTAGCGATTATAATAGAGATCTACGACCAGTAAAAGTATACATTAGGAACTATAAAGGAGATTCTTTATTCAATAGTAAAATAACTCCAAGAACCAGAATATGGCAATTCTATCCAGGAAAGACTAATGCAACTTCACAATCAATCATGAATCAGATGGACAAATTTCAAGCAATAAATAAAATCAGAGAACACTTGTATGGAAAAATCCTCGTAAGATATGATATATTAGGGAAATTAAAAACAATATCAATGAATTTAGACTATATTATTGAACTTTGCCCATTAATCTTTGAATCCAATGACCTTATCAGCAATGATTCACATATCACGCGTTCCCAATAATTATTAAAACTTTTCAACAAAATTCTAAAATCAGACATTCCTATTTCACTTTTACAGCCTCTATTGTGCTTACTAGTATTGGTCCAACCCTTCAATCGACAATGCTCTAAAACTCGAATACAGAGATGACGGGAAGTCTCTCCAATGTATGTGGCTTTACAACCATTACACAATTCGGTTGGATTGTGTTCTGATTTCGTTTATCAATTTAAATTTGATATATGAAGCATTGCTGATAAGGTCATTGGATCAAAAGATTAATGTGACTACGAATGTTTTAAGTGTTTTTAAATAGTTTAACCCGCAAACGATTTTTTGGACAAAAATGTCCATTTTTTTTAGTGACGTTTTCTTGGAAACTGAAAACACCATGCTTTGTGAATCTATGACTTTCTCAATTTTTTTATGCTTTATTCAAGTAAAACTAACAGACATTCATAACTACTAAAATAAAAAAGTTATGACAAGTTATTCTGTTTTGAGAAAAAATGGGCATTTTTGTCCAAAATTCATTGTGTATTAATTTTTAGCTTTTTCAGTTGACAATTCATGTCATATTTTCTGGCATAAGCGTTAACTCATTTCAACAAATACTGGCGTTAAAATGAAGCTGATCAGACTTTTTTTAAACAATTATTGTGACTGGCTGACACTATGATATGTTTATCACATGATGGCGGATGGAGTTCTTACAATAGAGTTCATTGATTACATATCTCTCCATCTCTGCTTTGGCAGGAATGGTCTTCCATTAACCACTCTCTGACCATAAGTTGCTTTAGCCTACACACAAGAGAAATTTAATGTAGCATCCGTCTCACCAACATCTTCAAAACAGTTCTGCATTCATATTAGTTAGCTTATTCGCTCTCGTCTATTTTGTGGAGTAGGCAGACTATACCATTTTACACTCATGACATTAGTACTCTGTCTGTCTCTCTTTACTCATCCCCCACACACAGACGCACTTAGAATACCTCATTTCAGGTATCAAGTAATAATGCACGTGACACTTACAATTGACAATTGATATTGGAACCAATGAATGTCTCATATAATAATATTCTCTCACGATCTTTCTCACCTGGATTTGTTCATGCGTTTGTCTGCACTTTGTCATACTCTCATTATAAGTGTGTGAGTGTCGTGTTAGAATACAAAATTTATAATAGTAGAGTAGAGGGTTTGCTACTACATAAACATATCACAATTGACATGAGTTCTCATCCACGAGCGGCAAAAGCATTTGCTCTACGTGCTATCCTAGGAGAAAGTTCTAGTAGCAGTAGTGATAATGAAGTTGTGCTGGAAGCTGACGATGTACATGAAATCAAAAGTAATGACGAAGAACAGCTGTCTTATGACGATACTGAAAGTGAGGATGCTGAAAATCTACAAGTTGAAATCAATCCAGCTGATCTTCATGAACAAGATGATATCAATAGATTCACCGATTCTAATGGAAATGTATGGGTTACACCTAATGAAGGCATTTCAGGTCGAGTAAACGCAGCAAACATTTTCAGCCCATCCCCTGGTATAACCCGTTGGGCTACTCAAAGGATTGGGGAAAATTCCGTGTTAGACTGCTTTAATCTTCTATTCATAAAATGTAAGTCAATTTATTATGTACATTAAATAAAAGTTATAATATTCTTTTGACTTTTAGCAACAATGGAAACAATTTTGATTGAGACAAATCGAGAAGGATCAAAGTTGTATAACAACCAATTTACAGCGCTTTCGTTAAATGAGTTGAATGCGTTTTTTGGCATTCTCATTCTTCGAGGAGTATATAGTGCTGAGGGAGAAAGTATAGATGAATTGTAGTTAGCGGAACATGGACGTTTTATCTTCCGGAATACTATGTCTCTCAATCGATTTAAACTTATCCGACGTATTCTGCGGTTTGATAATCCCGACACAAGAAAAGGAAGGCTGTTACGTGATAAATTGGCGGCTGTTAGATTGCTGATCGATAATTTTGTTGAAAATAGCCTAAAGTGTTATATGCCCGGTGAATCTGTCACTATAGACGAGCAACTTTATCCATATTGTGGAAGTTGCAAATTTGTTCAATATATGCCCTCTAAACCATCCAAATACGGCTTGAAATTTTGGGCTGTTTGTGACTCACAAAACTATTATTGCTGGAATCTACGTTTTTATATGGGAAAAGAAGATGATCGGGGTATACAAGTGTCGTAGTGGAAGAAATGTAACGTGTGACAACTTTTTCAAATCATTGAATTTATCAAAGCGATTGTTCCAAAATGGTATCACCATGGTAGGCACCATTCGTGCATCGAGGCGTGACATACCAAAGCATTTGACGAGGTACCAGGGGCGTGAAGTTTTTTAAACTATTGAATTGATAACAACAAGATCGTACAGCAGATCGTACAGATAAGGCCTTGTTGGTTAGTTATGTTGCTAAAAAGAACAAAGTTGTCAATATCTTATCTACTGCCCATAACAAAATAACTGGATATGTCGGTTCAAAGCATAAACCGGGCGTACTTCTCTTTTATAATGCTACAAAAGGTGGAGTTGACGCAATTGACGAAAGAGTTGCAACATAAACTACAAAGTTTAAATGCCGAAGATGGCATGTGGCATTCTTTTGTAATATATTAGATATCTCAGCATTCAATGCATTTGCCTTGCACTATCTTGTGGAGCCTCAATGGAATGCGAACAAGTCACATAGACGAAGGCTATTCCTGATTGAACTTGGTAACAGTTTAATAAGTGCGTATGTAGAAGACAGAAGAAGGACTGCTGCCGCCGACTCTCTATCGTCGACTC
Source organism: Schmidtea mediterranea (assembly GCA_022537955.1). Taxonomy (NCBI): domain Eukaryota; kingdom Metazoa; phylum Platyhelminthes; order Tricladida; family Dugesiidae; genus Schmidtea; species Schmidtea mediterranea. The sequence continues at coordinate 7,440,584 of CM039681.1, forward strand.
TATGTAAGCGTGGTGAGTGCTACATGTGTATTAATCGAAAACGGTGCACTGTAACATGTGTTAAATGTAACAGATTTATATGCAAAGAACATTTACACAACATTTGTAAGAATTGCTCATAAATTATAGCTTTATTTCTTGGTATTCTGTCATTTTTGTGTACTTGGACATTTTTGTCCAAAATGAACAAAATCGTTGATTTTTATTTCCATCGTTTGCGGGTTAAGTATGTTAAATCACGTTTATGTATTGTTTTTAAAAAAAACTTTTTTAATATTATTAAAATAATTTAATTTATAAATTAAATTATTTTTTAAAATTATAATATAGATAAAAAATTATAATATTTATATAAATAACATTTTAAAATTAGTTAAAAGTATTTGAATATTTTTTAAGTGTTTATTTATTTGAAAATTAAATTAATATAAAAAAAATAACTTGTTTAAATTATAAGTTAATTCTTAATAGTATTTTTAGTTGGTTTTGTGTACCTTAAGATGACAGTTATGCTGTCGAAATATATCATACGAAGAGTATTTTATTGGCGTTATCCTTTAATTAAATTGTTGCCAAATTTATTTAATTATTTATTTACTTTATCGTTTGAAATTTCAGATCGAGGAGTGCTTATATTTCTAAGGACATTCTCATACTGACTCGGTATTCCAATGTCAATGTCACTATCCCAAGGAATCATATCTTGATGTCTAAAAAATAATTAGTACTAAAATATAGCATTAAAAATTAAATAAAAAGTATAAATAAATAGTCAGTTACCATAGCAATAGGGAAATTAAAAAATCAGTGAATGAATGGATATTGAAAATGGTTGGGCAAACTAATTTTGAAAGTATAATACCAAATGGAAGTTAAAATGTAATATTTGAAAATCGGGAAATTTAAAAGCGTTTTTTTGGGGTTTGTTTTTAACACAATTATGAATTAAAGTGTTATTTTTTAATTACAATAATTACAGGCATTTTTAATTATAAAATATGCAATTGAGAATATTAAAATTTATTCATAAATTGATTAAAAATATCAATGAAACTCTCGAACCAAGGAGCATATTACTGCAATCACATAAAATTTCCTCAACAATGCATTTCAGGATAACTTTAAGCTTTACATTCAACAAAAATTATAACATTTTTTTTTAAAAAATGATTCATAAATGACTTCAAATTGGAAATAAATAGTTAAGTTTCGTTTAATTAAAATTATAAACGTTAAAAAATTCATACATATATACAAAAAAAAATTTTAAATTTAAATTTTATGAAAAATATAACTTTCGCATAATATATATAATTGATACTGCTAATTAACCCTTAACCTATCCCATGTCATTATATCCCATACATCAACTGTGACAATTTATTATTTTTTATGAAAATGTTATGGAAACACGGTAGGTTAAAAATTATATTTTTCATAAAGTTACTCTTTTTATAATTTTCTTTTTAATATATTTAATTTTTTATTGTTAAAATATTTTAATTTAAATAAAGTTTTTTCTTTATCATTAATTTCAGGTCAAGGTAAGATTTATTGAACTTTTGAATCTCCTATAAAATGCTTTAATTTACAAATAATTTCTTTTATGTAATTTCAATATTTTTTTTAACTTTAAAATTATAATTTCACTAATAAATTACGTTTGTCAATAATTTTCTTCATTTTCCATACATTACGATAATCGATCATCATTTTCTAAATTTGATTGATTTTATAATTTATATGCTTCTCTCCTACTCATGGGAAATGGAATGTTATGAAGCGTCTGAAATATTGTCAAATAACATACACCCGTTTCTGTTCAGTAAAAACTTTTATAATAGAAGTTTTAATGAACATTTTATGATTAATTATGATTAAGTTTATGAATTAGACATTTTTAAATGGCTGACAGGTAAACTTTTTAATAAAGTATATTTTAAGCCTTGGATTGTGATCTCGTATATTTATGAGATCATTATTCAAGCTCTTAATACTTTTCATCGACGTGAATTTTAAATTTTACTTTTATTAATTTTTTTAGGAGCTTTTAGAAATTTATGTCAATTTATGTAAATTAATGCAATTATTTTTGAATAAATGTAATTCCCATTAATTGAAAATTAAAATTTATTATTAAAAAATGTTTCTATATTCGAATAACTATTTCTCTGTTCCTTGGAAATTCGCTTTGGCTGCTATCTTTTTTACCTTTTGACAAATCCAAATTTTGGATTTTTATACTTTTTAAGAAATATTATTTTTAAACTTAAGAAATCCGAAAAATTATATTTTCAGTATTTTTTAACTACTCATTTGAAGGTTCTGATTCCACTGCTCCTGGTAAATTGCAAATGAGGTAAAAAATGAATTTATTTTAAATACAAGTTAAATTTTACATTGTTATTTCTTCATCTCCTCAAAAACCTAGAGTTTCGATGGATTTTTTGAAATATTTGAAATGTTGTAAAAATATTAAGTTGATTGAATTTAATGAAAAATCTAAGGAAATTATTTCTTAATTTTGTCTACAACTCAAAGTAGAGTTATTGGTATTTTTTTCAAAAATTTTCGACTTTAATTTTAAAAAAATTGTCTAAAAAATTACTAGAATAGTTTTATAGAGTTTTTATTGATCTGAACATTTGTGCATTTTGAAAGTTTGCATGCATTATTTATTATGTATTATGTGTTTATGTCAAAAAATATTTTTTAAAATTCCTTCCTTTCTATAATATAAGTTTTTATTCAGGTGAACAAATTACATGCAGACACGGGTAAGTATGTATGTCCCTATATTATTACGTTATTGATTTTTTCATTATAGTATAGCAGTTTTTAATGAACTGAAACGGGTGTATTTTATAATTAAAAATGCACGTATTAATTGATTTTTCTCCAGCTGTCTGCATTTTGTTATTACCGGATTGTCGTGTGTACTGTATTTATGTTTGTATTTTATTTTTCTCACCAAATTACTTTCTATTATGATTCGGTAAATCCATTTTAAAATAATACTGATGCCTATAATTTTTAAAGGTTCTAATTTAAACAAAAAAATTTATAAACAAATGAAGAGAGTTTAAACACACCCAAAGCTAAGTATGTAAAAATAAATTTTAAAAATCCCAAAAAAATTAACAATGAAAAAATACATCAAAAATCTGGTAATTTGGCTACAGCACTGAGGCTTTCAAGTATGGAAAGCTACAAAGAAAGAGTTTTACATGCAACTATATCGACATTTTGCTACCATATTGGCTCTGTAACTATGTATGAATATTTTCGTGTTGCTCATTAATAATTCTTTTTGACTTACCTACTTTTGGGATTTTTCAAGAATGATATTAATAAAACATAAAATGCAATATAACCTGAGTGAACCGATCAGTGATCCATATATCATCCACCATGTTATGTTATTACGCGCCGTGATCTCGATCCAACTTTTCATTATCCGAAAGAGAGTTTTATGCTCATTTGGAATCCCACATTCTCTGTCATATGAACTATCCATATAACCTTGGTAAGATATATTTTCATTCATAATTTTTATTTTGTCCGATTCTAGCTGAGATATTTTCCTATTTGACTCAAGAGAAATCGGTTCAGATTCATTGGGTTTCATGGAAAGGCATTTCTCATCCGATCTTGCCCCGAAAATCCTAATATCCAATGACGTAATGAAGCTGTTTTCTGACAGACTATAACAGATTATTAAAATTACAACTATCGATACAAATATAGACAGGTTCAAAAGGCATTGTTTGCGTTGGAAAATGCATTTTTCGAAGTGGCACATTAAAACAAAAAATATATTTGAAAAACCAAAATGAAAATAACTTGAATCAATTTTATGAGAGTTGTTATACGTATTAATGTGAGTTGGATTGTATTGGTCGACCGATTTTCACAATGAAAAGCAAGAAAATGTCTGAAAATTTGTGTTCAAGACAGTTAAAAATTTAAAAAATATTTTGAAACAAAAAATGTTTATTTCATTCTCAATATTGAAATTGGAAACTTTAAGCCTTCGTTTCAAAAAAAGGGGGTTTATATGTCACTACTTTGACTAATTTGGACTCCTTCCTGGAATTGATGATTGTTGAAAAGGGAGAGCTTGTGAAAAAATAAATAAAATCTGTCAAAATATCTGATTCATTGTCAAATTTTGTAGAAAATGTTGTCACTTAAAAAGAAATCAAAGGTGTAAAACAAAAAAAGTCCTTAAAATTATATATATACACATATATATATATAACCCGAAAACGCCAATTATAAGAAATATATTTCGAGGAAATTATCATCATATTCAGTCTGCCATCATAACCTATGTTAAATGTTATATGCGGGAAATAATGATGTAATATCAATCAAGCTGTTGCTGATTAAACGTTTATCTTAGGGGATTGTGACTTAATCACCAAAGTCTCACATAAAATTCTTTCCGACTTATTATTGAAGTTTTTATATAAAATTTTTAAATATTTTAAATCAGTTGTTCCTTTGTACACATTTCTATGCTCAATAATATCACCTACACCTCTCAATTGGCTATGTTCCTGATCCCGTGTGGGAAGATGACGGTAGTCTCTCCAATGTATGTGGTATTGAGAATTATTACTAAAAATATTTATTGATTTTAACGATTTTGATACTATTTTAAATAAATTTGAATTGACCAATGATTTTGTGACAGACAATTTAAAATTTCTAAAACCTTCTGAATATGGAATTACATGTTTTATTTTGTTTTGTTTAGTTTGAGTAAGTTAAAATAAATTTATGTTTTCTTAATAACATTTGATAGTTGATTAGAAGTAATAAATTGTGTAAGGATAATATAAATATAATATAATTAGATATATTATTAAATGTGCTATTAGTTGCATTCGGACAGTATGTAAAATATTTTTGACGCCTTAATATCGGTAACCTTTACATACACCAAGCGAAGTTGAGATAAATCACCTATAATATAAAAAGAAAATCAATAAATTTATAGCATATAAACACACCAACTCACCTTGAGGTTGTTTGTAAAATAGTCAATGAGACAAACCCTACACTATAGAAACAGAAAAAGTGACAGAGAAATAAAGCAGTGCACATTAACACAACCCATAATAAAACATGCATGCAAACTTTTAACATGTAGCCATCAGAAGTTAAAAAAAACCCTATAATTAATAATTTTATAGACATTTTTGAGATCATTTTAGAAAGAAAAATGACGGAAAAAATTTTTAATTTAAATTTTGAGGTTTTTGCTAGGAAATTTCGAGTAAATGAGGATGTATCTTTATAAGATTTACCCTTAAAACTAAAATTAATCTAATATTTCAGATATTTCTGTCAAAAAAAGCAAAACCTGAAATCCGAAAAAAAGCATAAATTTTTTAATTATATTGGTAAGTTTTAAAAAATAATCATAAACCAAATTATTTTGTGTACATAATCGATGATTTTTTACAAAATATGTATAAAAAATATAATTATTTAATGCAAATAATAATTTTTATAACTTCAAAAATAATTTAACTCACAATTTTTGAATAATATCCGAAAAAACACATATTTTTGGAGATTAGTTATTGTTACTTACTTAATTTCCTAAATATTGCTTATAATAATAATATATATGAAATAGTTGATCAAAGTTATATTTAAGAGCTTGAATTATGATCATATTTCCTTATGAAATCATAATTCAACTCTTAAACTTTTTTAACTTTAAGTTATATAACTATATTAAAAATAACTTACTTAGCACCCATTTAAAAAATAGCTGAAATGCATTCACAAAATAAATTCCGCCAAGTTGATTTATGTATCAACTTGAATTATAGTGGGGCTTGGTGTACTAGGCTGCACACAGTTTGTACACTCGATTCCACTGGACAACATTTTCTATAATTTAAAATCTGGTCTGCTATAATTTTTGGTTCCATTTCTCAGTAATTGACAGTGCCTATATATGCATCAATCGTTTCTAGATTAGTTTTCAATGGGCATTCGAAACGTAAATGATTGCTTTCCGCCACAACAGCAGCACTGAGACTATAATTTAAATTTTGAATTACACTTTTTTATCCTTTGAAGAAAGAAAAGAGAGCCATTTTATCAGTTATTGTTGAATAATGCAACCGGAGTCTTTGGATTCGTTTTTCAAGTATGGTTTATTTTATTTATTATTGGATAGTGATTAGTAAAAAAAATTAGAAACTTTAATACAAAATGTGTATCCATTAATTTTATTCAAATACATTTTTGACCATAAATTACTGTTTTATTCAACCTCTTGACAAGATATCATAAGAATTTTGCCAAACTTCCAGCCAACGTTTGATCTTTCTTTAAAGTTTTGTCCGGACTGATAGATCATAGGAATTATGCTTATAGTTTATATATTCAATCTCTTATTGTTATGCTAATTATAAGGAGGTGCACATTTGTTTCTTACAAAATTTGATGAACAAAATTTATAAGAAGACTTTCCAGGTAAAAGGCACTGGGTTGCCACTCGTTTTACAATAGGGTATCAAAGAGGGTATCAACGTTACGAGTTTCAGCTCAATTAAAACTCAGTTCTCGTAGGACATTGGACAGGTCTTTGACCTCCAGCTACTTCGTTGTTGGATACCATTTCCATAAAATTGTATTACAACAGTCAATGAATTAACAATGACAATGAAGCTCTACAAATATATATTAAAGGTATTAAAAAAATTCATCAAACTAAAATTACAAATTTTATCTTTCTCTATTTTTAGAATTTGGTCCGTTCAGCTTTCGGAAAATACTTTTTGGATGACTATTTTGTTTTGAATCCAATTTTTCTGGGTCCTTATGTTGTTTAGTCGGAGTAATTTGTTTTTATAACATATATTAATGTGAAATTTGAACTAGATGCTCTTTGCATATCTCCTTATTATTAAGTCGTGTTTTTGACAAACATACTCTTAACTCTTTCTCAATTGAGTTCAGTTTTTGCCTTTTCTTGTTCTTAATATTTACCAAAGTTTAATATAATTTAAAATAATTGATATATGTACCGCTATTTTAAGTAATTCAAAATCTAAGATAGTAGCCTTTTTTTAAAATCAACCCATATATGAAATTAATAAATTTTCAATAATAAATTTAGCAGAGCTCGCGGCACACTTTTCATATCCCTACGGCACCCCGGTTGAAAAACACTGTCTTATATCATAGCTTTGAAAAGATATGTCAGAATTGTTGGATATAATAAAGTCAACTTAAAAGATTATGATCATGAGGTTAAAATTCGGGAATTTGAAGATAATATTAATGAACGAAAGTTAACTGAGAGTATAAATCAAGACGATATGAACGTTAAGTATTTGCCTGATGTCAAATGACCTCAAAATCTTGTTGCTGTACTAGATCTAATGGATACCATTAAAAACACTGATATTCCAGTGTTTGTGTTACCTCATCAATTCATGTACAAATAAGGGGTCTTTTGAAACCAAATGTTTATGGAGTGTCGCTTATAAAGTGTCTAAATCTAATCAATTAGATTTAATTAGTGTTATTATTCGCGATAAATTTAAAGGAAAGAGGAATCAACAATCTGTATTTTTACCCAGACCGGTGACTGAAATGTATTCAAATGTTCACAGCACATAATAACAACTCTGACAGTTAAAAAATCAAAACTTGGTATGCCCACACAGACGCATATTTCTCCGCTAATCACACACAGTTTCTTTTTCTTTTGACTTATATTTTTAAAGTTTTCGCGGACTGATCGTAAGCTGTGGACCGGCAGTTGAGAAAGAGACTGATTTAAACAATCACAATTTTTGAATTTTTAAATGATTAGTTTGTATCACTTAAACAATTTCTAATTTTTCTAAATTTCTTTTTAATTTTGGTATTTATATAATTTATATGGAAATTACGATAAAGAGGCTATTGAAAAAGTAAGTTAAGGGAAATAAAATTATAAGTAGAAAATTGAGTAGAGTTAACGGTGGGGAGGAATGTTATAAACAGTTTGAATGTAAACAAATGGTTGAAAAGTTACGTTGAGGGTAAAATGGCACTAAATTTGCACTAGGAACCGAATGTGGAAATTTTGTATGATTTTTTGTTAGAATATTTAGATGAATATTTAAGAAGGGATACAGAAATATTGGATATCATCAATGATGCAAATAGTTCTGAAAGACTAAGATAATAACGGGGACCACCTTAGTAAATGATATTTTAGTACTTTCTATTGACATCCTGAAACAGAGGAATTCAGAACTAAGCAGAACATAGGGGTTCTTAGTTTTGTTTACGGATTCTACCCGAGTCTCATAATTCCAACTTCAGTTGTTACGGGTATGATTCTCATTTAACTTTATTTTGGTCAATTTCTATACATTCCACTTTTGTAACCTGAATGATGGCCAATACGATCTGGTGATTTTTACTACGTTTTACGGATCACTTATTTCGGTTTCACATCCTACTTTACCATTAGCTTCTCAATTCCTCTACTGATCTCTATCCCTTCAGGTCTTTTGAGATGATAATTTGTGTAGCACCATCATTGTGAATAATAGCCTAAAAAATGAAAATTTTAAATTAATCAATTAATTAGTTTGCATTTTTATATAATTGTTATTATCTTATAAAATTATTCAATTCTTTTTTAACTCTTCATTTGGCTTATGTTTCCCCGTTTTCTTTGTAAAATATTTATTTTTGCTATTTCAATTCTTTTAATTAATTTTTAACTAATTTCGCAATTTCTACAGTTTGTTGGAGATTTTATAAAAACTGCTAAAATCAATTAAAACTTTTATTTTCTGCACATTATTAATGGATTGTTGACATATTGTTTCGTCTACTTAAAAACTACCAAAATTATCACTTGCATACAAATTGTCAACTCGTAGCAGATTCAAATTGGAAATTTTGTATCTTCGAAAAATACAAATAGAAAAGGCAACAAGAAGTATAAGATAAACATCTATTAATCCTTCAACAAACTATAAATATAGTTTGGACAATGCAATGATGACAATTTATAATTTTGATTTTCTGCGACAATTCATGACAATTAATTTTATGTCAATATTTATTTATTTGAAAATTTATTCTAAAATTTTCTCATAAATTAATTTTAATTTCTTTCCATAAATGGTGCCAATTCCAAAGTTTAATCCGTCATAAGCTATTTTTTTTAGAAATTTCTCTACGAAAGTCGATAGAAAGAATTAGTGAAATTCTTCACTTATAAAGGATAAGGGCACTTTGGGTCTTAAAATTAAATGATTGCCGCGTTAAATTTCCTAAAACAAAATAATTGATTTTTATTCTTTTTATACATGTGTATTTTTTATATATTTTTATATTATTATTATTATTATTATTATTATTATTATTATTATTATTATTATTATTATTATTATTATTATTATTATTATTATTATTATTATTATTATTTTTATTATTATTATTATTATTATTATTATTATTATTATTATTATTATTACTATTATTATTATTATTATTATTATTAATATTTATTTTTATTATTATTGTTATTATTATTAATAATAATATTATTGTTATTATTATTTATTAGTGAATTAGTGAAATTCATTTCACTTATAAAGGATAAGGGCACTTTGAGTCTTAAAGTTAACTGATTGGCACTTTAAATTTCTTATAACAGAATAATTGATTTTTATTCTTTTTATATATCTGTATTTTTATATATTTTATATTATTATTATTATTATTATTATTATTATTATTATTATTATTATTATTATTATTATTATCATTATTATTATTATTATTATTATTATTATTATTATTATTATTATTATTATAATTATTATTATTATTATACAAGATTATTTACATAAAATCATGAAGTTGAGATTCTGGTTGATTTGAATATTGTGCTAATTTTATTTGCAATAATTATTTCATTATTTATTTATAATATTTCATTATTTAATATTTATGTTTTAATAAAAATAAAAAACTTTTCTAATCGCGTCCTACTTAATGGATAAAATTACACCTATTTTCTAATTAAATAAGTAAACTTAACACAAAATAACTTTATTCACAATGTGTCACAAATACAACTCAATTTGTCAAAATTACAAATTAATAATTATTTGCACCTTTCTATCGCTGAACATAAGTAGCTATCATAAGGTGGGTTGCCCAAGGAATATTCACATTTTCTGATTTATAACTTTATAATTTCCTTCTGACTGTAATTAGGATTTGATTTGTTTACCCACATCGTTAATCTGATAGCTTCTTGTTTCGACAAAACGGCAATTCGCTTGATTCTGATCTCCCTTTTAATAAATTGTTAAGAGGACAATTATCTAATATTTAGTAAACATTATTCCGACGTTTCTAATGGTTATTTGAAGTTTATCATAAATTTGGTAAACACTACATAAACTCATCTGACAACCACAGATACTTGATTTATCGTTCTGGTGTGTTCTTTTCATTTAGCTTAGATAATTATCTAAGTCTTTGATTTATTGCTCACCGGGTTTCTTTTATCTCTCGGGTTTCCCATTAGCGATTAACTAATTTAAATTAGTTTTTATTGCGCTTATAACTTTTCCTGAGGACCTCTCATTAAATTTTTATTATTATATTTGAATTCTTCTTATGTTTTGGCATTCAACCATACCCATTTCTCCTGACCTATATTAATTTTTAAATTTTATAAATTTTAAATAAATTTTTGTACTTTAATTATTTTTGATGTTTTTATACCATTTTCGATTTTTCGTGAATTTACTCCATATCAATAATTTTTCACAACACCAACAGTATCATGAAGATTTATTAGCTCATTATGTTATGAGACAAAAAAACAAGGGCGTTATTACTAGATTTCGTAATGGGATTAAGCAAATAAATAATAATTTAAATTGAAATGAAGATAGAAAACATGTGATGTATCAGTCATGTGATGGCAGGCAGTGGATCAGAATGAAATTTATATGCTATCGGATTGAATTTAAAAATTGCGCCAAAAATTTGAATTTAAAAATTGTGCAAAAAATTTGAATTTAAAAAAAAAATCCGTCAAAAAAAATTCGAAAAATAATTTCAAAAAAAATTTATCAAAAAAAAATTGGCGCACACAGAATTAATTAAATTTTAATCAAGATAATTAATTTTGTGTGCGCCAAATTTTTGTTTGATAAATTTTCTTTGAAATTATTTTTCGAATTTTTTTTGACGGATTTTTTTTTAAATTCAAATTTTTTGCGCAATTTTTTGAATTAAAATTGTTTGAAATATTTTTTTATTCGTTCACAAAATCTTTTCGGTCGCACTATAGTCATAGGGTATTTTTGACTCTCGATAAAAAGCCTAATATAAAAATTGACTTGAATCGTCTATCAATAAAAACAGCATAGAAATATTTTATCGATTAAAAGTCAAAAAAAAAATATTTCTTTGATTAAAAAGCATAAAAATATTTTTTCACATTAATGATTACTTTCCTCTTCGATGTATATTTTCTCCCTTCAAAGTATATTATCCTTGTAAGTTTTTAATATATCAATTGATATTTCATCTATTTAGTAGATACCTTTAGCTATCCCACTTTTTCAGTAATTTAAACAATTTTAGTCACTTAATGTACTCTCTCACCAATATTACTTCTTCACTGAAAATTTTCTTTATAGAATACAATCTCTACTAATTAAAATTCCATTTGTTGACTATTTATTGACTTGTCATTTTCAATGAAAATTTAATTAACTTTTAATAAATTTAATTACACCCTTCAGTAGATTAGGTTGTACTCGACAAAAATAAAATAATTTTATCCTATGTAAATCAATTAGGGCTTTTAGGGGAATTTTATGATAATTTATAATATCTAGTTTTACGAGGTATTTATTTTAGTAAATTTTAATCATCTTTGTGAATTTTATGTTTTCTGTTGAATTTTAATGGATTTAGGGTTTAATTATGTTTTTAATAAAATTATTGAAGAAATGAGGGTAAATCTATAATTTTAGAAACAGTTAATTTCTCGATAATTTATTAGATTTAAATTGATTTTAGGATTATTTTAAATAAAAGTTTATTTTAGGAACAAAATGTTTATGAAACATATATTTATGATAATTATTTACCAATTAGATTCAAATTTGACAGATAGATTTTGAATAGTAAATGATATTTTAATTTATTTTATGATCTATTTAAAAAGTTGATTAAATCAGTTGATTTTTAAAAATATTTTAGTGAAACCTAAAATTTTAATTGATTTTACAGTAAAAAAAAGGATGGTCAATTAATTATTTGCATTTTCCATTTTATTGATTTCATGGATATCAATCACAAAAGTAGAATAAGTTAGAGATTTTTAAGAGGATGCTCAGTATGGTTATCAGTATACATATGAAAATCGTTGAATTATATCTATGGGTTGACTGGTAATTTTTATTGAATTTATACTTGATTTACTGATTAATTTTAATTATTTGAGCAACATGATATATATTTTATGATTTTACAATTATTTAGTGAAATTTAATTTATGTGGGAAACATAAAATTTATTCAATTTTAGTCATTTTTGATGAATTTTTTATTTGATAGAATTTGTTGCCAGAATCAAATTGTGGTGATTTTTGACGGAAAATGTTGTGTATCGATAACAATTATGTAATACTTTAAAGAAAATTTATTTTTATTGGTAAAATTCAGAATTTTATGATAATTTTAAGGGAATTTGATTGGTTGAATACGTGTAGTAAATATGATCCGAATAATGGATTTTTAAGGATCTTATTCGGTTAAATATAGATTTCTAAAGAAATTTTACCTTGTAGGTTTTTACAAAAAATATGTATATTGTTCGTGCAGTGGGGGAAAATGTCATTTAAAGAGAAATGATTGGTTAAGAAGAGAATTTATGATCTTTTAAGGGGAAATAATTGGTCACGAGATGAATTTTATTTTAAGGGGATTTCAAGAAATTTATTCGGTTGAATATCGATATAAGTCGGTGATTTTTTATGAAAATAATGAATATAGCTGAAAATATTGTCATTTAAAGAGAAATGATTGAATAAGAGAGAATTTATGATAATTTTAAGATAATTTGATTGGTCAAGAGATGAATTTTATTTTAATGGGATTTCAAGAAATTTATTCGGTTGAATTTCGATGTCGGTGATTTTTTATGAAAATAATGAATATAGCTGGGAATTTTGTCATTTAAAGAGAAATGATTGGTTGAGAGTAAATTTTATTTTAGGTGGAAATGATTGGTCAAGAGATGAATTTATTTTAAGGGAATTTCAAGAAATTTATTCGGTTGAATATCGATATAAATCGGTGTTTTTATGAAAATAATGAATATAGCTGGGAATTTTGTCATTTAAAGAGAAATGATTGGTTGAGAGTAAATTTTATTTTAGGTGGAAATGATTGGTCAAGAGATGAATTTATTTTAAGGGAATTTCAAGAAATTTATTCGGTTGAATATCGATATAAATCGGTGTTTTTATGAAAATAATGAATATAGCAGGAAATTTTGTCATTTAAAGAGAAATGCTTGGTTTAGAGTAAATTTTATTATATTTTAAATGTAAATGATTCGTCGACAGATGAATTTTATTTTAAAGGGATTTTATTCGGTTCAATAACGAAAATAAGTCTGTGATTTTTATCAAAAATAATGAATATAGCTGGGATTATTGTCATTTAAAAAGAATTGATTGGTTGAGAGTAAGGGTTATCAAAATATATCAGTAAGATTTTGGTTAATTTTAATGATATTATTGGAATCTGAATAAAATATACTATACGTGTTCGGTTCTAAGAAAATGTTTGATTCATGTAATTATTTGTATTCAAGTATTTATTTGATTTTATTATTTGTAATTTAATTGAAAATGACTAGTATTTAAAAAATATATGATACCCATTACTTATGTTGTTATTGACAATTTTCTGAATAATTTAAATATATATGATTATTTCAACGAATGAAGAGAAAGTGTACAATTAATTTTCATTCAAGAAGTTTCTAGAACAATTACCTAACAATCTTAAAATTTTAAAAAATCTAACAAATTTTTTCAATTATTTTACAACTTAGTTAATTTAATTAATTGATAAGTATTATTTTCTTTACAATGTGCTACTGTGTTGAAACGTTTTTAAAATATTTTATTCAAAGTACTAACAACTTTTATTAAAGATATATCAAGACTTGTCAAAAATTATAAAACTTTAGTAATTTTAATAAGTATTACTCAATAACTACTATTTTCTTACCAATTTGCTGAAGGTCTTATTTTAAAATTTCTTCAAAGTACTAACATTATTTACAAATTAAGCAGTTTTATTTAAAATTTAACAACTTAAAATATTTCTCACAACTTTAATCAAATTCTAATTACATGATAATCATAATTTAAGTATAAGTCTTATTTTTACAAAAACAAGTATTTTAAAATAATTAAACATACACATTTGGATTTTTAGTAGATTTTATCGGTATCTATAAGTACCTGTTCCGTGTAGTTTTTTAAGCTTTGTTAGACATTCAACTTATTTAGTGGTTGGTCGATAATCATTTAATTTCTAGTAATGTGGTAGATATTATTTTTTTTATATCAGTTTTATTCAAACCTTTAGCATCTTTGCGTTAATAATTTTAAGAGTTGAATCATTTTCAATAAAAATATGAAAATTTATTCCATGTACAATGAAAGTAATATATGTTTTGAGAAATTAATTTAAGAATATTTTTCTAATCAAGTTTCTTTTCACTAGTAATTAGATTAACCACTACTTGTAATTACTAATTAATTTATCATTCAGTGAACAATAAGAGTTGGGGGTGAAAAGATCAGAAAACCTATAAAAATAAATTTAAGTAATCATTTGATGAGTTAGCAATAATTTTATTTAGGGACATGTGAAAATTAAATGAAAAGGTTGACATTTATCTTTGAAAATAACTTTAAGTAATTGTTCATTGTTGGACGCAATTAAAAATATTATAAAAATAGTAAAAAAATTTCAAAGTCTTTTAACTAAGTTTTACAAAATAATTTCAATAAATCACATACAAGACTTGTAAAGCAATAAATTTTATTCAGAGAAAATACAACACTTGATTGGGTTTCAATGATTAATAATTTCTTGATAGCAATCAGGTAACTAAGCAACCAAACAATTTGGAGACATCAATGATCAATAAAAGAGTGAAGAAGTTTGTGAGGAATTAAAATTAAAATACTAAATTAAATTAGTTCACGATTAAAATTTGTAAAGTTTTAATTGAAACTTAAATTATTTTAAGATATTAAAATTGAAATGATAATTGAAATTTTAAAATAAAATAATTTTTAATAAAATTGAAATTCAAGTATGAATGCAATGGTATGTTGATATTTGGTTGAAATTAAAATTTAGAAAATGTCCCAAGAATATTTGTTTATATAATCAGATTTTATGAAATATAATTTGGATTTAATAGTCTTAGTAATTTATTTTGATGACTGAAGAATTGAATGTTATAGCTTCTAACATGGCGACCATTCCAACGGATCTGCTTATTGGAAGATTACTTCCAGAGAAATTCCACAGAGGAGATGACCTCGAATTATTTATCAAAGAATGTCAGAGGTTCTTTGAAATAACGAAGACACCAGTGAAGACACAAATGGTACTAGTTATTACACTTCTGGACAGGACTTTGATTGAAGAATATGAAGCCGCAGAAGGTAAAACCGTTGAACAGAAATTAAGAGCAGCTTTTCATCGACCAACGTCATTGATTGATGACTTAAGAGAAGCCTTGAACTACGAGCAAGGTAACGATTCAGCGGAAATATTTATAGAGAAAATATCAAAAATGACTAAAAAATTGGCCTCACACACTTGGAATGAGGAAGAAATTCAGAAATGTTTATTGACACATTGTGTAAGAGATAAAGAAGTCAGGAAAGAAATCGAAATGAAAGATCTCAAAACGGCGGAACAAATTAAAGAAACTATAAAGAAGATAGAAAAAGTTAACAAGGTTATTGAACAAGTAAACACGGTGAGATCAATACGACCTACAACTGGGGAAGAACTTATAGAGATGTAGTACAAGTTGGAGCCACGAAGAGAGAAATCAACGAATGGAAACCAGAGACAAGAGTTAAAGTGATAGAATGCTGGACGTGTCAAAAACCGGGACACAGTAGCAGAGAATGTAATATAAAAAGAAGATTTCAATGTTATGCATGTGGTGTTGAAGGTCACATACGAAGAGAATGCCCAACAATCAAATGTCATAGATGCAATGCACGAGGACACAAAGAAAGAGAGTGCTACACAAATATGGAAAGACGAAATCAAGGAAGAGATCAAGACCAAAGGAAGATGTCAGGAGGAAGAATTCAAAGAAATACCTATCAACAAAGGGAAGATATGTATCAACCAAGGAACGTACATCAAAGACAATGGGGAAAACAATATAACAGAAAAGATATTGCAGCTATCGAGTCTGATGATGAGATGATGAATACAAAACAGTCAAGCCAGCCAGACGAGTATAACAGGGAGAATGACCCAAACGAGCACGCTCCGTCAAACGGGACATTGATCGGAGCAATTTACTAAGTAAGATTGATTTCAACCAAAGAATGAATGCTAACGGTATGTGTAATTTAAGTATGGATGATGATTGTATGATTGATAAAGATTGTAGTGTTTTTGAACGTGATATTAATAATAATAGTAGTGTAGAAATTAAAAAGTCGAATGATAAGGAAAGTCAGAAAAAATTTAAAGAGGAGTGTAAAGTAAATGAAGTAGTAAAACACGAGGAAAGAACGATAGAGAAAATTTACAAATTCCTAAAGAAAAATGGAGACGTGTGTATTAATGAAATTGTAGAAGATACTAGAGAGCAGAATATTTTGTCAGTAGAAGAACAAAAAAGTCCAGTAATAACATATAATATAATGCAAGGTAGACCGAGTACAACACTGGATATCCAAGGGCGGAAAGTAGATTGTTTATTGGATACAGGAGCGCGAATTAATGTGATGGCTAAATCTGTAATTGATCGATTAGAAAATATCGAAATATTAGAAACAAGGGAATCGCTAAGATGTGCAAACAACAGTAGATTAGAAACTATGGGTAAACTAAACATCAATGTTAAAATGGGCAGTATGGAAAGAAATGTAACATTCATTATAGTAAAGAATTTAATACCAGAAATTATTGGAGGAGTAGAACTACAAAGGTTATTTGGTATAGAATTGAAATGTATACTAGAAGAACATGAAAAACGTAGTGATTTCATTTGCGAAATAGAAGCTAGATTTGGGCGGATTATAACAGATGAAGAAAGATTACGTCATGCCATCGACGTTTTAAAAGTTACCGGAAATAAGAGACTGCTAGAAATATTTCAGGCAAACAAGAATGTTTTTATGGCAGATAAATGGGACATTGGGTGTACCAATCTGATAAAACATAAGATCATCACGAAAGGAGAGCCAATAATGATTAAACCGAGACGTCAGCCAATACATTTGGAAGACAAGATTGAGGAAGCAATAAAAAATCTAGAAAACAACGGAATAATTAGGAAGTGCAATTCACCGTGGAACACACCTTTAGTTTGTGTATGGAAGAAAGAGAAAAAAGACATCAGGCTTTGTCTAGACTTCAGACAATTAAACAAGATAACAGAAAGACAAGCATTTCCAATGCCAAATGTAGATGAAATTTTAGACATCCTACACGGATCCAGATATTTTAGCTCAATCGACTTGGGAAATGCTTATTACCAAGTGAAGTTAGATAAAGAATCTCAAGAGAAAACAGCATTCTCAACAAAAGAAGGACAGTTCTGTTTTAACAGGATGCCGTTCGGTATTGCAGCGGCACCAGGAACATTTCAAGAATTAATGACGAAAGTATTGAAAGACTTGTGGAAAGATGGAGTGATGGTATATTTAGACGACATCCTAATATTCACAAAGACAGAAGAAGACCATTATAACATATTTGGAAAAGTCCTAGGGAAGATCGCAACAGCAGGACTAAGATTGAACCCCGAAAAATGTCAAATATTTAGAAAAGAAGTGAAGTTTCTGGGACACATAATAAATAAAGACGGCATACAAACAGATAATACTAAAATAGAAGCAATACAATCATTTCAAAAACCAAAATGTGTGAAGAATCTGAGGAGCTTTCTGGGTATCTGTAACTATTATCGACGGTTCATAAAAGACTATGCAAAGAAGGCAAGAGCACTAGAAAGTATATGCGGAAAAAACAATGACAAAATAAGATGGACAGAGATGTGTGAAAAGGCTTTCGGGGAAATGAAAGAAGCATTGATAACCGCCCCAGTATTGGTATTTCCAGATTTCAGAAAAGAATTTATATTAGACACAGACGCGAGCTTCGATACTATTGGAGCAGTTCTTTCGCAAAAGGATGAAAAAGGACATGAACATGTCATTGCATATGGTTCACATGCGATGAGCAGCCACGAAAAAGGATACTGCATTACCAGAAAAGAATTATTGGCAATATACTATTTTTGTAAACATTTCAACCACTACTTATATGGTAAGAGATTCGTACTGAGAACGGACCATAAAGCTATTACGTTTATGGTAACAACGAAGAAACCAATAACGGCTCAATTCCAGACATGGATCAACTATTTAAGCAGTCTGGATATTAAAATGGAATACAGGAAAGGAACAAGCCATACAAACGCGGATATGCTATCCAGGAAAACATGCGGAACATGTGTACAGTGTATGATGGAACACGAAGACGCAAAAACCGGCAAAATTAAAACCAGAATATTAACAGTAACAGCAGAAGGCGGATATAACAAGTGGCAAAATGACAATATGGAGGTCCAAGAAATAAAGAATAAGTTAGAAAATAAAGATTGTAAGTTCATAATGGAAAACAACACGGTACTAACTAAACAAGGTAAAATATGGATACCGTCAGATAATAGACAGAGGATGATAAAAGAAGTACACGTATTGCTGTGCCATGCAGGTGCACAGAAAGTAACAAAATATATCCAGAACAACTGCGACATGGAAAATCTAGCAACGGAAGTAAAAAAGGTAATTGAGAACTGCGAAAGATGTCAGAAAATGAAAACGATAACAACCAAGACAAAGGAGGAAACTCAAACAATAAAGAGTACAGAACCATTCGAGAAGATATATATGGATATATGTGGGCCATTGAAAGAAACGTTCAACAAAAAGAAATATATTTGCGGAATCATTGACCACTATAGTAAATACATCTCATTAACGGCCATAAACAAGCAAGACGAAAGAACAATTAGTGAGACGTTATTAAATAAATGGATATTAAAGTTTGGAGCGCCAAAAGAACTTCATGTAGATTGTGGGAAGAACTTTGAAGCAAGAAGCATAAAAGAACTAGCAAAGACAGCTGGCATTGAATTAATTTTCTCAAGCCCATATCACCATAACACGAATGGTATTATTGAAAGACAATTCAGAACAATCAGAGAGTATATTAACGCGTCATTGAATGAAGGAGGAAGGAAAAACTGGGCTGATATAGTGCCAGAAATAGAATATACGTTAAATGCAACAGTTCAAAAAACAACGGGAGTAAGCCCAGCAGAGATTATATTTGGGAGGAAGATCGACAGAATGAAATGGTACTCGAATAAAGAAATAAATAGAGAAGATATGGAAAAGAGAATAGAGGATAAAACACTAAAACCAAAAATAAGCAAAACAGTGAGAAATTTTGAAATGGAAGATGTGGTCTTGATCAAACAAGAAATTCGAAATAAAGACGATGCAAGGTGGGAAGGGCCGTACAAAGTGATAAAGAAAATACATGAACGGAGCTACTTACTTAAGGATCAAAATGGGAAGATGGTAGTCAGAAATGTTGAGAAGATCAAACATTTTAAAAAAGGGGGATGTGAGGAATTAAAATTAAAATACTAAATTAAATTAGTTCACGATTAAAATTTGTAAAGTTTTAATTGAAACTTAAATTATTTTAAGATATTAAAATTGAAATGATAATTGAAATTTTAAAATAAAATAATTTTTAATAAAATTGAAATTCAAGTATGAATGCAATGGTATGTTGATATTTGGTTGAAATTAAAATTTAGAAAATGTCCCAAGAATATTTGTTTATATAATCAGATTTTATGAAATATAATTTGGATTTAATAGTCTTAGTAATTTATTTTGATGACTGAAGAATTGGATGTTATAGCTTCTAACAAAGTTAATAAAATTTCTAATTGAAATTGTATTTCTTTTGATTGTTCAAATTTTTATGTGCTTTTATTTAAAGATTTCTTGGTCAGTAAACAATTTTTGATATTGATTTGTTCGGTAACTAGTTATTGATAACATATTGTGAGTGTGTGAATAACCAAGTATTTTAAAGGGAAATGATTGAGAGAAAATTTTATTTTTAAGTGGGTTAAGTTGGTTGAATATCGGTGTTCAGAGAGTAAATATTATTTAAATATGACATTTTAATGAATAAGTAAATTATTCAATGCCTAGTATGTATATAGAGAGTTGTACAGTACTCAGTTATTTGTATACAGTACCTAGTGATTGTTGTTCAGTTATTAATCAATGGATTATTCACTGTGTATGGGTTATCAGTATTCAGAAGTTGATACCAAGTAAATATAACAATGGATTTGGTTTCAATGAATTTGATTAATTATCGCTTGATAACAAGGTAACTAAGCAACCAAAAAATTTACCAATTTGGAGACATCAATTATCGATAAAAGAGTGAAGAAGTTAATAAAATTTCAACTTGTATTTCTTTTGTTGAACCTTTTATGTGATTTATTTCAAAATTTGTTGGTCAATAACCTATCATTAATATTTATTGGTTCAGTAACTAGTTATAGGTAACATTTGGGTTTATAGTCAATAACCATGTATTTTAAGGGGAGATTATCGATTAGGAACAAGTTTATTGATATTTGTAATGGGTTGAGTCGGTTGAATATTGTTATTTAAAGGGTAAATACTATCTAAATGAATATTTTTATGAAAAAAAACATTTAATAGAAGAATAATTGTTCAAAATTGGATAAAATTTTAAAGATAGTTGAAAAATGTTTGACTTTAATAAAATAATTTCAATTATTTCAATAAAATACAATAATCAAATACAAAATTTTATTCAGAAAAGAGGTCTTGCTAACTACTCAGTAACTAAAAAACCAAGTGATTTACAGATATAGAGTCATTAATGATGTGAAAGAGAGTTAAGAAAATTTTATTAATAAATTTGTATTTTTACTTGTATTTCTTGTTATTGATTTACTTTTATTTAAAGTTTTGTTGGTAAGTAACCAAATATTTATTTGTTCAGTAACTAGTTATCGGTTACCTAATATGTATACAAGTAGTCGGAATGAAGTTCCCAACAGGAAAACCTCAACATGTAGTGGATAGAAGTGGAAAATATCCAATCTTATTCTTCAAGAGCGGAAAATGAAGAATAATGGGTTGCAAGAGACCATTACAGGAAGGTGATCTCAAATATTAGATTCAAGATTTACAAATACAATCATTATCTTTGAATATTGACATGGGTTGTCTAATCAACTTGTATGATTTGTCTACCAAAACAGAAAACATTTACGAACCGGAACTGTTTCCTGCATTAAGACTTGTCAAGTATAATCCACTTTGTGTGAATGTATTTGCAAGTGGAAAAGTCGTTGTAACGGGGATAAAAACATTGGAATACAACAGTTTAGTACAAGAAATATTTAATTTTATAAAAATTTTAATTAATAATCTTAATACCGACGAAGAAATACTCGATTATTTATTAAGCACTGATTGTGTTTAAATAGATTGAATTCTGACGATTGTAAAAATTAAAAATGATTGATGAGCAAGAAGCATACGTATTCGAAACAATTCTGTTGAAGATGGAAGAACTGTTTCCGAATATGAAAAACAAACTTTCCTATTGTGCTCATGAATATTTGGCTACACGGATCTATCAAATGACAGGAATAAACATCAAAGAAATTGTACGGATGCACTACGAATCAGTTCAAGGATCTGGTTTGAAATGTTTAGATGACTGCATTGTTTGTGTAGATCCCTCAATGTTGACTTGTCCTTTTAGATGCAGATGCTGCAGAGACTACAAGAAGAAAGAAGTTGTACATATTTTGTTGGCTGAGCTAAAAAGAGATTATTATAAGCAGATTTGTGATGATTTAAATTAAATTAATTTTGATCATTTTACGTGTTTATTTTATGTGTTGAGAATTGGTTGAATTATTATTATTATTATTATTATTTTTATTATTATTATTATTTTTATTATTATTATTATTTTTATTATTATTATTATTTTTATTATTATTATTATTAATATTATTATTTTTATGCTAAAATTATCATTTTTTATTCAATTATAATAGTTTTATGTATAAAAATACTAAAAATTTAAATTAGAAATACTTATATATTTTAAAATTTATCTTAAAAATTTAATAACTACATATAAAATAATTTGTTATAAAATTTAATCAATAATCAATTACATAAAATCGCGCCAAAATATATAAAAATTAATAAACATACACATAAAAATTTATGTACACAATAATATTCTTAAAAATATACTAAAAAACACACATAAAAATCCACTTAAAAATATATTGAAAAATTTTGAAAAAATACACACAAAAAATTACATCATTGTGTAATCAATACACACCGTAAATAATCACTAAATAAACCCCTCTATATATATTATGCAATGGTGTGTGGTCCCAGTGTGTTCCTAACTACCTACTACTGTTAGAAGATTGGAAAACCAATATTATTAGATATTACTATTATACTTAGTAGAAAATTTTCTGAAATTGGCGATAAACGGATGAGATCAACATAAGTAAACGTTAAATGAAATTGTGAGCTTCGATTAATAAATGTCTTGATCTTTACAAAAGTTCTTTCAAATTTCATCGGTCGAATCGATTTTATGAAGGGTTTTGGTCCAAGGCTATGAAAGTTGATAATATTGATGTTTTGATGATTGGAGAAAAATATACAAACGTAGATGGAGTGAAGAATGCGTTAAAATGTTTTAAGCTTATAGAAAGTAACAAGCTGAACATTTTGATACAAAAATAAGGAATGATATTTATGTCTTCGACATTTTATCTCAGCCACACATAAATATTAAGTCATGAAATTACAGATAATGGAGCACTGATTTAACAACATCTTCGTCGCCAACCGATGCATTTGAAAAGTAAAATTGATGTGTTAGTAGAAACGGGAATCATGAGCCAATTTTATCTGAAAATCGGCTTCTATCAAATGATGCATTATCTCCCCAATTTCACCAAGTATTTCTTTTTGAAACTATTGCATTTTGTTACATATATTAACTTCATTTTAAACAAATTTAATTGGTTGATTTGAAAAATTGTAGCCATGTTAAGGATAACTAAGTTTGAGAAACCTCAGGGTTTAAAATTGTTTGGTTTTATTAATAAAAGTTCCTAATATATTTGGTTTCTTGACTTCGCGCATCCTTTTGATCAAAGAATAGAAAACAAATTTACCGAATCAATCACTATTCATACTTTTATATGAATTGAGTAAATTAACAATGGAAAACTACTCATGTGACATTTCGAATAGTTTATGCTTTTGACAAAACAATAACTTCTCACTTGAGGCTTCTATAATCTATATAGTTTGTTTCTGTATAGTTTCTCTCTAATTTTTTGGGCTTCTCAACCTTTTGGTTTCTCGTTTTATTTTCTCTCCTATCTATTGTTGCCTCTCCTTTCATATGAATTGGTAGATAAGTCAGGTATTGTTGTAGTGTACAATAAGGACAATCGCCGTGCATATTTAGCTTTAAAATGTGGAGACTCCATCCCCCTAAAAAAAATTTCTATGGGATGGGGTGTGTATTTTTTAAGTTAATTATTTGTTCTAATGAAGTGAATTATTTTACTTTATTTTTTGTTTTAATTTTTAAAATTTTTAGAATTTTTAAAAATAAAGTTTTAAAAATCTAAATATTTTTTCTCGAAAAAATAGCCTAAAATTAAAATTGACTTGAAATGCCTATATTTGGTCACACTATAATGATGGGGTATTTTGAGCTCTCCATAAAAATTGGCTTGAAACGCCTATAGATGAAAAAGTCTAAACATATTTCCTCGATTAAAAAGCTTAGAAAGAATAATTGGCTTAAATCGCCTACCCATTAAAAAGGCTTAAAATATTTTTTTTCGATTAAGAAGCCTAAAAATAAATCATTCATAAAAAGTCAAAGTATTTTTGTATAGTCATTAGGGCGTGTCGATGGAATACAAAACTTACAGGACTACTTTGTCTCTACTAAAGAAAGTTGTCCTTGTATATCCAAAGTTCATATGCAAATGTTCTTTCAAATTGGTTAATGTAAAGGGCCCCGCGTTTATGTAAAAGAAAAGGGTGAAATTACACTGTGTTTATTTCTCAGCTATTATAAAGTCACAATAAAAACATTAGCGATAGAATTAGGTTGAACACTGAATACGATCAACTTGTGAAATATCCTTCTTTAGTTTCAATATCTTTATTTTCATACTTTCTCCTTGAGTTTTCTGCTGATACAATCATGCTATGTCTTGTGTCGTGACCGTAAACCTTCGAGGAAACACGAGTAACTTCCTTTACAGTCCGTATAACTGCCTGAGTATGACAATGAAATTTCAGTATTGGCAATCGAGCTGATTCAATTTGCTGTCTTAGATACCCGTCAGATATGTCATTTGAAATAAGTTAAGGCAGTGGTTTCCAACCTTTTTGTACCGGCGCCCCCCTTTTAAAAATAAATTGTTGCGTCCCGTTAATTTATCTAAAAATCAAATTTCATAAATACTCAACTGATATTATAATTTATTTAATGGGCTACAAAATAATATACAATATTATGTAAAAATATAATATATTTATTATAAGAAATATAATAACAAAACAAAAAATGGGTTTCTAATCCATTCATATTTGGACTTGTCAAGATCTTTAAAGTACAATGAGAATTGCTTCCATAGACTGGCCAAATGATTATTAATAAGAACTTTTCTTTCTATTTCATCAGCAAGACAGGTAATTTTAAAAGTGGGAAATATGTCAAAGTTATTATTTTTCAAATTTATTATCCACAGTTCCAATTTTTTCATAAATGCAGTAATCTTGTATTTCTGCGTAAAAGCATGAATTTGAGCCCCTTGCATTGATTTATTTTAAATACTGAGTCTTTGAAAAAAGTATCAACTAAATACGCAAGTTTTACACGGAATTTCTTGTCATAAAACAAGTGTGCTTCATCTCTATTATTATCACTAAGAAATATGGCGATCTCTTCTTTTAGCTCAAACACCCTTTGAAGTACTTTGGCATTAGAAAGCAAACGTGCCTCACAATAGTATAGAAGTTATCTATATTCTGAACCCATGTCATCACACAATTTTGCGAAAAGCCTTCCTCTTAATGGGCTATTTTTGATAAAATTTACAACTCTTGTAATAACTTCAAATACTGTTAGTAGATCTTCACCCATATCTCTTGAAACAAGTGACTTTCTATGAATCATGCAATGCGTCCAAACTGCACGAGAAGCCACCTTTCGAACTAGTGCCTGTAGACCAAAATTTTTTCCTGCCATAGATGGAGCTCCATCTGTGCATAGTCCAACACAATTCTCCCACAGAATGCCATTTTCATTAAAAAAATTATCAATGATTTTAAAAACTCCCCTTGCTGTAGTATTGCATTCAATAGGTTTACAGAATAACATGTCTTCTCTAACATCAGTTTCCACAACATATCTTACATATGTTATCAAGTGTGCATCCTTAAGAACATTGGTAGCCTCAACTACTTGCAACGCGAAAGAAGATAGTTTTACTTTTTCTATTAATTGATCGCAAAGATCTTCAGATATATCGGATATTCGTCTTCCCACCGTATTATCTGCAAGTAGAATGATTTTAAGTTGATCAGCATATGATTCACCGAGCATCGTTTCTATCATGTCAATAGCTGCAGGTAGCACCAAAGTTTCTCCTATTGAATGGGGTTTTTTGCATTTAGCAATTCTTTAAGAAACTTTATATGACGCAAGCAATGCTTTTTGTGTTACAGACATAGTCTTTGAAAAAATTTCTTGTTGTTTATTTAAATTCTCTTATTTTCTTTTGGAAAAATTCTCTTGTAGTGAAAAAATAGTATGTTAACATCGGCCAGGATATTATTTTATTGTTTCGGATGTTTATAACCCTGGCACTTCGCGCTCGTGCTCGTGATTTTGCTAATAACATTATGCTGAGCTATGGTAGGAATGCTAGCTTTCGCCTAGATGGCAATTACATCGCGTAGACTGTATTTGTGATGAAGCATCGTGGGATTGATTTCGATACCACAAGAAACACTTAAATACTTCTTCTTGAATAGGAAGCTGATTTATAGGAAGTACACTTGACTGACCAAATATTCCATGGCGACAACTGGATCTAGTTAAGCTATTAGCCATCTAGAACTTAATTAAAATAATAAAGTATTTAGGTAAATTACAAATATACCATAAAATTATACTTATGTTATAGCTTCTATAAATTAGAATTACAGATGGATTATCGAATAAGCGCTGTATGAGGCAATGATACAGTAAAACACATTTAAATGAATTATAATTTCTTATTTTTATGAAATGCGATAATAGTGCGATAACATTTTATTTTTTATTCAGGTAATTTTAATAAGGAATAATGAATACATTAAAATGTACATAGATATATTAATATATATGCAGTCTGATCAAATGCGGGGACGTAAACTTACTTTAAAACACAATGATTAAAATAGTACTTGTATGCATGATTGGCAACTTTTCCTACTAAAGACGGTATAGTTTGTGAAAATCGACAGGCATTAATAGTCATAAACATTTTATGTGATAAAAACATACTGTTTCTGTTGTTGGTTTCTGATGGGACACATCGTTTCTGTATTGTTTGTTCCTGATTTGATCTTTGATAACATTGATTTCCTCTTGAAGTTGCAATATCATATCATCTTTCCTCGAGTTGATTGAGATAATACTTTTATTTTGCGTTTCTATCTCGTAATAGAAATCAGCTAACTCTGCTAAATTTGAGAGTGATTTATCGTTGTGATTTATTAGATAATGTTGACAGTTTTCTGATAATTTCTGAAGAAATTGAAATTTAATTAGATTTGAGTCTTTCCCGTAGATCGTTGGTTGAATGATTTTGTGATAACTGATTATTTCATCCAGAACTGTTGACAGCTTAAAGTTGTCAATTTCTTTCTGCTTGGGTTGTTGCCAGAGTTGTTTCTTTGATGATGGCTTCTTTTAATTTATCATATTGAGAGCCACAAAGTGGGTCCATAGTGTATACCGATTTGTCTAAAACATCCGGTGGCAAACTTTTTAATAAGTAGAAGTACTTTTTCATCGTATTACGGATATTAGATATCTCAAATGACGCATCCACTTGAGTAAACCAATTTTTTGCGCTCAAAAAGTAATTTGCGATTCTTATTTAGAGTAAGTTATTTTCCCCAACTGTCGAGATCCCACTTCTGACACAATTTTTGTTGTTATATTTTATTACAGACATAATTGAAGGTTTTTGAATATTAATTTATTACAAATTTCTATATATTTAAACAACATATTTATATAATTAATTCGAATTTCATTAAATTGAATAATTTTTAGAATATGCTTTTTTATGGTTACTACAATAATAAATTCATCTACAAACATTAAAATTTAACACAATAACTAAACACTTAGACATCAATATCAGTTAACTGACTAGATTTATTAGGAATTGAAAATTCAAAATAATATAAAAATCAAACATTTAAAAATAACTACAAAATTTATTTAATTAAAATCTTTGTTGTCTTTATTTCTATATTTTTTTCTGATCTTAAAATGGATGTAAATAAATACTTTCCTCTTAGAGTTAATCCTTCAAATATTAAGCCTCTTAAAATTTATCCTATTAAATTAATCCTCTTAATTCTATCAAAATAATCCGTCTTCAATCACACTTAATCTTATTAAAGAATTACACAATAAAAATATTTTCAAAGAAACTTTTTTCATTGATTTTTCATTGATTTTTAACTAAACTAAACAATGATGTCCACAAAAATAATTAAAAATTATTTATTCATTTATTCATTCTAACAAATGTTTACTAAATATTTGAAAATTGAATTCACATTTCAGAAAAAATGAAAATAAATATATTAACACTTTAATATTCTTTTATTAATTTTTAAAAAATTTTAAATTTTATTCGAATCCAATAAACTTTTCATTGGTAAATCGAATTTTAAAATTTTGGAAATTTCTTTAAATAAATATATTTGTTGAATACAATTGAGTTAAGGAAAATATCAATCACAGAAGAAGAGGAGAAAGAGGTGTTAAATTTTGTTTATGAGAGATCAGGGTCTTTTATAGATAGAAATATTATGAATAAACATTGTAGAAATTGGCTAACATATTTATTTATTTAAATTTTATTTATATAAATGATTCCGCTGTCGGCAAAGAAAAGGATTTTAAAGTTAAAGTTTAATAATAATAATAAATCTTAATTAATATATTTCTATTTAAATATTTCTAAAAAATTAAATATTCAATTCTTTAAAACAAACAATTAAATTAAATAATAATAAATAAAAATAATTATATTATTAAAATTTTTAAAAAAATAATATTAATAAAAATATTTTTTAAAAATAAAATTATAGAATTCATTAAAACAAGTAATTAATTTTTATAAAAACGTTTTAGGTGGGATTTCGGATAAATTATCAAGCCGAATATCCAGGGATTATCTCAAGCAAAACCTTCCACCTGACATTGTTTTAGGCCATATATCCCGGGTCAATGTTTATGAAATAAATAGTTAAATAAGTTTGGAAACGATTTTATTAAAAAGAAAACGCTATTCAAACACTCGTCGTACGATATATTTCGACAATTTAACTGTCATCTTAAATCAAAAACTCCTGTTCTATTGTGTTCAGATCCCGTTTATCAAGTTACATGTAATAGTTGTAATGCCACATACATTTGAGAGATTTCCCGTTATCTCTGTACTCGAGTTCTAGAGCATTGTCGATTGAAGGGTTTGACCAATATTATTGAGAAAAACATAGGCTGTAAAAGTAAAATAGGAATGTCTAATTTTAAAATTTTGTTGAAAAGTTTTAATAATTATTGTGTACTTGTAATATGTGGGGCATTGTTGATAAGGTCATTGGGTCCAAAGATTAATGTACAAAGTGCTATTACTACGAATATTTTGAATATTTTAAATAGTTTGACTTTGTAAAATTGTGATAAATTGATGTTTCAGTATTGTTAATAAATTTTTAAATTTTAATATAATTAAAATAATTTAATTTATAAAATATTGCATTGTTATTTTAAAATTTTATTATAATAGAGATAAAAATTCTAATATTTATATAAAAAAATTTTAAAAAATAATGTAAAAGTATTTAAATATTTATTTAAATGTTATAGGGACTTTTTTGATTTTCACCTCTGATTTCTTTTCATTTATAAATGACATAATATTTTCTACAAAATTTGACTATGAATCAGATTAATTTATGGTATTCACGAATTTTCGACACAGACTTTTTTCAATTGATTTCGATCATTAGTAATTAAATATATTCTAAATGCAACTTCGGTGTTTGGAAATTAAATGACAAGATTCAAGACAAATAATAAGCTATACAACCTGTGACTAACTTGATGAATTAAATGAATTTCACCACTATTGGCTTTTTCATGAATTCCTTCAGAGTTAAATAACATTTCAGCTTCTTCGGACTGAGGGTTAACAGTGTTCGTTGTAAATCCCAATTTAAACAAATTCATGTTCTGACTGTTAACTAATTCTTTTTCTTTCTTTTCAGCTTTTCGCTTACGTTTGGGCGATCCACTTAGATAAACATGTTTGTTTGACATTTTTTGTTTCCGATTGATCGTTAAATATTTTTAAATGAATTTTTTTTTATATTAATCTGATTTATTTATTTAATAAATATTTTCTCTTGCTAATAACAACTGGTGATGCTGTCATGACGTATTTATTTGTTAAATAAAAAATCACATGCGGAGTCGGATAATGGAAAATTGGTAATACGAGTTTTATTTTTATGTTTTTTACATTTTCCGGGTCAGGCCTTGCGGACCCATAAAATCTCTGGGTCCTGTGCCAATGTGCAGTTGACACAATGGATAATCAGACCCTGCATATTGTGTACTACTACATATAATGTTGAAATTAAATATATTTTATAATTATTAATTATTTAAATATGCTTATAAATTATTTTAATTTCTTCTGAAAATAAAGGATATCTATTTTTGGAGGGATATCCCCCCGGGGGTGCTCATGAAAAGTGACAAAGGGAAGGAGATCAAAGATTGCTTATTTTTGGGGGGCGTCCTTAATGGATGCTTCCTTAACATAAATATCTTTACAGTTAACACTTTTTTAAGTTTTAAATACCTTGCAGCGCACTTTAAGAAACCTTGGTCTAACTGCTGTAAATTTTATTTAAGATGGCAGCAATGTTATTAATTAAAATATTAATTCTTATAAATGTGTGGAAATTTTAATTAAAAAAATATATCATATTTACTCATTAAAATTAAAATGAGGTTTACAATCAAGTAAATTCGGTATTAGGAAAAAAATAAGGCGTTTTTATGTAAAAATGATGCAAAGAATTTTGACATTTCAGATTTGGAATCGATTCATTTTGACAGCTTAAATCTTTAGCAGAGAGATCGAATATTTGCAGAAACTGGGCTGATTAGATAGAATTTCATCGATTGCACACACACAACAATTTACAGATCTCAATCGGCCAATCAAAACCAATCTTAGCATTTAGGCTCTTTGTGCATAAATTATTGAAATCAAAAATGAATTTATCGACAGAAAATGGAAATCAATGTCCAATGTTTAAAGAAAACCCGAAAAGATTTCTATTCGTTTTACTTTGTCTATTTGGATTAGTTTTCTTGAGTGTATATTATTATTTTTTTGATATTTCAATTTTTAACTCTCCGAAATTGGAATTTTCAAATTCATATTTATGCAAATATTTTATTAATAACAATGAGACCTGGAACTTCACCGAATTCGATGTGACCACAATCGGTGACATGACACCGATACAATTGCAGTTGCATAACTCCAATATTTCTTACAAAGGATATTCGGATCTGAAATTCAGCAAAGACTGTGGAATACCGGGCGAACACGAGCAACTTTTCCAATTGATGAAATTCTGGATCAAGTTCACTTCTGATCACAATATACCTTGGTGGTTGGCCTATGGATCACTGATCGGATCAATTAGGTAATTTATACTGTTAATTATTGTATGTAGTTTATAGGAGGTTCGGTGGAATCCCAAAGAACCGAAGACTATTTGCGACTAAAGCTATTGTATAAATTCAATTTATTCAGTGAATTAAGAGTCCCATGTGAGAAAATTATATAATAAAAATGAATAGTTTTAGGCACGCTTCAAACTAGGATATTTATTAAAGTAGCATACAGTTATTAATATGAAACGCATTATAGTGAGTGACGTGACTGATCCGGATGGCCTGCATAATTTAAATAACAATTCGGTAACTGCATTAAATATATAATCATTCAAATGTAAACTTTCTGATCTCATCATTCAAATGTAAACTTTCTAATATAATCATTCAAATGTAAACTTTCTAATATAATCATTCAAATATAATAATTCAAATATAATCATTCAAATAAAATCATTTAAAAATAATCATTCAAATATAATCATTCAAATAAAATCATTTAAAAATAATCATTCAAATATAATAATTCAGATATAATCATTCAAATATAATCATTCAAAAATAATAATTCAAATATAATCATTCAAATATAATCATTCAAATATAATCATTCAAATATAATCATTCAAATATAATCATTCAAATAAAATCATTGAAATATAATAATTCAGATATAATCATTCAAATATAATAATTCAAATATAATCATTCTAACGTGTAATAATTTGTCATTTAAAATATTATTATTTCAGGAATATTTATATGCATATTATACAAAATACCCTTCCCAATGACAAGTTCTTATTTCCCGAAATCATAATCCGCTGTTGTTGTTTGTTTGTTCGAGATGATATTACTGTTGATTCTTTTTGGCTGTCATTTCCTACATTTTCATCATGAGTTTCGCTTTCTAATTGGCCTTATATATAGAGTGACCAGACGTCCTGGTTTTCCTAGATAGTCCCGATTTAAGGTACTCTGTCCCAGCGTCCCGAAACATGTCTTAGGGACGGCCTATTGTCACAGATTTACATATTTTACAAATTTTGTATTCGAAAACACGGAAGTCAGACGTGACTACACGACACTGAGTCTGATTCTGAGAATCTGACTCAACTATGTTTGTTGTGTTTTGTATGTTTTTTCTCACTCTGTTGACCACTTTTGTACCGATAACAGTTGTTCGACTCCTAGTGTAATAAGCTAATAAGGTATGTTGCGTTTTATTTATTTAAATAAATATGAAGTAATTTTTAAAAATCGAGTTCGTGAAATCCATATTAAAATTATATGTCCCGTATTTTGTATGAAATTGATAATTTGTTTGTATATTATGATTTGAACTGCCAGGAATTTTATGATTAAATTATCTCCAAACCAGAAATATTAAGGCAAGTCGGGTCAAACAAAAAATATGAATAAGTAGCACATTGTTATAAATCGAATGATTCTGATCTAATCTGTGCTTTATAATTTATTTTGTTTTGCATGTATAAATAATTAGAACATGATAATTCTAACTATTTATGTACTTATTACATGTACATATACTATTTATGCATAAATTTGTAATTGTACTGTATTGTTTAAATCAATGAGATTGAGACCTTTTTGGTGTCCCGGTTTGGTTTTTACGAAATATGGTTACCCTACTTATATATTCCAAGATTTCCGGTTAAGTTTATATTTTATAAATGTCATCAACAATTTATATCTTTTTAATTAATTTTTATTAGAAAATCTTTTCGATTAAAGATTAGGTGAAAATTATTTTGCCTTTGGTTTCTTAGTAATGTAATAAACGAATTTCAATAGGACTTACTTTAATTTTAGTTTATATGTATAAGGAACGTTTTCCTATAGTTATTGCAAGATTCAGAATGTGGCTAGGCTTTCAAATATCTGAAGCAAGAACTCTCAAATTCTAAACATTAATAGTTTTTTTCCTCCACCAAAACACCTTGTATATGACTTTTCTTTATATAAACAAACTAATGCTAACACAATCACAAACGATATCAAGCACTTATAATAATTTATCATATAATACGTATTTACTTTGGAAGCAAAGGTCGAAATTGCTTCGCATGTTCTAGTGGTTAATAAGCATATAATAATACAATTTATTACACCTACCAGCAAATAAGGTGCTAGAGGGCAAGAATAATTCATTGAAATATATTTTGTTTGTTGTTTAGGGTTTTTATTTCTTTATTATTATTTATTATTATTTTTAGAAACTAAAGATATGATAATATAATTATTACTTCACAGCAAGGGCTTATTTTGTTATTTAGTTATCTGATATATTATTATTATTATTATTATTATTATTATTATTATTATTATTATTATTATTATTATTATTATTATTATTGATAAACTTTAAAACATTTTTTGGAGATGGTGTAATCATTTATATAAACATTTTTTAGAATTGAATAAATAATTTTTGATTTTTAAAAAATTTAAAGTTTTTATTCTACTCTATTAAATTTATAATATTGGCAAATCTTATTTGAAAAATATTTTGGAAATTTGCTTAAATAAATATATATGTTGAATACAGTTGAGTGAAAGAAAATATCAATCAAAGAAGAAGAGGAGAAAGCGAAAGTCTAGTTAAATTTTGGTTATGAGTGATCAGGGCCGATTTTCGGTCGAAATATTTCATATTTCATTTTATGAATAAACATTGTTGAATTTTGTTAGCATTATTAGTTATTTAAATTTTATTTATATTATTATTATTGTTATTATTATTATTATTATTATTATTATTATTATTATTATTATTACTATTATTATTATGATTATGATCATTATTATTATTATTATTATTATTATTATTATTATTATTATTATTATTATTATTATTATTATTATTATTATTATTATTATTATTATTATATAAATTTATCAATACAGGCATAAAGATATGGTTGCTTGGGATTCTGACATTGACCTAGGGATGCCAACGCAGTACGAACACCTTTTAAGAAATTTGAGTACTAGTCGGTTGAACATCTCAAATAAACAAGTAAAGAGTATTTTCTATAAAATTGAATTCTCAGTGCAAGTATAAATTATAAGAATTATATATTCCAAATTAATAAATAAAATGCTAAAATCTAAAAGTAAAAATATTATTACAAAATTTTGTTTTATAATATTGTTGAGATTATCAAAAAATAACTAAAATATTTTGAAAGAATAAATGTTGGATAACAAGAAAATTGAAACATTCGAATTAAACAAATAAATATCGAATAAATGTTCATATGAAAAATTAAAAGTGAAGAAACTGTAAAAGAATCAGAATTAATTGATGCTGACAAACAATTATAATGTCAATTCGATATGACGTTTATTGATTTTATACTACTTTATTTTGGTGTAATTATATTTTATGTTATGTTATAAATAATTTAGAATATTTAAATCTATATAAATTAACAACCTGTGATCCTGACAAACCCTAATTGTGATTTTTAACAATCTATCAATTTACAATGTTGACAATATTATATGTGCTCATTTTATTTTATTTTGACGGTAGTTGACTATATATTTTGATAGTAATTTTAAAGTTTTATGTTTGATGTATATATTTGTTTTAATAATCTTACATATCATAGAAATAAGAAAAGAAAATATATGTGAGTTAGACGGAACATGTGACATTATATGATTTTACCTTCAAAATAAAAATTAATACCAATATAAACATTTAATTTTTAAATAATACCAAAATATCTCAAAAATAATTTCTAAAATTAAAAAGACACTTCTAAGTGTCTAAATTATTTTTATCAAGGCAATTCATATTTTGGTCATAATAAAAATAATAAAATGATTAACAAGTGCCAGTGAAAATAACAATAATAATAATTGACGCGAGGTGTAATTAAGTGCATTCAAAAGACACTCTAAGTGTCAACAAAAACAACAAATTTTACTATATAAACTGAGAAATTTCTCAGTCAAATCACAACTAAAATCATAACTTAGGTTTCTAAGTCTAGAAGTTTTAATTAAAGCGTACAGTACATAGCCTAGATTTGGCATCTACATTTGAACACAATCACATTTAAACAAGAGCTAATTGGTAACAACCTTTTGGTGAAGGTAAATTTTTACTGTAAATTGGTTTTATTAAAAATAATAAATTTTTAAACTAGTGTTATCTTTTTATTTATATAAGTGCCCAAAGTTGAGAAATTAGAACCTCAACATAAATAATGAAATAGATGAAATTACAATCTGGAAATTGGCCAATATCAAGAAACAATTTAAAACAATTTGGTTAATGATAAAGGTAAACCATTAAATTTTC
The DNA here is from genome assembly GCA_022537955.1 of Schmidtea mediterranea. Taxonomy (NCBI): domain Eukaryota; kingdom Metazoa; phylum Platyhelminthes; order Tricladida; family Dugesiidae; genus Schmidtea; species Schmidtea mediterranea. Next base: position 7,476,428 of record CM039681.1, read on the forward strand.
CATAAATAGGAAATTGATAATGTGTTAATTGTAAAAAAAGTATGCAATTAATAACTAGAGTCATTGCCATGACAATATGATACACTATTTCCAAATTGAATCTGCCATAAACAGAAATATGTATACAATGATTTTTATTAGCGGCATGCAATCAGAATCACTGGATAAATGCGAAATTCGTTCGGTTATTTCCACATCCATCAAAAAGATGAATGAGTGCGCCATTCTAAATTAAACTTGCATTTCTATATAACCACAAAAATGTCAAGTTAATGTGACTTACAAATTATCTTCTTATATCAGATTGAATTCGAAACGGTGTAAAAATAATATGGTTGGTGGAGAATTAAAACATATTTAATTTGTGAGTAAGGGAATATTATCAAAATTGCTTGAAGGAAAGTGATTAAAGTTTCAACTGTAAACGGAATGTATGATAAAGTATTAATCTATTGTAAAAGCCATTTTATTAAACATACTATTAGAAGACGATTTAATTTTATGCATGTCGTTTCAAAAAATATATTATTATATATGCGGAGAATTTTCCTAAATAAAAACAATATTCCGAGCAATGAAATTATGCAACTTCAACATACCACAAACATACGAATATATAATAATATTTTTAAATACATCTTACACATACTATGGGAAAATGTCAGTTTGTAATTTCTATAAGAACTATGGGAATCAGATTTTAGATAAGTGGCCGTCCTTACATGACGTCATGTACATAAGAGAAGGGGTCACACATTTACGACGATGTGTGACGAGGGGAGGGTGTGTTTTAAACTGTGACGTCAAATCTTAAATTTCGTAATTTTTCAACATAATTTTATACTAATTTCAGATTTCCAGGGCCTCATTTTTAATACATTTTTTTTCATATGATTACACTAAATGCATACTAAAAGTCAATAAAGTAATTTGAAACATGTTCATTTTCAAATATGAAATAAGGCTTTTTAAGGGGGACAAAAGATTTGTGACGTCATATTTAAAGTGGGGTAAAAATCGGCCGAAATTGCATGACGTCATTTATGGACGACTACTAATGGTGTTCAGCTATTTAAAATCAGGCAAAAAACAAATGTTTTTGGATGTTGTTTCGGTACAACTAAGCACAAAATATGCAGTAAAATTAGACAGAATTATAATTAGTTGATAAGAATACAGTTTAAGGATCATCCATTATGGACATCCTCAAAATATGAGAATTTTTTTGTCCTCCCTTATCATGTTCCTTTGTTTATCCCTTTAAAAACAAGCATTGCATATTTTTTGAAAATTTATTTATTCAGAGAATATCGTTCTTAAATTTGGCTATCAAACTTAGAAGCAATGCAAACATTCAAAAAAAACATTTGAAAACTGTATTTTCTTTTACCTTTAGCAGATTCTCCCTATTTCTTATGGTCATATAACTTGATTGGTCATATAATTTTATTGGATGTGTCTATTTATACATACTGTAGGTATATGCAATTGTTCATTAAGGTTATTTTCTTTTTCGTTGGATATTTGTTCTGTCATCTGAAATTAAGGCTAGGATATTTAAAACATAATCATAAATAAAACTTTACTCACTAATACATTTTCAATATTTTTAATTGAGAAGTTTGTCGATGGAACTAAAACTCGATGTGACTTCTCGTGTTCGATAATTCAAAGCAATAATAAAACACTCCCAACAAACTAATATTTATTTTCTACAGATTTCAATTAAGCACAATTTTTAGTTAATAACGATTATTATACCTTTGATAAACACCCTGTAGGTGTCATCTTGTTTTTCTCTTTTCGATTCAACTACAAACTTTTTCAAATTTCCTGTTCGACCAACTGGCGGCTTGTCATATTTTAGTCTATGCTTTTATAGCAATTTTTCTCCCATCAATTATACCTAAAGAAAACAAAACATTTCTAAACAGGATGGCAATTTATTGTCAATTGACTTAATTTCCAACAACTCATTATCCTGACATTCTACTACATATCTATTTGATAAGTGTGTCGGTTAATTAATTTGTTTGTTTTTGGGCTCTCAGCCCTTTTACAGATCTCTGATCAATTTAATATTATTTTATTCTTCTTAACAATCATATTTGCCCAATTAGCACTTTTCTCCCAGAAATATATTCATTTTTACTTTTTTCCAATTTTTAATTAATTTTAATTGATTTTTATAATTTTGAAATTTATTTCTTGTAATTTGTATAACCCCAACGGTAAGTATACTTGTATGTATACATATAGTATGTATAAATAACCGCATCCAATCTAATTGCACATGAACTTCATGAGCATCCTGCATTTTTCGAATTCTAAAATAATTCAAAAAGATTTTCAAAAAGAATTTTAGTTAAAATTAATTTGTCGCTGTGCGAAGAATTTAGAATTTGCAGAATTCTATAAAATTATATAAATATACAAATAATAAAACTATGACATTTAAACTTTACTAGAAATGTCAACAATATTTTAATTTTCAGGTTAACATAATAACAAGACCTGGTCCGCATTGTCCGTATAATGGCCCGAGAATGGATTGTAAAGGGAATTTGGTCACGTCTCAAGTAGATGGCTGTGCATTTTGTGGCCCTTTAGCAAGAGTATTTTACAATTCATGGAAAAGAATCGATATCTATTTATTTGATGTGCAAATACACGAAAACAAGTTGAAAATAGTAGAAGAAGGAACTTTTGAATATATGTCTGAGGCTCCGCGTTCACCTTTAAACTGGTACTTTCCTCTTCGAAATTGTTCATTTATGAATTTGATGGTTCTCTGTCCTAAGAACTTAGAGGCAGTTTTGACGGATTATTACAAGACTTTCCAAAGTTTATATAAATGCAGCAAAGGCTCCTGGGTTAAAATTTAATTTGTCAATAAATTTTCTGAATTTTAGTTTTTAATATACAATTAGCATAAATACATAAATTTATCTTATCTGCATTACCTTTCAGGCTATCGATAAATATTTCGTTTGATATTTAACACTGATAATTTCGGCACTGTTTTTGACAGGTTTCTGTAGAAAGTTCGTATCAAATAAATTTGTCATAAGTTGGAATATTTCAAAATGGTATAAGCCTAATAAATGTAAATAACTGGAATTGAAAATAGATCAATGGTTAAAACAAAAAAATATTTTTAGATAATATTCTATTGTTTTAGTATGTATATATATATATATATATATATATATATATATATATATATAAAATTAATAATACCCTTTTAATCGAAATATATACTTTTATCACTGTTTAGGATGCCTTATTCTAAAAATACAACCATAAAAGAGCAACATATTTTATTGAATAACCCTAAGAAAAGTACTAAAAATGTTAAATTTCAGCCCAAACCTTAGCATTGTCTTAAGAATATTGCTGACTATGCCAATCAGTATGAAAAGGGGTATGAAATGCCGTTTCTCTAAATTTCAATATTAATTAAGTACCTTTCACATTCGACTACCATGAAAAATGGTCATAACGGTTCGGTCATTTCGTCAATTGAACATGAAATTGTTAATCTAGTAAACCTCAGAGAGTTGATAAATAATTATTTTTATTTAGTTTATATATGAAAATTTGTTTGTTTGATTGAACAATAACATATTATTGTAGTCATCATATTAAAGTTACCGTTTATATCGAAACTCCTGATGTTTAAAACATCCATAAAAATGAATTCCAATTAATTCACTGAACTAAAATATTTATTTTTCAAAACAATTATTTTTCAATTAGTGGAATTATCTTCTAATAAATGTAAGTTCGATTAATTGAAAACTAAAATTTATTATTAAAAAGTTTCTATATTCGAATAAATTATTTCCCTGTTCCTTGGAAATTCGTTTTGGTTGCCATATTTTTTAACTTTTGACAAATCCAAATTTTTGATATTTATTGATTTTATGAGGCTTTGGAAATTTCCGTTGATTTCAAAAATTTATAAAAATCTTCCCCATTTTCAATGGTATTAAAGATTTGGATTTTTTATACTTCTATAAACAATATTATTTTTAAAAATATTAAATTGATCGAATTTCATGAAAAATCTTACGAAATTATTTGATAATTTTCCCTTACAACTCAAAGTAGAGTTATTGGTATTTTTTTCAGAAATTTTTGGATTTAATTTTAGAGTTTTTATTGATCTGAACATTTCTAGATTTTGAATGTTTGCATGCATTATTTACTATATTGTTTTTGTTAAAAAAAAAATTTCGTCAAATTTCTTCCTTCCTATAATATAAGTTTTTACTCAGTTGAACAAATTACATGCACACACGGGTAAGTATGTATGTGCCTGTATTATAACATTGATTTTTTCATTTTAGTATAGCAGTTTTTAATGAACTGAAACGGGTGTATTTTACAAACAACCTCAAGGTGGGTTTGTGTCTTTGTTATAAATTATTGATTTTTGTTTTATATTATAGGTGATTTGTCTAAACATGACTTGGTGTAGATTGTAAAATATTTTCGTGCGGAATAACTCAAACGCTTGATCTCGAGTTGTTTAAATACTTACCAATCCGATTGACCAATAAAATTAGTTTTATTTATCAAAAATAAATTTTTTAATAAAAGAAAAAAACAAATAAAAATAATTTATTATTATAAAAAGTCTAAAATCTATTCAAATTTCCATTTCTATTCTGATATGAATTATCGATATTGTTGTTTTGCAAGTGCCGATTTATCGATTCCTCTTCCAATTGATCCATGTAATCTTGGCGTTGACACTCTAGAGTGGCTCCAATAGGCTTCGTGATTACTTTTGGCGGAGGAGAGTCTAAATATGGGCCTAATAGTTTACCGATTAATTTAATGAGAAATCTCGGGAAAATAAGCCAATCAGCAATCCACAACACATTATATTTGTAAATTACTCCTGAGGCCTAATCCAATATTTGCAATATCAAATGAGAATTAAAACTAACCAATCCGCAACTACATACTAATAGTGACTCCAAAGAAGTGCTTGCGATCTATATTATTATTATTTATTATTATTTATAATTATTTATAATTATTTATAATTATTAATTTTATAATTATTTATTTTTATTTGTTTAATATTATTATTTATTATTATTATTATTTATTATTATTTATAATTATTAATTTTATAATTTTATAATTATTAATTTTATAATTATTTATTTTTATACGTTTAATATTATTATTTATTATTATTATTATTATTATTATTATTGTTATTATTATTATAATAATAATAACAAATAATAATAAATAATTATAATGGTTTGTTATAATGGTTCCTACATAACATGTAATATATAATCTCATGATTTTCGTCATGATACATACATCAACTTATCATTATTTATCCATTTTATGATTATTAGAATTTAAATTAGTTCAAAGTCGCTGTAAATAATCTTGTATAGTAATGATTTTTTATTTATTATTATTTATTATTATTATCATTATTATTATTTATTATTATTATTATTTATTGTTAGTTATTATTATTTATAATTATTTATTATTATTATTATTTATTATTATTTATTATTATTATTTATAATTATTTAATATTATAATTATTATTATTATTATTTTTATTGTTAAGATCAAAAAGTGAGGGTTACGATCTTATCGCAGTTTATTTTCTGACTCCAAATTTATATAATCAAAATAATAATTAAAAATGAATTAACACAAAAATATAAAAAGGTCGGTTGTGATCCTATTTAAATGAATAAGACAAGTCAATTAGTTACTTATAAGTTTTAATTGGTGTTACAACCATTTACAAAATGTATATGTGTACAACGATTAAAAGTTTTGAAAGAATACCGGATCAAATGATCCCTGCACAAATAGCTTGCAAGAAGTCGATGGTCGCTATGTAAGAATGTTTAATTTTGGCACACCCCAAATACCGCGAAAGCTGTCTACTGCTATGGGTATTTTTATAGTTTAAATTAATTAGTTTAATTAGATAGCCGATTAATCCGCTTTAACATATTACTTTCATTTTAATTAAATAAATAATACGTACAAAATCCTCTGGATAATTAGTATCCAAAATTCAAGAATAATTTTTCCAACTGCCACTGATTTTTAGACAGGATTGATTTAAATGAATTTTCGCAGAAACGATTGTTTGCTTGGAATTGAGTGGTTTTCCCGAAATGACAACATTTGTTTTTGAATTGATAGGCCGTTTATTGAATTTTAACTTGAACGGCTTTGAATAATATCAATATTTATTTCCCTTTGAATTGGATCTAATTGCTTTCTTAAGCTGCTTGAAATCAATTTTTCTTCGAATACAATAATTTGCAATTTTCTTCTCTTGTTCAATTCTCGCAATATTATTCCCAAAATAATCTATATTTCCTTTCCTTAAAATCAATTTTCTATAGACCTAAATTAATCTGGTCCTCTTTGAAATTGTTTTAGTTTCAGCTTAAATTAATTATGTTCTCGCTTAGGTGGTTTTCAGATCTATCCCTCAAACTAAAATGTCTTCTTATTTATATTACAAATTTATGATTAATATTTCCAGTTAATTACTATATTTAGATTTACGTCATTAAGAATCCAAATTTAGTAATTTCTTGATGACGTATTTACACATTAAATTACTATAATTTACTTTTAGTAATTTATCTTGTGACGTCACTAAAACGTCATTTTATTATTTTACACTTCACTGTTTAGTGACGTCAATCTGACTATAATTTTCAGGCTAAGAGCCTATCCCTAACAAATCTTATACCCTAAAAGATTTTCGTCCACGAAAAAAAATTATTTATTACTACTACGAGCCATTTGTTTTACAATATACTTACATAAAATAAATAATACACCAAAACACAGTTAAATCACAAAAAATCGATAAAATGTAAGTCAATACGGATCACTGATTCAAATAATGACAAAATCACAAATGTAAACGTCTTTTTCTGTCTGATCCTCTTGGCCCATCTGTTGAATCTTCCTAAGCGTCTTCGGGTTCTTCAGGCACACGGTATAAATGAGGGTCTGTTGAATTGTATCTGTTAAGCGCTTTATGCTCACGTAAAGACTTTGCGAGTCTCTTCGCCATTGTCCCCGGTTCATATGAAAGGGCTAGCGACTATTTGTCTAAGAAGCTTACTAGGATGACTGTTGATACCAAGTATGGGATCCCGTCCACATCTATTTCTTGGTATCTTGGGTTTGAATTTACTGCCATGCGAGTAATTTCTTTACCATCGTATTGGGTAACTCACTTGGACGCCAGTGTACCTTCGGTACCATTTTTATTATTTATTATTATTAATATTATTATTATTATTATTATATTATTATTATTATTTATAATTATTTATTATTATTTATAATTATTAAAAATTATTTATTATTATTAATATTATTATTATTATTATTATTATTATTATATTATTATTATTATTATATTATTATTATTATTATTATTATTATTATCATTATTATTATTTATAATTACTTATTATTATTTATAATTATTAAAAATTATTTATTATTATTATTTATAATTATTAAAAATTATTTATTATTATTAATATTATTATTATTATTATTATTATTATATTATTATTATTATTATTATTATTATTATTATATTATTATTATTATTATTATATTATTATTATTATTATATTATTATTATTATTATTATTATTATTATATTATTATTATTATTATTATTATATTATTATTATTATATTATTATTATTATTATTATATTATTATTATTATTATTATATTATTATTATTATTATTATTATTATATTATTATTATTATTATATTATATTATTATTATTATATATTATTATTTATAATTATTTATTATTATTATTATTATTATTATTATATATTATTATTATTATTATTATTATTTATAGTTATTTATTATTATTATTAACAATAAAAAATAATTACTTGAATACCGAATAAATACGGTATTAATTTCCCGGTCACCGGAATTCCGAGAATATATGTATATGCGATTCTTGGAATAGTCGTGAAGTAGGGAATAAAAAACGGAAATATAATGCTATAACTATAAGGTCGATAAACAGAAGCAATTTTGAATAAGAATTGACTTACGGGCCGGATGGCAAAATTTGGAAATCAAAATTAAATTTCCTAAAAATAAGAACTGCTAGCAATTCCAAAAGTGTGGCGACGATTCCAGTACAAAAAATATATGACTAAAAAAGTTAGCATTAATCAATTCGGGAATAACATTGAAACATAAGTTCAATAAACTCATATTCTGCTAATGTTCCAAGGTTCGGTTAAGGGCGATTTTACACGGAAAGTAAGAATCCAAAAGATAAAGAATTCGGAGAATAAAAGTAAAAATTAAAGATTGTAGGAAAAAGATTAAAAATGAAAGGAGTTCCAGAAATAGAGAAAAAAATAAAGTACCATAACCACTATTCATAATGTATTATATATTGATTTGTATTTGAATACAATTATGATATCAATAAATTTTAATAAATCGTTGGGTAGAAATTAATATGAAAAATGATCCATAAAGAATGATAGTGGAAATCCAAGAAAAAAAAGTACAAATAATAGATCATTCGGTAAAATAAAATGAGAGTTGAAATGCAGTAACTGAGAAGTATAAATCAATAATTACAGAAAAATGAAATGAAAATTAGGCAAAATAAAGGAGAATAGATGGCAATTTGATTGCAAAATACAACAAAATGTAAATTGGCAGAAAATCAATAAATAATTAATTATTTGAATTTGAATCAATTATAAAATATATAATGTAAAATTGATGGAAGAGTATGGAAAATGAATACAATATATGGATAATTGTAGATTGTTTAAGTTGAAAGTCGTTAATCATGAAGACTAATTCGGCAGAAAACTAAATTTATTAGAAATGGCTATTTTGTTAAAATTTGGAACGATAAGAATGGAAAACTAAACTCGAGAAAACTGGTTGTTAATTAGAGAAACTGAATTAAATAAGAATGAGAAAAACGTACCAAGAAATACAAAACAAGGTTTAGATAAAAAATGGTAGGCCAGCTTGGCAAATATCCCAAAAAATAAGACTATTAGAAATGGAAAAGTATTAAAGTTCCCAAAAATGAAATAATAACTGAAATAATAACAATCAATAAATTGTGAATAATAAATATTTTGACCTACAAATAATATAAATATGTTTTACAATATTTCCTATTAAAAATTTTTGACGGAAAATTTGAAATGTTTTGTTTAAATATATTTTTGGCGGGAAATTTAAAATGTTTTGTTTAAATATATTGTTGGCGGAAAATAAGAAATGTTTTGTTTAAATATATTTTTGGCGGGAAATTTAAAATGTTTTGTTTAAATATATTTTTGGCAGGAAATTTAAAATGTTTTGTTTAAATATATTTTTGGCGGGAAATTTAAAATGTTTTGTTTAAATATATTTTTGGCAGGAAATTTGAAATGTTTTGTTTAATTATATTTTTGGCGGGAAATTTAAATGTTTTGTTTAAATATATTTTTGGCAGAAAATAAGAAATGTTTTGTTTAAATATATTTTTGGCGGGAAATTTAAAATGTTTTGTTTAAATATATTTTTGGCAGGAAATTTGAAATGTTTTGCTTAAATATATTTTTGGCGGGAAATTTAAATGTTTTGTTTAAATATATTTTTGGCAGAAAATAAGAAATGTTTTGTTTAAATATATTTTTGGCGGGAAATTTAAAATGTTTTGTTTAAATATATTTTTGGCAGAAAATAAGAAATGTTTTGTTTAAATATATTTTTGGCGGGAAATTTAAAATGTTTTGTTTAAATATATTTTTGGCAGGAAATTTAAAATGTTTTTAAATTTTTGTTTAAATATATTTTTGGCAGAAAATAAGAAATGTTTTGTTTAAATATATTTTTGGCAGAAAATAAGAAATGTTTTGTTTAAATATATTTTTGGCGGGAAATTTAAAATGTTTTGTTTAAATATATTTTTGGCAGAAAATAAGAAATGTTTTGTTTAAATATATTTTTGGCGGGAAATTTAAAATGTTTTGTTTAAATATATTTTTAGGCAGGAAATTTAAAATGTTTTGTTTAAATATATTTTTGGCAGAAAATAAGAAATGTTTTGTTTAAATATATTTTTGGCGGGAAATTTAAAATGTTTTGTTTAAATATATTTTTGGCAGGAAATTTAAAATGTTTTGTTTAAATATATTTTTGGCAGAAAATAAGAAATGTTTTGTTTAAATATATTTTTGGCAGAAAATAAGAAATGTTTTGTTTAAATATATTTTTGGCGGGAAATTTAAAATGTTTTGTTTAAATATATTTTTGGCAGGAAATTTAAAATGTTTTGTTTAAATATATTTTTGGCAGAAAATAAGAAATGTTTTGTTTAAATATATTTTTGGCGGGAAATTTAAAATGTTTTGTTTAAATATATTTTGGCAGGAAATTTAAAATGTTTTGTTTAAATATATTTTTGGCAGAAAATAAGAAATGTTTTGTTTAAATATATTTTTGGCGGGAAATTTAAAATGTTTTGTTTAAATATATTTTAGGCAGGAAATTTAAAATGTTTTGTTTAAATATATTTTTGGCAGAAAATAAGAAATGTTTTGTTTAAATATATTTTTGGCGGGAATTTAAAATGTTTTGTTTAAATATATTTTTGGCGGGAAATTTAAAATGTTTTGTTTAAATATATTTTTGGCAGGAAATTTAAAATGTTTTGTTTAAATATATTTTTGGCAGAAAATAAGAAATGTTTTGTTTAAATATATTTTTGGCGAAAATAAGAAATGTTTTGTTTAAAAAAATTTTTAGCGGAAATCTAAAATATATTTTATCTTTTTAAAGGATTAATTATTGCAATTATGCGAAGGAGCCAAGTCGCCTTTTGCTATAAATGCAGTGGTAAGGAAATGTCGTAATTTAGTTTAAATTGGACAATAAAATCACAATTTCCTTAATTTTAAATCTATCAATGTAATAATAATTTAGGAATCGATTTAATTATTAAAATTATATTATTATTGATTTGCATTACCATATTAGAAATTATGATAATAAGCTCATCGAATTCGTAATTTACGCTAAATATGATATCAATCCGATTCGTATTGCCCCTTTGTTAATCCAAATAATGTTTCAGTTACGTTTGAGAGGTTAGAGCTGGAATGGGAGTTAATTGATAAATTACACAGGCCATTCTGCACCTTTGTCTTGTTCCCCTCTTTAGGTTTCCCTATACGCTCAATTAGTAGTAAACAATTCCAATCCTCATTTAGTGAGAAATATAAGCATAACTCCCGATTTATTTGATTCAAATTAGATTTAAAAGTCATTAACTTATTCGAGATATTTACATGCCGATAAATTACTATTAATCTAATTAAAAAATATCAAATAAACTTACGATAAATTTCCGAGGACCAAACCGACGTTCAAATATTCTAAAATAATACATTAAAAGTCCACCGAAAACCATATCCTTCGGTTCAAATGCAATTTTGCTTGGTATCAAACGCCAGACCTTATTTAGAAGATTTAAAATCGAAAATCAAATCAAAACAAGGACTACTTGTCCGTCATTAAAAATGTCATTTAAATTATAAGTAAAAATCGATTTCCTTTTATAAAAAGGAAGACTGAAAACAAATGAGCATGTCATGGTTATTGCAAGACAGCATTTTAATATAGTAGTTCGATCTATAATAATATCCTGTTCAATATAAATTAATAAATAAAATATTACAAAATCCTGAATAACTATGAGGAGCTATCATAAGTAAATATTTAGAATCTAGTTCAATAAATAAATTATTATTTTATAAATGATTATTGGAATTATACACAATCTTATAAAATTAAATTAAACAAAAGCTAATTTTCAAGTATTTAAAAAACAAATATTAAAAGGCAATATTAAAACAACTGATTTTCTAAATGTATTTTAAAAACGATTTATATTCAAAATAAAAATAACTACCAAATCATTTTCATGTTTTTCTTATAGTAAAAGTAATATATGAATTAATTAAAATTTCGATTTTATTTGTTAATTACGCTTTAATTGAATATTTGCTAATTATATGAAAATTAATGTAGATTAACCTTTTTACAGAAAATTTCTTAACTGGTACTGGAACTAGAATTTTTTTCCAGGGCAAAGTTTTTTCTATGGATGTATCTTAATATAAAGCCATATTTTGTCATATACTGTACAGAAAAAAAACCCGAAACTCTTTATAGCCATTTGTTTACATATTACAGTAGACTCCTGATTATCCGGTTTGCGAATTATCCGTGCATGAAACTATTTCAGAGAAAATAATTATTTGTTGATTGTTGTGTTTTAGCTTGGTGCGCGAAATATTGCGTCTGGCATTTATGTCTATGGTGGGTTACTGGGTTTTGATATTTGTTTGAATCTTCCTATTGTTGGGCCAGAACGTAAACGGCCTTGAGGAATGTTTAAATGGATCAGTAACACATGCAAATAAAACATGCAAATTTAAATAAACCTATTAAACACCAATTAAACCCTATCAAATATGAGGAAAAAGAGAATTAAATATAAAATAATAAAAAAAAATAAATTAATTAATTAAAATAATAACAAAACGCACCAAGATCCACATGATACCAACACAAACATAACAAGAAAACACAACAAATTCGACAAAATTGAAAAATTAATAAAAGTTCATGAAAATGAAACTTAAATCAAAAAATTTGAATTAGTAATAATTCAATAAAAATTCTAAATGAAAAATTATTAAAATAAATTGAAAAATAATAAAATTAAAGAATAGAATTCACTAGAAAATAACAAGGTCGAATTTTGTTTTACTGCATCAAATTTAACATGCGAGGTTAGGGACAGAAAATAGGTATAAACGCTGATCCATTTTCACATTAAATTTAACCATTTTAAAACCGTTTTTCGAAACAAACCATTTTTAAATCGTTTTTCAAACGAAAACCATTTTCGAAACTATTTTGAAACCTTTTTAAAACTATTTTCAAAATCTTACTTTTAGGTGAGAAATGTTTATTTTGGAGCCCTCTCTCCACGTCACATCCTTGCAACCTCGGTAGAGCTCTGCTTGGATGTCGGAGTGGGGGGAGAGGTATTTTTATTTTATTTTATGCAATATTATGAAATTTTTATTTTATGGATTTACATGGAGGGTAATTTATGTTTATTTGTTTATACTTAATAAATATTATTAATTTTGATAAACTGTTTTTATATGTTTAATAAATAAAAATTAATTCTGTCGAAATTTTTCCGGCCCACAGCCAATACATATTGCAAGATAGTAAAATCTACATATTACAGATTTGTGTAAGAGCGTGGAAAATCGCCAATGATATGTACCCGTGAAGACCTAGCGTGCGGAACGCAGGGGTCGTAACGTCAATATTACCCCTATAGATGAGACGAGAGATAAGGAAGAAGTCATCTGGCTGCTTCCTCGTTTCTCATTTCTGTAAAATCAACCTCAATTTATACTACACACGGCTCAAAATCATCACACCGAGTAGTCCAGTGGGCACTCAGTAAATATAATATAAACATAAAGTGCGCCTAAGGCCTATTAAAGGGAAGGGTACGGGAATAAATTAAATTGAAGTCGTTGATATAACTACATTAAACTAATATTTTGAAGTAAATTAGATAAAAATCATGGGTGTAATTAAATTGATTCTTATTTGGAACTAAATTAGTAGAAATTTTCGAATAAATAATTCAATGTTTCAGTTAAATTAAATTATAACTTAAAATAGCTATCGATTATAGATAAAGTAACAATTAAAGTAGATTTATAGTTTAAAATTAGAATAATTATTGAGAAATTTATTCATTAAACCCTTACAAATTAATAAAAGCACAGTGATTAGTTTAATATAATTCATTAATGAAAGGTAGAGTGACGACGAACAATTGAGTAAATTAGTATAACCGATTTTCAATAAGATTGTAGTAATCATTAGCAATTCATAAATTATCATAATTTAGTGATCAAAAATTAGAGTAGTGACAAATAGTTCTTGGATTAAATTAGTATCATTCATCTTAATAACGTTAAAAAATTCATTAAGTAGGGACAAGTAATGTATTGTTTTGAGTAAATTAATTTATTGTTAACTATTAAAATGATTAGTAATTAAATTCATTGATTACAAATACCAAAATTCTCAGTTAAAAGTGAGGCAATTCGTTAGATTAAAAGTGAAATAGCTCATGGATTAAGAGTAAATGAATCCCTTAATTGGAACTAAAGTAATGATTGAATAGCGTAACCCCTAGATTAGAATAAAATAAGTTATTGAATAAACTAACTAGTTGGTCAGAAGGAAAATAAACAAGTCAAACTATCGATGAAAATAGCTACGAATAAATCAACAACCCGCTTAAAATTGTAGGAAAATTATCGTAATAAACAAGGTTAATACCACGTTAAGGCGAATTAAAATAATCGGAATATAAACTAATGAATAAATAAAATTAGTGAACGAAAACTTTATAAACTACAAAAAGTTGATCATAAAAAATTACAAAACATAGATAAGGCTTACTGCCAATTGTCGATAGTACAAAATGAAATGATTTAAGATAAAGCAATAACTAAAATATCCAAAATGATAAGTTCCATAGAAAGGCATAGGGAGGTAAGCTGTCGTAATCCGCAATGAATGTAAGCAGGTGACGCTAAAAAATTGGTGGATAAAGGTGTTAAAAATAACTAAAATAATAAATTACCCAAATCGATCCATTGTACGGCGACGAATCCATCTATCGTGATATTGTGAATTAAAATAATCCGTGAGTGATATAAACAGGATGCGACATAGGAGTTTGAGGTTAACATGCATCGGTAATGTCAGGCGATTCGACCGGAAGGTGCGAATTCGCGTGATCGGAGATCTCTTCGTCGACATCGTGTACGAAATCCACTACTAATAATATAAACATCCACGTAGCCATCACAAAAGCGGATATCCCCCCACTAATTGAATGTGTTCACAAAAGTGAACCTCCTAGTTGAAAAATTCGAAACTTAACTAAATTATGGTCAATGGTACGCAATCGTAAATATTGAAGTCAACTTAGCTAATATTATATATTAATAATTTTAAGAAAATTCGCATTTAATCAATATCAACCTCATATAGAAAGCAACCTTGAGTCAAGATCAACTAACATTATGTGCCTAACGAATTTAAACTACCCGCAGGTAAATAACAATGCTTAGTACTTATTAGATTTTTAAAGATTGCATTTTTAAATAAGTATTGGCACTAAACGATAACTTACTGTTGATAAAAGTCGATGCTAAGCAGTTAACAACTTCTAAATGGGTCCTAATAACACCTTGATACTATCACTAACTTGATAAACGTTGATACTTAATAGATCGTAGAGTTCGGTTCGGTCGTAAAATAACACTTAACTTCTTATAATTAGTACAACCATTAAAGGAAAACATATAGGAGTACCGTGATAAAAGAGTTGCCACTAAATAACTTCCCCAAGGACTCAGAGATGCACGGCCCATTAAATTTGCAAAGGTTTGTAGTAATAATTAGCGCTAATCACATTCGATAAGTTTTGATTTTGATAAGCCCAACGGCAACAACCTAGTCATTAGTGAGTCTAGTACAAAGAAAAATCGGGCGAACTATTTAAATAAACTGCTTTTCTCCCCTATACGCCAGTAATTGATTTTGACGCATTTTTAGAAAAGAATATGCCGCTCAAATGGATCGACACTCCAGTAACCGATGAGCAATGTCGGAAAGAATCACCCCCAAAGGCGGAAATCTTCAAGGAAATTCAACAACAGTGGCCGTATCCCACTACTTGGAGGATACTGGGCCTAAACAGAGACCCGTGTGGACTCGCCGGACAGCAATATCCAGCGGCGGAAACCTATATCTGTGCGCGAAATCTCCTCACTCAATGGGAACGGGTGCAGGAACAGGTGGATCTACGGGTGGTTAAAGCGAGGAGGTACCTAGCAAACGTGGAAGAAGATATCCTCGCCTGGCGGATTGCGAAGCCTACCCACCTCGCCCAGTCCACGATACCCGACGCCCATACCCCGTGGTTCATCCGAGAAAGAGCCGAAAGAAGCCGTTTCACGGAAAAGAGTAATCCCAAAAACACTAACGATAAATATGAGCTAGCTTTGATTTTTTTTTGTTGAAAAAGAAATATTCGTTACCCCGTCTTTGCGTTTGATCGTTTGCCTGAGAATACCCGTTCTAATCGATATGTTTATGATAATTATAAATATAAATTATATAAATTATTAGAGTCACGTTTAACGAAATTATCCATTATAGCTATGGCCACCATCCAAATTCTGCAAGCGGAACTAGACCGTGTAAGGAACGCAAATGCGGATCTCCTCCACCAAATTCTCCAGTTGACCAAAGAGGTTCAGCAGATCAAAGCGACTTGGTCGGATCCGAAAAGAGTCAAAACGTTATATCACCGACTATCTGCAGCACAGAAAGGTTGGGCGGAAGAGCGACAGCTCAATCAGAGCCTGCGCACTCAAATACGAGGACTAGAAGTCGCCCTAGCAGTCTGTCGGGAGGGGGAAGCGGTAACATACCCGCTCGTCTTCGCCTCATCCCAGATGGTGCCGAAGAATCCTCTATCAGCAGACCAGTCCGCCGCTCCATCAAATAACCGTCGGCCGGGACGTAAGGAGCGTGCCCGACGCCGAGCTGCACAACAACCAAAACCACCCCATTAACTCTTGATAATTCCATATTTCTGTTGAATTCAATAAAGTAGTTGTACTTGCAGTTAAATTATTTCCTAGGGGCACTTACACACAGATATTACTAGGAATACTCGCATCGCAGCTTCAGATCAACTTTCCACATTCGATCATGAATTTACTTACACATGGGACAGAGCTAAGCGAGCATAGGTCTTCTATCGACAGCTCGTGAACCCGAGGGTTGTCCGAGCAACTACAGTACTAGCGATAATACTCAATTTTTGCGGACAATCCACCACTTGAACACATTACCAACGTTGCCTAGCAACGGGTGCCAAGTGGCAGCTAGAATCATTTTGTATGGCGTTACTGGGGCAACCACAAGTTAATTCAAACAAATAACGAAACCCTGTAACCCACCACTATGGTTACCCCGGTAACGCCATATAAATAATTTCTAGCTACCACTCGGCACCCGTTGCTAGGCAACGTTGGAAATGTGTTCGAGTGGGCGGATTGTCCGCAAAAAGTGAGCGCTATTACTAATGCTGTAATTTCTCTGACAACCCTCGGGTTCAACGAGCTGTCGATGGAAGACCTATGCTCGCTTTGTAATGTCCCTTGTGTGAGAAGGTTCGAGGTCAGACTCATGTTTATGGGTAAAGATGGAATGACGTTTATCTGACCAAGCTTGAATACTCATGACTTTTCTGTAGTATTTTTAATAATTTTCGCATTTTAAAATTTTGAATATTGAACAATGTTTATAATTTAATTCAATTCATGAACAACACAAGATAATTTAGTTGAGTTTATTTGCCAGGCGGGCGGCTCTGCGTCTGGCGCGTTCCTTGCGCCCCGGCCTGTATCCGCTTGAGAGTGTAGTCGATGGCGTCGCAACTGGCGTTGGTTTGTTGGTTGAATCTCGATACGCCAATTGAGATGGGGCGAAGACAAGAGGGTAGGTCACTGCCTCTCCCTCTCGACTGGCGGACAGGGCAACTTCCAACCCCTTATCTGCGTCCGGAGGTTCTGATTTAATTGCCGTTCCTCGGCCCAACCCTTCTGAGCGGTAGTGAGTCGGTGATGGAGGGGTTTGAGTTTCACTGGATCCACCCAGGTGGATTTTACCTGTTGGATCTCTTTCGTGAGTTGGATTATCTGCTCATATAGAGCTTTGTTCGATTGTTGGGCACGGGATAATTCTTTCTGTAAGAGTTAAATGGGCTCCATTTCTAATAATAGGAATAATTAAAGGTTTGATATTGCAAAAGGACCATATTTATACGAGTTACATTTAAACAAATAGACAAATAAAGAAATTATTTACATTTTAATAAAAATTTCTAAACCAATTATTAAAAGGACACTCAATTTATTTATTACAAAAACATTTATCAAAATTTAAGTCTTCAACTAGTTTATGTTGAGATGGATTAGGGAAAACCCTTCTCCACCCATTCTTCCGGCGTATAACCGGAGATGGACATGATCGGCCGCCGGACATCTCGAATCCGGGTCGTTGCTGGTCGGGAGGATCGTGCGGTAGTACCTTGCCGAGGGTGCCAGTAGTTGTTGGCGATCCGACCCGCCAGTAGGTCCTCCTCGACGTTCGCCAGATACTGGCGAGCCCGGACCACTTGTACGTCCACCTGTCGTTGGTGGGCCTCCAGTTGCTCGAGGAGATGCTGAGCTTGCCGGTGAATTTCCTCGGCCGGACTCCACTCTTCGGCCAGCCATTGGTCACGAACGTCTTCCACTGTATTGGTCAATTGAAATCTCGACGGGGGAAACTCTGGGCACCTCTCCTTCCAGAAGCGTCCCCACGCCCATCTCCACCGATCCGCAAGGTGAGTTGGGATGTATCTCCTCGAACTAAGTTGTTCTGAATGTAAAAATCATTAACCACGTGTATATATTTTTATCAAAAGAAATGAATAAATGAATAATTACAAAATTTGGATTTACTCCTGTGTGAAGCCATACTGGGAATTCAACACTGTCCAAGCCCTTTTGTCAAATCGAGGGGAAAAAATCTTACAGTTCAGTGGGTATTTTTCTCTAGTAGTTAACATTAAATTATCTCCATTTTCTTTACTGTGGTATCTTTTTCGGCAATATATGTATATATATATTTTTAATTGATTTTCCAAATATCTTATAGTGAATAAAATGGATTAATTGCAAATAATCTGTTTTATTTATTACCCACCATTATATATATATAATTGTTATACTTTTCATATTTGCTGTTAAAAATAATTTTCCTTTATTTAAAACATAGAGTAAATAATTGTCTAACGCGACTGGAAAAATATTGTTAAAATTTATCTGTAGAAATAGTTGGTAACAGAATCATCTCTTAATTCTCGTATCGAAATTAACATTTTATTTAAAAGAAACACGACTAAATTTTCATTATATCTAATTAATTGTATGAATTTCAAACAAAAATAAACGACAACAAATTAAATAGTTACCTATTTTCATTGGACAAGCTCTTTTCCTAATAAATATTAATTGAAAATTATGTTTAATTAAAATATTGCATGTTGAGATATAATTAATAATTTTGTGAGAAACTCCTGGCAATTTTTCATGATTAAAAATAATGAACATATAGCATATTGACAAGGGACATGTGAGTAGGTTTGATAGTAATAATGGAAATTAAGAGGTGAACAAAACTGATATAAATTCTATGGGGGGTCGTGATGTCTAACATTTAATGGACTAGATCCAATAGATCGAGGATCGAATTAATAATGGTGCGATGTTAATTACGGAGGTAATAGGGTGAATGATTTTTATAATCGATAAAAAATATTAAGGGTGACAGGATTATCATTAATGTATTATGAACGTATAATGAGATCATTTAAATATTATGAAAATTATTTATGATTATCACTAGTTATTTTTAATCAAATATATTTTATGAAAAGCTTACCCTCCGTTGTCATATCCCTATTTGTCGTGACCTCTTCGTTGGGTATCTTAGGCGCTGATTCTACATCATCCGAAATTCGTTGAGAATTCATGTTAAAAATCCAAAATTTTCTGTTAAATGGTATTTGTGATTACCCTTTTATTGAATCGATAGAGTGGGTGTCTCTTATACGTACTTCCTGTTGAAATTATTTACACTCTGTGCCAGATAGTGATTGATAAAATTCAGTTTATTTGTTTGGTGAAAATTGTATCAACATGAATTCTCAATCGACGGTGAATGTTTATACTGAATGTCGTAGTGATTTCGATTGGGTGCATCGCGATTCGGTTGGTTGATTTTAATTTCGTTTGATTTTATTGATTTTATTTTAGAGATTCGCCTTATTGGAATCAAGGTTTTTAAGGAACTGGTTTTTCTCAAAACTGGCATCGGGTACTATGTACATTTTCATTATCGATTTGTCCTTTAACTCTTTTTAGTGACTTAATTATGGGCATGATAAAATTGTTAGCGCCATCTTAAATTCGAGCTGGTGAGCGGGACCCTATATGAGATAGTTAATTGACGAGTCTCTGTCTTCTTGGTTGTGCAGGTGATAAACGAAATTCAATCCTTATTTCTATTCAGATTTCATTGGGTCTCCTCGGTTATTTTTACGAACGGTGACGATTTGGAAATTTTATTGCATGGGCTCTCGGGACGTATCAGGAGTTTTTATCGCTTATGGGTAGGATTTCGTAATTATTCTTAGTACCTTTAGGGATTAATAAAAAAAATTATTTAGCTTCAACCTGTGGGAGTCGATTAAAATCTTATTATTCGTCCGGAACTTCTAATGGATTTGGATATATTTTATTCTATCGAATTGATTTGATTTGAACTTTCTATGATCTGATTGTGCCCCTTGTGTGGCGGTTATAGATAATTATGATGATTTTTTGGTTTCGTCTTTATTCTTCTATGATCATTAGTTGGATTTATAGTTTATTTGCGTTCGCAGGGTCTGCTCGGGGTTATCAATAGTCAAAAGAGGTTAGTTCATATTTAGAACGGTCGGTTAAATTATTTACAATTTATGAATATCTATCTTTATAATATTATTTAAATTTTTCAATTAATTCACGAACTATAACAACGATTTCGTTTAGCATTCCCCGTTACCTTCCCTCAATTGGCCTTAAGCGCTATGTGTTCATATTATATTTAATGAGTGCCCACTGGACTACTCGGTGTGGTGATTTTGAGCCGTATGTAGAATAATTTAGGTCGAATTTAAAGAAAACTAGAAACGAGGAAGTAGCCAAAAGACCTCTTCCTTATTTCTCCTTTCTTCTATACGGAATAATATTGACGTTTCAATCCCTGCGTTCTGCACGCCGGGTCTTCACGGGCACAGATCATCGGCGATATTCCACGCACTTACACGAATCTGAATAATATGTTGATTTTACTGACTTGTGATGTGTCTTGGCTGTGGGCCGGAAAAATTTCGACAAATTTAAGAAAAACAAAACTATAATTCATATATCATAAATGATTTATTAAAATAATAAAAACAAGTTACCAATCCATAATTCATAAACCATAAAATATCACTCTCCCCACGCCAACATCCAAGCAGAGCTCTATCGAGATTGCGAGGGTGCGACGTGGAGAGAGCTTCCAATAAAACTCTCGCTCACCTAATAGATTTTTAAAAAACTGGTTGAAGATTTTCAAAAACGATTCTAACGATTTCAAAAATAGTTTTTGGTTTGAAAAATGGTTAAATTTTATGTGAAAATGCATCGGTATATATACCTATTTTCTGTCCTTAACCTCGCATGTTCTTTTTGATTGAGTAAAACAAAATTCGACCTTGATATTTTCTAGTGTATTCTAATCTTTATTTTTGTTATTTTCTAATTTATTTTGATAATTTTTTTTATTTGAAATTTTTATTGAATTATTTCTAATTCAAATTCTTTGATTTAAATTTCATTATCATGAAATTTTCATTTTTTGTTAAATTATCAAATTTTGGTCGAATTTGTTGGGTTTTCATGTTATGTTTGTATTTGTATCGTGCGGATCTTGCTGCATTTTGTTATTATTTTAATTTATTTTTATGTTTATTATTTTATATGTAATTGCTTTTATCTCATATTTTGTTAAGTTTAATTGATGTTTACATAGGTTTGAATTTAAAACTGCATGTTATATTTGCATGTGTGTTACCGATCCATTTAAACATTTTTCAAGGCCGTTTGTGTTCTGGCCCAACATCTATAAGTAAACGTGCTCGTATTGTGGGGAATATGGTGTTTATAACCTTGACCCCTTTCATACAATGCTATGCGCCTGCCACTGGTTACCCGTTGCTAAGCAACGTTGGTAGTGTAACTAATGGTTCTGAGGCCGTCAAAGGTGAGCTTTGTTTCCAAAACTGCTAAGACCCGGTCTGCAGCTGGTTCAGCGAGCCACTGATAGAAGGTATGTGCTCGTCTTACTCATTTAGGTCCCTTACTATCTGCTTAACTTTCAGCATACCGTTTATTTCCTCGAATGAAATTTTACCGACGCTATCTCGATAACCGGATGAAAACATAATCACATTAAATACAAACATTTATTTAGACATCGAAATCATTTATACACGACAAAGGATCAGCACAGATTTTACAATGATCACTACCGAAATTGTTCGCAATTTTCCTTATCTGGCCCTTTGTTCTTGGAGTTTCCTTCTCTCCATCTCTGCTCGTCCTGGCCGCGTGTGGGTTTTTAGTTTACTCATTGTGTTTTCGGGTCATTTTGCTCCTTGTACGCCACTTGAGCTGGCGCAAATACAGCACTCCCCTCTTGGCTTGCCGATACCGCAACTTCAAGCCCGCGAATCTTAATCTTTTGGCCTGGATCAAGGCCTTCTCCTCCTGCCATCCCTTTTGAGCTGCATTGATCTTCTTATATAATCGTTTTACCTGGGAGGGCTTGACCCACGTGGCTTTTATCCGTTGCAACTCGCAACTGAGCTGCGCGCATTGTTAATGGAGGTTTGCATTTTCTGTCCTCAGTTCCTTTAATTCTCGGCCGATGTCTTTGATGGCGTTCATAGCTGAGTTAAGACTTATTAATTATAACACTCAATAAACAAAACGAATTACAGAACGCGTTTAAATTTTTATTATTAAATTATCTCAATTTTTTCTCCTCATTTACTACCTTATCTTGACACGACCAGCCTAAATTTTTCAATCAAACACAAAAAAACTAGTTTTACGATTAACACATATATTATTATTTCTACACACATACATCAATTTTTCTTTTCTATTCTATGCCCAAAATCTCATCGTGGCATCTCTTGTTTCATAGGACGTCGTGAGTAAGCGTGTTCCTCACTCGTCCTATCACATAAGGCTTCCAGGATGTCTGGCTGTACGAGGTGTTTTGGGCGAGCCAGGTGCACAGGTGAGTTGAATTCCAATAGTGTTAGGTCCGTCGGAGCTCCAGATACGGCCACTAGCGATATCCCTATAGATCCTCATTAGTCGCTTGCGTTGCATGCTGGCCTTCTAGCGGTACTTTCGTTCGAGGTGCTCGAACTGTTGTAGAGCCACCTCGGCGTCGTGCCTAATTTCTATAGCCAGATTCCTCCCTGGTTCTTTCTTTATGGCCAGGCTGGGCAGTTCCATATCCTCGTCATGACGGTTCTTACTTCGATTATCCCATTCTGACGTGCCATATGTGGATAGGGAATATCCCCGATCCCACAGTGTTTCAGGTTAGTTAGAAAAACAATAAGTTATTCACAGTTCTCTACTGGTAGGGTCGGTGGAACATAATCTTATCAAATTAACACAGTTGTTAAAGGGAAATCCTTTAGAAAAATCCGAATAAATATCAGCCACTTACGGCCGCCTTCATTTATGATAATATATAAACCAAAATTCATATTATTCTATACGTTAATACCTATTAGTGGAAATTCTAAAAGTCAACATATGCTACCGATATGATATACGTTTAAATTCAAAATATCAACCTATACTATTAATATGACACGAAATTAACCTTACAATCAATTCATAAAATGAGCAAAATATAAAATTATGAGAGAAAAATTTTTAACTTAAGATGTATTACTCTTCACCTACTTTAGTATAAAACAACTACTTTTATCCATAATACTTATCAGCCGAAATCTTTAAAGACCAATCTACACTATCGAATTACTATAATATCAATCTTAACCTATATTAATGACATAATAAAAATAGAAACAGAAAAAAATCTAAACTTAAAATATATTATTTACTAAATCAACTAGATTAAACTAAATATTAATCTTAACTTATATTAATGACATAATAAAATAATAAACCAAAATCCAAAACTTAAAGTATATTAGTTACGAAATCAATTAGATTAAACTAAGGAATTATAAAATAGACTGCTTCACCCAACGCATAATCCCCAAAACATAATTCTTCCTTTTTTGTGGCACGAGATTCCTTAAAGTTCTTAACGCAATTTTCCATTCGGTTTTTGTTTGGTCTGCTATTCGTAGCATAAATTCCTAGTTCTTTCCTTCGGTCCGTTTCATGGGTACATAATAATTTCTTGTACTACTTCGGTTTGACATATTCTTGAAAATTTAATGGTGGTCCTCACCTGGCATCGGGTATTTATAGAAGTGATGGGTTTCTGGGTTTTGATATTTTGAAACTATATGGTTGTTACCCAGACAACCCCATACAAATATTCTTTCGCTTACCACTCGGCACCCTTTGCTAAGCAACGTTGGAACTGTGTTCGAGTGGGTAGATTGTCCGCAAAAAGTGAGGGTTATTGCTAATGCTATAATTGACCGAACGATCTCTGGGTCCAACGAGCTGTCGATAGAAGACCTGTGCTCGCTTTGATTCTAAGGTCCCATTATTCTCCTATCTCTTTCAAATGTTAACTTATACTCTCATATCATCTATCTTTATGTCCATTCGCTTGGTCCTTCTTATTATTGTCCATGTTGATGATTTTTTTTATGGTCTGTAAACCCTTGGTTATGTTAAGTAAACACAGTACATCTCTTACCCTTATCCCTATTATAACTACAATGTTCCTTATTATTATTACTAGCATCATCATTGTTACTATTATATATATTGCCTTTCTTAATTGTTACTACTATTACCTGTATTATTATTTTTATTACTATAACTACCATTATATTTATTGTTATTACTACTATTATTATTATCATAATTATTATCATCATTACTACAAATACCATGATTATTATTATTATAATTATTATTATTATCATAATTATTATTATCATTACTACAAATACCATGATTATTATATTATTATCATTATTATTATTATTATTATTATTATTATTATTATTATTATTATTATTATTATTATTATTATTATTATTATTATTATTATTATTATTATTATTATAATCACCACTACCCTTATCATTATCGTTATTATTATGGTGGGTTACAGGGTTTCAAATCTTGCTTACCCTTCTAGTTGCCCTCGTAACGCCATACAAAATGATACTAACCGCCACTTGGCACCCGTTGCTAAGCAACGTTGGTAATGTGTTCAAGTGGTGGATTGCCCGCAAAAATTGAGTACCATGTGCTAGTACTATAGTTGCTCGGACAACCCTCGGGTTCACGAGCTGTCGATAGAAGACCTGTGCTCGCTTTTGATTCTTAGGTCCCATTATTCTCCTATCTCCTTCAAATGTTAACCTATACTCTCATATCATCCATTGTTATGTCTATTCTCATAGTCCTTCTTCTTGTTGCCCATGTCGAAGATTATTCTTTGATCTGTACACCCTTTGTTATGTGAAATACACCCACATTATATCTTTCACCCTTATCCCTATTATAACTACAATGTTTCCCATTAATATTACCAGCATTATTATTGTTGCTACTATATATATTACCTTTCTTAATTGTCACTACTAATACCTTTATTATTATTTTTATAGCTATAACTACCATTATATTTATTGTTATTGTTACTATGATCATTACTATTATTGTTATTGTTATCATAATTATTATCAATCATTACTACAAATACCATGATTATTATTATTATTACCATTATTATTATTATTATTATCATTATCATTATTATTATTGTCAATATTATTATTATTATAATTACCATTACCCTTATAATTATCGTTATATTTATTAAGATTTTGTAGGGATCCGTCCTTATTCCTCAGCGTTAAATTTTTTATTGATATACAACATTAGCCGTAGTCCATCTATATTTTTCGGTTTTCGATAAAGTATTTTTGTAAATTCGAAAATTTTAGCAGCGTTCCGCCCTTATTTTACGGCTCATCCCTATTCTACAGTTTTTTGACAAAGTATTTTCATTGACTCGGAAAATTTGAGCAGCGTTCCGCCCTTATTTTACGCATTCCATTTTTACGTTATTATTTTTGTTAAGTATTTGAATTAGTTCGGAAAATTTGAGCAGCGTCCCGCCCATATTTTCCGCCTCAACCCAAATTAATCTATTTAATTCTTATTTAAAACCATTATTTTTCATGATTTTGGTTGTTCGGATTAATCTTTTTCCGATGGCTATCCATTTTAACTGTTGCAACGATTTCGCAATTTTTCCCCGCTACCCATTCCCTCTTTTTGTCCTTAAGATCTATGTATGTTCATTTCATAGTTAATGAGTGCCCACTGGACTACTCGGTGTTAGAGATTTTGAGCCGATTGTTGTTAAAAATTTTATGTCAATTTTACAGAAAACGGATGGTGAAGGAGCAGCCAATAAACTACTCATTTACCCTCCAATTTCCCCTATGTACGGATAATATTGACGTTCCAACTCCTGCGTTCCGCACGCTGAGTCTTCACGGGTACATATCATTGGCGATCTTCCACGCACTTACACGAATCTGTACTATGTAGATTTTGCTTTCTTGCGTTATGTGTTGGCTGTGGGCCGGAAAAGTAATAACAAATAATAATTTACCATAGCATTTGGAATAAAAGTTTCGATGCACTAAGGCTGTAGATTTAAAATATTTATTCAGCATATTACATCGGCTACATACATTTGAAATTCATTGTATCCATTCCATAAAATTTACTTCGAAAATCCCATAAATTTAATTCGATAAATCATCTATAAATTCAATTGGAAAAACAAAATTATCCATAAAATTAATCTGAAAAATCATCCATAAATTCAATTGAGAAATTACCCATAAATTTGATTCAAAAAATCACCCATAAATTCAATTGGAAAAACAAAATTATCCATAAACAAAATCATCCATCAATTCGATCTGAAAAGTCATACATAAATTCAATTGAAAAATTACCCATCAATTCTCTTCGAAAAATCAACTAATAATATTGCACCAGTTGAGAGTGATCGTGTTCAGGCAAAACACTTACCCATGTTAATTGCCTGAATGCACGGCTCTCAACCAGCCATACAACCAGCTACACAGTTCTATAATGAAATTTTTTCTCCGAAAAATAAGACTGAAAATTTGTGAAAACACATCGGTATTTATACCTATTTTTCTCGCGTGTGAAATTTGATGCAGTAAAACAAAATTCGACCTTGTTATTTTCTAGTAAATTCTATTCGTTAATTTTATTATTTTTTTTATTTATTTTTATAATTTTTTATTTAAGATTTTTATTGAATTATTACTAATTCAAATTTTCGATTTAAATTTCATTTTAATGAACTTTTATTAATTTTTTCAATTTCGTCGAATTTGTTGTGTTTTCTTGTTATATTTGTGTAGGTATCGTGCGAATCTTGGTGCATTTTGTTATTATTTTAATTTTATTTTTATGTTTTTCATTTTATATTTATTTATATTCTCTCAGATTTTAAAGTGTTTAATTGGTGTTGTATATTGTATTTTAAGTTATCTTGGTGCTGGGTTTTCGTGCTGTATTACCGATGCATTTAAACAATTCTCAAGGATATTGGTGTGCTGGCCCAACAATTATTAAGATTTTGTAGGGATCCGTCCTTATTCCTCAGCGTTAAAATTTTTTATTGATATACAACATAACCTTGCGTGTTAGTTTTATTGCGATTAAACAAAATTCGACTTTGAAATTATTTGTGTTATCTAAATTAAATTTTTATTTATTTCTTAATTTAAATTAGTAATTTATTTTTAACATTTTTAATTAAATTTATTCAGCTAAAAATATTTTATTTTTATTCATTTAATTCATTAATTTTTACTTTTATATAAATGGTCATTTTACGGTCGAATTTTCTTGTTATTATGTTATTTTTTATGTAAATTTCGTGCGGTTCTTGATGCATTTTGTATTTATTTTATTTTACTTTTATGTTTTTGATTTTATATTTATTTATATTCTCTCAGATTTTAAAGTGTTTAGTTGGTGTTGTCTATTGTATTTTAAGTTATCTTGGTGCTGGGTTTTCGTGCTGTATTACTGATGCATTTAAACAATTCTCAGGGCTATTTGTGTGCTGGCCCAACAGAAGTGAGTGATTTATGCCTCACGTGAGCGGGTAGGCATTTGAAAAACTTGTGGCATTTTCTCATTGGCTTAATTTTGATTTCAAATTTGCTGCTCCAGTAAACTGGCATGTTATTGAACACTCGGACACCTGTGTTGTTTGTAGGGTGTGCATTGTTAGTCGAATTCTTCATCCTTAATCATCAATGCTCGCCTACTTCGGATGCACTAGAGCTATGTGAGATTTCCCGACACGCCAGTAGTCGTTTACATGTGATTATATCATCACGTCACTTCTAAAAGGAAATTCTTTTCATTCTTAAATTCGGACGATTTAAACACCAGACTCTTATTGGAAGCTCGGTCAATGTTGCAGCACGTCGGTTGGTTATTTGTTTAATGTTGCACAATTACAACATTTGAATTTTAGATATTTAATTGTAACTTGGGTGATCGCTATTGTTAATGAAGGATCTATATACTATCTATTCGTGCTTTTCTGTGGAGTCAACTACAAAGGGATTTCTTTTTGAGTATCTTCCGTTGGTTAGTATTGTAATTTTTACTTTTAAGGATAGTGTTTACGGCAGGTTGTTTTAGTGGCAAATTTTATTGGGTCCAGACGGTAGGATGCTTTTATTTCAAAGACATGAGGTGGAGTTGTTCGTTGTCTATCTTTACTTTATGAACGGGTGAGACCTATTTTTATGTTTTGTAATCATTTTATATTTAAAATAAAGTAGTTTAGGTGTTAATTGACTTATAATTTTTTATGTATGTTTGTTCATAATTATTATTCCATTTTTCTAGTGGAAAATTCTAGGTCTCATACGTATTATAATCATTACTATGTTTTTAATAAATTATTATGAATAACGGATTCTATACTTATCCCTACGCTTTAATGTTAAACGTTTTGTAGTTATCGTGGTAATAAATATTTATACTAATCTTTTTATGTTTGAGTGATTTCGCTAACTTATCTTGGGTTTTATTTCAGATTCTACAACGGATTTGGTGTATCTAAGTTTTGGTTTATGCGTGACGAGTTTCATCAATAAATTAGTTTTGAATTTGTCTTTTGATTTTGAAATGTCTGTTATATGTTGGATTCATGATCTAATACGTTTATTTCATCATATGTGTGTATTCTCTGGAGGATTGTAGGGTTGATGGATGATCATTTTGTGGTTTTTTTGATTTTCTATTTTAGTTTGTTCGCAAGATAATGGGTAATTTCTATCACCAGTGGAGTTATATGCTCAATTATAATTTTCTTAATGTGACTTTAAGGGTCGTTTTTGGCGCCCATTTTAATGCATTAATACTAGTCTGTTGGGTTGTTTTACTTGCGACATTTTTATTATTTTCTCAGCGTACTAGATCTTTAGATTCTTTATCAACTTTATCATCTACCTCGTATCTGTACCGGCAAGTACCGCCTGGGGCGTACTTAGCAATTTTTATTTAATTTTTCTAACAGGATCGTTACATCGATTTCCGCAAGCCCCTTCCCAATAGCCAAATATTGACCCCAAGATGTTCATGTTTTTATTTAAGATTTTAAGAGTGCCCACTGGACTACTCTGTGTAATAATTTTAGCCGATAGGTGTTAAAATTTTAGGTCGATTTTTTGGGAGTCAGCCAAAAGACTGGTTTCCGATCTCCCCACTGCCCTTATAAGTGAAATGATTTGACGTTCGAGCCCGTCGTTACTCATGGCGAGGTCTCTCATGTGCACGAGCTATTGGCGGATGAACCGCACTTACACCACTCGATAGGGATATGTGATTTTAATTACTTTCTTGTGTGTGGCTGTGGGCCGGAAAAATTTCGACATTAGTAAAACAAATTCATCTTTTCGTATCATATAATTGCCCATAATATTCTTTACAAAGTTGCATCATATAGCATACTCAAAATCATCGTTCATGCTCACTTCAATAGTTTCACACAATTGTAATCGCTCTCGAGTCTTGTTTCTAGAAGCTTATGATCCAATGCTGTTTTTTCTATTAAACAACGCAAGAGCTTTTTAAGAGAAAAAGTGATCCCTCACAAGTGAATGAATTTATGCGAAAATGAATTGGTATTTATACCTATTCTGTGACCCTAAACTTGCGTGTTAAATTTAATGCGATAAAACAAAATTTGACCTTGAGATTATTTTTATAATCTAACTCTAATTTTCATTATTTTTTCGATTTATTCATTAATTTTTTATTTAAATTAATTCTAACCAAAATTATTTTATTTTACTTCGACTTTTTCGTTAATTTTCTGTTTTTACGCAAATTCTCAATTTTTTGGTCAAATTTTATGTTTATTTCGTTCGGATCTTGATGCATTTTGTTATTATTTTAATTTATTTTTGATTTTATATTTTAATTATATCTTTCTCGCATTTTAAGGTGCTTACTTGATGTTTTATGGGTCTGATTTTAAATCTGCATGTTGCGTTTGCGTGCTGTTTCCAATTCATTTAAACAAAACTTAGTGCTAGCCCAACAGTTTTAAGATGTTTGAAGCGGTGCTATTATTAGATAATGATTGCAATTTCAATACCATCTGATGTTACATTTTTAATTCAACTGATGATTCAAGGGGTTATCTCATTATTAACCTTTTTAAAAACCTTTGTAACGAAGATGATTTGATTAAATTTTGGAAAAAATGATACTGCTAGATGCGATACATGGTGTAATTCAATCTTGGAACAAAATAAAGCCAATAACACCGCTCGATCCTGGATAAAAATTCTAACAAATGTGGAACGTGATTCTTTTGAGCCAAATACTATCTGAAATGTGAGCTAATGGCAAATTTACAAGGCTTTGAAAATATTCAGGAGTGGTTACAACATTATTCATGTGATGGGAGTTTTCAAGTAATGAGTGTTGCGGATATTATTTCTAATTTCATTCAACTGGAAGAGAGAGAAAATGTATAAAGAATTGTCTAGGATTTGAACAATGATAATTTAAACGACCCACAGAAACACTAGATAAACCTGAAAATTCCGGGGGACATTTGCCCCCTTTTGTGGACGCCCATGTACTGGAAAATACTCTCCAACTTGCAAGGGTTAAAGTAAAATAAAAAAACTGAACTTTTTTGAATGTATTTCATAAACAATTCATTTCCAAAACAAATACAATTACAGATCATTTTCATATAATATGTCATAGTGACCGGGCCGATAGAGCAATGTAATATATGAATTAATGAAAATTTCATCTTTAGACTGGGAATCAATGTGACTTGGAGTAAATGTAAGGCATTGAATGTCTCCAGAATTTTGACAATTTTCCACATTTATATTAACAAGTAAAGATTGACTTAGTGCTATTATATGGATATTGTCACTTTCAATGTACATCGGCTCAACTTCCTAAATATCAATCTCATAGTACAATAAAAACAGACGACACCAACAGACTTTTTCACAGAATTGCTTCATTGTCATTCCTTCTTCAATAAAAGCTTGATAATATGCAGCATTCATTTGTAAATAACTTGAAACGAGTAATCTAAATTTTTAAAATAAATGTGAAACTTCAAATTTTTGTCTGGGGAGCTTATTGAATACGTAAAAGCACATTTCTTTCCAGTTTCGATTTACAAAGCTAATTTAAATTATATTTTCCATATTATCCTTGTTGTACTTTTATTAATTTGAATTAAATTTGTTCGAATCCTTAATGTTTTATATAATTTTTCAATTTTCAAAACTCAAATCGGGACAGTACAAAAAAGTTTTTTTATTTTCTATGTATTAATTTATTAAGCTTTTAAAAATAAACTAAATTTAATAGGAACACAAAAATTAACATTCATTTCATTAACTTTATATAAAAATTCAGTTAAGCTAATCAATAAATAATAAATTAAAAAATATAATATTATTAGTATTGAATACTAAAGCTTGTTGGTGTACAAAGTCAGTATTTATTGCTACTTTTAGCAGCTTTTAAAATATCTTTATTTTTTGAAATATAATGGTACATTTTGCTGCAATTTTGATCTAAATTTACCAAGCACTGTAAAATGGCATCTACTGTTTCTGGTAAAAATCTGCTCCGTTCATCCGTCCACTGAATTGACATAAGCGAAAAAATTCTTTCCACATTGGCATTATGCCCGGGTAGAGAAAGTAAATATTCGCACATACCCTGCTGCAGGGTACGTTTAGAATTTTAATTTTGGGCCGGTCAACAATTATTTAATTATGTATTTCATAAATTTAATATTGATTTTTATAATAAATATAATTGGGACGTTTGGTCGTCCCCAAGACTTTTTTGGGGACACTCGAAAACATCTCTGAAAACGGGACAATCCCGATTAATCGGGACGTCTGGTTTGAAATTGCTGTTTGATATTACAAGGTAATATAAAAATTAATGAATTAATCTTTATTTTATATAGATATTGATTTATGATGGATTCTAAGAATTTAAAACTACTTTTTTCTATATGAAATTAAATCAGGAAATACGGGAACAGATGATACTAACAATATAAATATGGATTTTGGATGAGGTAGCACACAAATTTTAGAACCTTACAGAGGTGGTTAACAATGTTTCGTTCAGGAAATATGGATCTGGATAATTTGCCTATGGGGAAACCAGGATTTGTCCTTAGTAATGATAATTTACGACGCATTGTTGTAAATAACTCCCAACAATTAGTCCGCGATTTTGCAATCGAACTAGGAAATTTACATACGACAACTTGGAGGCCCTTGGAATCAATAGGTAAACGGAAAAATGGATTCCCCATGTATTGAACGAAAAGCAAAAAATGAAGAGTTGAGAAATTTGCTTTTCCTTAATTCTTTTAAACCATTATTTGTGATGAAATTGGGTGTTTTACGATAACAGAAAAAGGTCTGGACAGTGGTTGGATGCGAATGAACGTCTAAAGCACATGTCGAAGCCACCATTACATCCAAAAAATACAATAATTACTGTCTGGTGGGTAACAAGGGATATTAATCATTATTCTTTCCTACAGCCAGGAACGACAATAACAACAGAATCGTACTGTGGAGAAATTGATATAATGCATGACAACGCCAATCACTTTTATACCCAAAATTTTTGTAAGTCCTTCATTTATCATTAGTGTACAAAAACGTGTTCTTGGTGCTTTGAAAAAATCATCAATTTGACATTATTTAGATAGAACATTAAGAAATCGAAGAAAATGCACTATTTACAAGAAAATGTGTAAAATGTTGTGAAGTGGCACAATATGTAATTAACTGCATAAAAATAAAACTTGTTTAAGTTTGCAGTTATTGTTAGTGATTTGAGATGCCTTTGACCGTCAGTCCCAAATTGAGATGGGAAAAACATTGATAAAATGTTGCCAATAGTAAGTTTGCATGTGTTCTTTCAATGAAGCGAAATTGTTAAAATATTCGGTTTGAACTAACACTTGAGTGCTGCAATCTTTTATATCTAACATTTTTTGCGAGAACTTTTCTTTATTTTATCTTTTACATAAGCTAGAGTTTCCTGTGATATGCTTGATGTATTTCCAGCTAAGGTAAGTTCTTTCAGTTTTTAGAGCTCAAGAACAAATATTTGGTACTTGTCCTTAAATTAACCCCAAAAAATTGTGTAATATTCCATGTTGCTTGTCGTAAACTAATGATGAAAGTGTCAGAAGATTCATAATTGTCCATAACAGTAAAATAAATATTTAACAATTGTTTAACACCGGAAACAAAGAAAAAAGAATTTTTTAACATACCAGAGTAAAAAAATAAAATATTGAATCTTAAAATATGATAAATTATAATAAAAATTCTGGGGAGATGGATTTAAAGACAAGCACCAAATAATGTCCGGACTTAAGCAATATTATTTGATCAATAGCACAATCCAATTTAAATATTCCACAGGCATTTCTTTGACGTGATAACTAGCCAACTGGAATTGATTATGATTAAACTATAGCTTGATTTCCTTTATTATATTTTATAACGGAAAATCCAACTACATATCCTATTTTGAATTCAACGCCCAGAATTGTTGATTCGCATTTCTGTTCGAAATTATTTCATGTTTCTTTAAACATTAATGATTTATTATTGATTTTTAAAAATCAACTTCTATAGATGCAGTAACAGTTATTTCTTCAATATTTTCCATAACAGATTTATTCATGATGCATTTTGTTAATTAAAAATTAAAATCAAATATTTTAATCAATGCATTTAATAAACATAACTTTGTTTAAAAGAAAACTGAATCAGATTAAACAGATTAAAACTTGATCAAGAGAATGAGTTCATTAAATCAATCGATTATACTACTTACTAAAAAATTGTTAATAAGTAGCATGTTTATCAAAGCCGTAACAGTAATTATGGGAATCGAGTCATGGGGAACAAAACCGCGCAAAAGTAAATAAAATAACCTCGTGAAAAGTGGATGTTTGTATTCGTGACAAAAACAGTGCCGAAATTAAACAGGAATTATCAATAAGAATGAAAATAAAAAAATATGGAAACTGCTAAAGTTGTGAGCTATTGAACAAAATGATAAAACTTACCCACAAGTTGAAGAATTTAATATCAATCGGAAAATCTCCCATATTAATGAATATTAAACAAGTAAATCCGCATTCCAATAAAGGCATATATTTCTTATTTTTTAATAGAATTATTTCCTTTTCAATCAATAGAATTAAAATATCAATGATAAATTGATAAACATAATCAATTAAATTATATTATAATTTAAAATAATCAAAGTAATTTAAAAACAAAGAAAAAACTAATAAATAAATTTATCAATGAATAATAACCTGCCTCAGAAATACAATATAATAATCGGAAAATCCTTGATTGTTGAAAATTTCTTCCAATTTACTAATATCACTATCCATTTTTAGGCAATCCACCATTTCTAGAAACTAAAATTGAAATAATAACAGAGAAAACCGCAGAAAATTTTTAATTACTTGTTCATAAAAATCTTGAATTGTAAATTCAGAGTATCCTTGTTGGATTAGATAATTTTTGTAGAATTCACATCTTTCTTTAATACTAAAATTAATTATACATTATTAAAAAAATATTTGGTTAATAATTTCCAAAAAAACCGATCAAATGCCGATGCATTGGATTGTTTTAGTAATGATTCTAAAAAACTAAATCCAAAAGACCGAAAAAAACAATTCCCGTCACCTCGTACTCGTCTCATTCCTTGGTATTTACCACACAATATCTAAATTATGTGCGTAAAATCTTGCCAATTCGTCCAGATTTAATTTCAAATCATTTCAAATTACTTTTAATTTTTCTAAATACGAATTATGACCACCAAAATCTTTTTCCAAAGACGACAAAGGAAGGAGTTCAGAGATTAGAGGCTGTGTTTCTTTGATCTGTAATTATTTTCGAATTAACACAAATGTTATAATTTGCAAATGTTGCCTCATTTTGAATTCTCTCTTGTTGAGCTTGTGTGGCTTCATAAGCTTCCTGAGCTTGAAAATTTGATCATAATGAAGTAATAATATTAAAATAATATTTACCTGACATCGACAAAATTGCAAAACTAAGTAGTGAAATGAAAGTTATATTATTATAAAAGAACAATATTTAAACAAGGATCAATAAAATTTATTACAATTCGGTTATTTATTCACAGTTTTTTAATACATTATTATGATATACAGTATTATGATGCTGTATCAAATTTCATAGCAAATATTTATATTAGTATTATTTACTTTGGTTGGAAATTTATTAATGTTTAAATAGAATTATTTAATCGAATAAATAAAAAAATTCAGATTAATCAAATTAAGAAATTTTACGTTTTATTGTTATATTGTTGTGCATTTTAAGATGTTATCTGTGATTAATGTTCTAATATCTAACTTTTGTCTCAAGAGTAAATTTGATAGAAGCAAATTCAAAGGTGGTTTGTGTTGGGGTGGAGTACTATTGGTCCGCTATGGTCTTCGTTGTGTTGGGCCAGAACGTAAACGGCCTTGAAAAATGTTTAAATGGATCAGAAACATACACGCAAATAAAACACGCAATTTAAATAAACCTGGAAATACCAATTAAACCATATAAAATCTGAGAAATAAAAGAATTAAATATAAATTAACAAACATAAAAATAAATTAAAATATGAACAAAAATGCACCAAGATCCGCACGATACCTACACAAATACAACAAGAAAACAACAAATTCGACGAAATTGAAAAAATCAATTAAAGTTCATTAAAGTGAAACTTAAATCGAAAAATTTGAATTAGCAATAATTCAATAAAAATTCTAAATAAAAAATTATAAAAATAAATCAAAAAATAATAAAAATAAATAATAGAATTTGCTCGAAAATAACAAGGTCGAATTTTGTTTTACTACATCAAATTTCACACACCAAAAAATTAGGTATATATACTGATCCATTTTCACATTTAACTTAACCATTTTTGAAAAAACCAAAAACCGTTTTTCGAAACAGAACCAGTTTAACTATTTTGAAAATTGTTTAAGCTATTTTTGAAAACCATTTTAGACGTTATTCGAAGATTATTCAATTTTACTTTGAATTTTTCAGGAACTCATTTTTTAGGTGAGAATTATTTATGGTGGAACCCTCTTTCCACGTCCCGTCCATAGCATCTCTGTAGAGCCCTGCTTGGCGACGACGTGGGGAGAGCGGCATTTTGTTTTATGTTATTTTGATGCAATATGATGATATTTGTTATTTTGGTCAATGAAGGGTAATTTTGTTGAATTGTTGTATAATTAATAAATATTATTAATATACCTAAATGGTTTTACAAATCTATTTGTTTTATAAATTAAAATGTCGAAATTTTTCCGGCCCACAGCCGACACATCACGCAAGAAAGCAAAATCTACATAGTGCAGATGCATGTAAGAGCGTGGAAAATCGCCAATGATATGCACCCGTGAAGACTCAGCGTGCGCAACGCAGCGGTCGTAACGTAAATATTTATCCCTATAGCAGAAACGAGAAATAAGGAAGAAGTTTCTGGTTGCTTCCTCGTTTCTCAATTCTGAAAAATCGACTTAAAATTTACATTACACACGGCTCAAACTTACCACACCGAGTAGTCCAGTGGGCACTCAATAAATATAATATAAACACAAATGCGCTTAAGATCTATTAAAGGGAAAGGGTACGGTGGTAAATCAATTGAAATCGTTGGTATAAATAAATCAGGTTGAGGTTTAAAAATGAATTAATTAGTAGTATATTAAATCAAATTTACGTCATTGAAAATAAAAATATAAATATCGTGAGCAGTTCAGTGAGTCCCTTAAATTGAACTTATCCATCAAGTTAAAAGATTTTTCATTAAAAGTAAATATTCCCTTAATTAATTTGGATTTAAATAAAATAATTATTGAAAAATTTAAGTGACTCACGGTTTAACTTAGATCAACTCATTGATTAAAGATTAAAGTAACTTGTGTAGTAAAAAAATAAATTGTGATAAAACTCACACAATCCTTGTGTAAAAGGAAAGTAAAGCTTGGAGTCATTAAGTCAAACGTTGAAAATGTTTTATTAAAATTGATTAGCCTATTTATTGATTAACCTAAATTAACGATAAGGAAAACCCTTGTAAAATTTAAGGTACTTAGTAAGGAAAACTCAGGATGATCGATCGAAAATTTTGATCCAATAAATTTCGAGTAAAACTAAACCATTTTTCACTAAATAATAAAGTGATCCACTAGTGAAAACCGAAATAAATATGGGGAAGTAAGATGAATTCACGATCTAAACCAGGATGTTGGCTGAATCAATGAAATAGTTCATTAGTTAAACGTTTAGTAATTTAATTTAAAGAAGTAAAACGATGCAATATACTTATATTTCGAGCCCAATGTGTTTTTATTAATTAAAATAATAGCAATACCTTTTCAACCTCCGCATAAATGAGATACAAACATCACCAAACCCAAACATTGATTAATTCCAGCGCGAAGTAATCCAATGAAAAATGGAAAATTTTTAAAATCAATAATAAAGCGGAGAAAATTTATTGCATTGAACTAAAGTAATTTTCCAACCATTAGCAATAAATCAACCGGCTAACGCAATATTGTAGTTTAAAGTTCCTTGACTTCATTTCAGCCCAACCACCAATGCGGAATTCCAACTGTTTAATCTTCACGATACGATCTGATTTACGAGTAACATCGAAAACCACCAACGATCGACCCCATCCAAATAATTGTCGCAAGCAGCTCCCCACACAGCGTAGCTCCTTAGACCATAGACAATGAACTAATCAGTAAGAAAAAATCAGATTAACTAACCCCATAGAGCCAGCCATGAATCCCCGATATGATAGTATCGACCCATGACAACTTAAGGACCACCCAGCAGAAATGAACGCACAAAACTAGATCCACGACAATTCCAATGTCAACTGTTAAAGAGACAGATGAAGTGAATTTCAAATAGTAAATTGGTATACTTGAATCGCGATGAACCATCAATAATCAAAGCACGAACGGATATCGTGACCGGGTAAGAGTAAACAGTTTCCAACACATCCGATTCGGCACATCCGTTTCGACATTTAACAATCACGAGAGACACTGAAATACATAAATAACCATTTCCGCTGGCGTGAATATTAGACGAACCGAATACCGATCGATACCTATTAATAACTACGATATCGCATATGATAGACGCAAGTAGATTTTCACCCAAACGACAGTAATTTTAAAATTAACAACCTCGATCTAAAACAGCTAGGCCGCGTAGGCAGATATTCTTCCGTATATAAATCTGGCCCGGTTCAACCCAAACCCAACTAACTCAGACAATTAGAAATCTATAGACATATATTACATATTCTGTCCCCATAACCTTTCTTCAGCGTAAAGAAACTATAGAAATCACCAGAACACACAAACCCATACATCTCATCGCCATAATCCTTATGATTCCAGTTCCGATATCAAGTTCACCGAACGTTAGCTTAACCAATCGATGTACCCCTAAAATTAACTGGTGATTTAAGGTTGTATGAGCTTATGATTGTTGATTGAACGTCCCTATAAATTAGTGAGAGAATATATTACATTAACTCATTTCAGAAGAACTCATGCTACCAAATTTGATTTCAAAACAAGAGGCCGATGAATGGCGCCGAGCCTGGAAACGAGCGCGCCCGTCAATGATTCTCGAGGAGCCACGTCCAAAGAGATCATGCCCAACTCTGTGGCAAATCTTAGGCAGAGGGGATGACCCCCGCCGACCCGAGGAAGAACAGTACCCTGCCGAGGAGATTATCGACCATGCGCGAAGCCTGCTGGCTCAGTGGGAGAAGATCCAGGAAGAGGTCGATCTACAGGTTGTGAAGGCGAGGATGTACCTCGCCAACGTTGAAGAGGACGTCCTCGTCGGGCGCATCGCGGAGACGTACCCGGCTCGACCGGCACGCAACACTCGGCGACCAGTGCCCATCATCCCCGGTTACTCCCCGGAAGAAGGAGTCAGGAAGTTCCTTGAAGAGTCCTGAACCTCCAGGCACAATCGTAACTGACATTTTACCTTAGTGATGTTATTAATGATAAATTATAACGAGTTGTTCATCTTAAAACTTTTGTTTTAAATACATTTCCCTGCTATAACTACATTTGAAATAATTAGAATTCTCCATATTAAACAAAGTTAATCTGAGTATTTTTCCTTATAGTAATGTCGGTCCTGAAACTAATGCAGAGCGAACTAGACCGCGCGAGACAGACAAATGCAGAGCTACTCAGTCAGATAATACAATTAACTCGCGAGGTGCAGCAGGTCAAGGCGACCTGTTTAGACCCCAAACGGACGAAGATACTCTATCAACGACTCACCGCAGCTCAAAAGGGCTGGGCCGAAGAACGCCAGCTCAATCGGAGTCTGCGCACACAGATCAGGGGCTTAGAGGTTGCCCTAGCAGCCTGTCGGGAAGTGGAAGCGGTAACGTATCCGCTCATCTTCGCCCCTTCCCAACTACCGAGTCAACGCGTCGTTGATGGTGCCGCACCAAGCTCAAAGTCGACAGCCATCCAACCAACCATCCGCCGGCCGGGACGCAAGGAACGGGCCCGACGCCGAGCCGCACAAGCGTCAAGTCGATCAACTTAACTTATCATTGATATGCATGTCCTTAGTTCGTTAAATAAATCAGCTCTCATGTATTCAGTCATAGTGGGGTAGACTCGAAATCATCTACACTAATCAGTCTAAATTTAATTCGCATTTCCACGTAAGGGAACGAGCAAAGCGAGCATAGGTCTTCTATCGACAGCTCGTGAACCCGAGGATTGTCCGAGCAACTATAGTACTAGCACATGGTACTCAATTTTTGCGGGCATTCCACCACTTGAACACATTACCAACGTTGCCTAGCAACGGGTGCCAAGTGGCGATCAGCAACATTTTGTATGGCGTTACTAGGGTCACCAGAACGATAAGCAAGATATGAAACCCTGTAACCCACCAATTTTAATTATAATATTATATACTTATAATTTAATCTCACCTAGGACACGAGACCCAAAATAAGTAGAAATAATTTTATTATTATTTTTCAAAAAATTCAATATTTATTTGATATTTATTTGTTTGAACTTATTCAATTGTTATTTGTAAGAGTATTTGTGTGTTTTTTAAATATTTGATATTTTGAAGCCCATTTCAAAACGTGCAATTTAAAGTTTTAGTATTTTGAAATACAATTCTGGATTTATGAGTGAATTAAAATTCTCCAAAATAATATATTTCAACTTTCTGGCAATTATCAATTTTTACAAATAGCCTTTTATCCAGTCTGCTTTTCGTTAGTTTTCAAAATACTTTTCGTTGATTGACATAGAATTAAACTCTCAACAACGTCATATGTGTTGGACTAGAAGCCACATTAATTAAAATTAATTAAAAATTAATTACATGGATAACGATTATTTGACTTATGATTGCGTTTACACAAGGATAAAATATAACCAGAAAACAACTGAGTGATGATGAGTATGAATGTATGAAGTGCATCTGACCTATCTTTGATGATATAGGATAGTATAAGCCGTATGCATATATATGTCAGAAAGCAATGAGGGGGCTGGAAAGGAATCAAGAATAGTGAAATTAAAATTAACATTTAATTAAATATAATTTTGACGGAAATATCAGATAATAATAAAAATGGATTTTTCACCTTTTAGTGGGATTGGTATTAAAAGAAAATATTTTACAGAACAAATAATTGTGTGATTTAAAGTTAAAGTCAAACGGATAGGAGAAAGACAAAAGCAAACACAGGCTTTCCATCAGCTTTTTGCGAAACCAAAGTCGTTAAGGAACTCACTCATTTTAGTTCATTTCCTGCGTTGCTCAGTAGCGGGTGTGAGGAGGTAGAAAAGAAGTAAAGTTCGTTTCTATTTTCTATATTCGCATTCCAAGTTCTTGGGTTCCAGTAGAAGGCAGATATTCAAGAAAATATAAAGAGAAACCCTTTTGAAAAAAAGGTTTAAAAATGCATAATACTTTATACCTATATATCAATAGTTCCATGCTAGAAATTAGGGGACATCAGCCACCTTCATAAACACATTTATATGTTTAATGATATTTATTGTAATTTAAAGACTATTTTTATTGTAAAATTCACAGATAAGATATTAGGGTAAGTATTAAGTTTGCTTAAAATTAGTTGTTGAGCCGATAGGGTGCCTAGACTTTGTGTTTGGTTTGACTGAACAGGCATTAAATATAGAAAATCTAATAGTAAAATGTCACTCTAAAAACCGAGAAAAACGCGCTTTAGTCATAGGCAACAGTAGAAAAAGAACCTGGCGAACTCAACTAAGCAATGCAATCAACGGTTGAAAAACCATCTAACACAGAATAAGAAGTTCACCACTACAAGTGTCACATACTTTTTATAAACCGGCGCAAAGTGTTTTAATTTCCAAGCCCATATTTGATGTGCAAATTTTGTCACGACCTTAAGATAGATGTTATTTTATTCATCAACGTAGTTAAATGGAAATTCTTTCTAGGATTTGCACTGATGGATTTGGTTTTTCGGAAAGTCATTTCGTTATTTCCCAACAGAGGACCAATTGTATTTTTTCACAGCCAACTTCACACTTAAGCCGCATAATCATTATATACAGCTTGTTAAAAGACTTTGGAGACATAATATTTATTATCTAACAACAAGTGAGAAACTCTCAGGAGGAAATTATTATATAGTAATTATCTCGACATTCAGACATATATTACATAATCTTCAGTCATTCAAATTCAGCATACACATACATACATAATATATTATTTAGAATAGCTATTATTTACCGTTATCCAAAACAGCTGATATAGTAAGGTTTGTTTGTAAAAAATTTGTTTGATTCTTTCCAATAGTTTTTTTGAATATCGATAGCACCATTTTCGGCATATTTTACTCTCGCGAAGATAAAAATACAGTTCAAGCAAGGCGAAAATTATGTGATGGGTAGACAGAAGATGTATTGACCGAACGACAACACCTAAATTGATTAGCAAAATTTTATTCCGACAATTTTTGATGTTGAAGACGCAACACGTTCTTGAAGGCCCGTTGAAGCCGATGAAGACAGAATAAAGGCATTGATAGGTGCAGACTACCGGATAACAACTCGTGAGATTACAGA
This sequence comes from Schmidtea mediterranea, assembly GCA_022537955.1. NCBI lineage: Eukaryota > Metazoa > Platyhelminthes > Tricladida > Dugesiidae > Schmidtea > Schmidtea mediterranea. The sequence goes on from CM039681.1 coordinate 7,519,363, forward strand.
GAGGTTACATTTGTCGACTGTTCATGATCATGTAAAACGTCTTGATTTAATTTCAAAGCTTGACATAAGGGTCCCATGTGTTCCTACAGAACGAAATTTGCTTCTTCTCATCAACGACTGTGATTTGCTTCTCAAGCGCCAAGAAAATGATCCATTTGTATTTTATTGGATACTTAAATTTTTTATTGTGCAACTGATACAGACCAGACCGGATTGGGGGGGGGGGCATTGAGGTGGTCACTTTTAGATATTAATGATAAATTTACTATGGGAAAATCATTAAAATTTTATTGAAAGTCATCTTACTAAAACTGCAAGCAGATGAATATCAAAAATTATGTTGTACAACTATTGTGCAACCATTTACATTAGCAGATAATTGGAGGTGTAAAAACCCTAAGAAAACTTGTTTAACAAAGCGCCACTGTGTTCCAAACGTTGTAATTGTTATTACGTATTGCTTTTTCGACAGGTAACAACAATCACAAGCTGATATTTGCGACGCATTTTTTCAATAATATAATTTCAAACTTGAAATTGTAATAGCCAATAGTTAAAATGTTCCATGTGAGATTGTGATAAAGGATAAAAATTAAATTTTTAGATATAAATTGTAATGAGAATTTGAAATAAATAAAGACAAAATATTTAATCTATTAAAATTAATTCTTCAACTTTCCAATCTTCATAAGTGCCTCCGGGTAGAAATCTTCGAATTATAAAAGGTATTTTCCCTGCTCTTAATTCCTTTTCAGCAATCTTCAATGGATCCCTTTCACTATCCAATTCCACCATAATTGGAGCACACAATGAAATTTGTAGTGCTCGAGTTCCAAGAACTCGAGCTCTTTCGTATTTGGTCAAGTAAGGAGTAGTACTGCGTTTACTTCCCTCAACAGCTTTCAATTGACTTACATCTTTAACTTGAGTAGCACCAGACATTATTACATTACTATTGTCTTGATCAGCTGTGTCTAGATTTAAAAAATGCATTAATATAATTTTTCTTTAAATATATAACATACCCATTTTCTCATCGTCTGATAATTCACAGTTATTTTCCTCATATTCGTCATATACTTCATAATCCATGATTGAAACCAGAAAAAAAATTTAATTAATATTTAAACAATTTATTATTTAAAAATTAAATAATTAAATTAATAATTTCATAAAAGAACTGACTGCTTTAAATAGTGATAAACTTTATTATCTTAAAATTTCATTAATTTTTTAAAAATTTTATAAATAAACCTTTTAAAAATAAAGTAATGCTTTTTTATTAAATATGTTTTTTGGTATAATAGCGAAATAGTTCTATTAGTTCTCAATTTTAACTTAATTTTTTTTAACAATTATTAATTTCATTGTAATTGCTGGGTACTGCTGGGCACCTGAAGAGTAAACAATATAAGATTTTCGCGGTCACTTGCAAGTGGTGGGTTACAGGGTTTCATTGTTTGTTTGAACTAACCGGTGGTTGCCCCCGTAACGCCATACAAAATGATGCTAATCGCCACTTGGCACCCGTTGCTAGGCAACGTTGGTAATGTGTTCAAGTGGTGGATTGCCCGCAAAAATTGAGTACCATGTGCTAGTACTATAGTTGCTCGGACAACCCTCGGGTTCACGAGCTGTCGATAGAAGACCTATGCTCGCTTTGCTCTGTCCCTCATGATCGTTCAAGATTAGGTTCTTATCTGCCTGCGGAGAGATGAAATTAAGATTGAGTAACATGTTGCGAATGTTTGGCATATAAATATATCAACGGAACAAATTGATTAAGAACACGACTACTCTATTTATTTAGCAACGCGCGCAATGTTTACAGGTTAATGATTTTTCAGTTGGCTTGCTCGACGTCGGGCCCGTTCCTTATGTCCCGGCCGACGGTTATTTGCTGGAAGGGTAGATTGTTCCACTGGTTGGGTGTTCTTCTGCGGCATCTGGGTTGGGGCGAAGACGAGCGGATATGTTACCGCTTTCCCCTCCCGGCAGACTGCTAGGGCGACTTCGAGTCCCCGAATTTGCGTGCGCAGGCTCTGGTTGAGCTGCCGCTCCTCTGTCCAGCCTTTCTGTGCTGCGGTCAGGCGGTGGTACAATGCTTTTACCTTTTCTGGTTCCTTCCAGGTTGCTCTAATCTGTTGCATTTCGCGGGTTAATTGAAGAATCTGGGCGAGTAATTCCGCATTTGACTGTCTTGCATGGTCCAGTTCAGATTGTAAGATTTGTAAGGAAGACATTACTACAATCAAATAGATTATTTTGATTTACTATTGATTAAGTCAGATAATCATTTATCTCATTAAACAAAATCATGAATAATTCTAGCTATAAGAAGAAATAACACGTAAATTTCTAATATTTTAAATCAGTTACTACATAAAGTCTATCATTGTTGGTTCATTCGTCAGGGCAATATCTCTTCAGGCTTCGTTTGAGAGCCTCCACGGTATAGGGTCGTCTGGTGTCTCGAACTGGGTGAGGTGGATAGGCGACTGCAATCCGCCCGGCAAGGATGTCTTCCACCACGTTCGCAAGATACATCCTTGCCTTAACCACCTGTAAATCTACCTGCTCCTGCACCCTTTCCCATTGGGTGAGGAGGTCCTGTGCGTGCAGGTAGGTCTCCGCAGCTGGATATTGCCGTTCCGAGAGACATGGTCGTTGCAACTGGTCGAGTATTCTCCGGGTCGGCGGGACTCCTGTCTGTTCCTGTTTGGCGGTCTCTCGTCTGGTAATTCGTTTGGGCGACATGTCTAAACATTACTGTTATTAGGTTCGATTGATTCACCACTCTAAGTTATTAGCAAGCAAATTGTGTCTATGTTACTAGTAAGGGTGTCATACACGTGACCATTGCCTTCCTTTACGCGATGGGACATTAATAAGCAGGTTGGGTTACTTTGCGGGTCCGGTTCTTTAAGGTGCACTCCTTTATAGGGGAAATTTATAATAATATAATTAATCATATGGATGAGATAACCTGATGTTTGATTTATTCAATATATGCATATTAACATTAAAACTTTACATGTAGGCGGATAATCGTGTATTGACCTAAGAGAATTTGTACATTGATTTAAAGTTTGTTTACCAACTCCATGTACGGTCAATTCGAACCTTAAGATCTAGACCGGATGTTGATCCGAGATAACTTAGCTGTACGTGGGTGTATCCTGGTGGGCGAACGATTTCCGGCGGATCTTACCATTACAACCTAAGCAGTTGACTAAAGGTGATTTACATTGTTTACATCCGGTGATTGTAATATTCGTGTCGTATTTTCAGAATTACTGGTCAACTGTTTCGCCTACACTCGATTATCTCAATTCTGGTAAGTTATTTCGTTGATTAGTTTGAATGTACTTTACTAGCAAATTTTTGGAAAACTTCTACGCTTACCGAGGTTTCTAAGTAGATGCGATACCCTTCTGTTGGAATAATTTCGCTATGTGGTATTTCATGTGTTCAATAATGTGATATTAATACAAATTCACTCTTATCTTAAACTTGGGTTTTTCCAATTCTATTAATTTACTTTACTTAATAATTCGTTCACTTTATCTTTAATCAGTTTGCTGTAATTACCGAATTTATAATAATTAAAGAAAACCTTTTTCAAATCTGTGAATTTATTTTAGTTCTAACTAAGGGGTCGTGTTATTGGTAATGTACGCTGTTGTCCATTATTCAAATTACTAATAGTTTCCCTGAGGCTAGCTGGATCAACTATTACTTTAATCCGCGAAGTTATTTTAATATTAATTAAATCCGTGAATTCGGTTGTACTTTAATTTACATCGTAAATCACTTGATTTCTACCAAAAACTGTCTTACGGTTATTCAATTCATCTCTAATTTTAATCTATGAATTACTTTAATCCACTAATCATAGTTCGTTAAGGAACTTATTTTATTTATTCTTATTCAATACTTTACTTTACCAAAAACTAGGTTATCTTGGTTTTACTCAATAGCTATTTGAACTAATTTAATCATTTTTATTGTTACCAATAAATTGATTTAATTTAATCAACGATATTTTTATTTTTGTTCATTTTATTTTTAAGCAATGATTTAATCTAAACGCTTGATGTTTCTCAATCACCTCTTCAATTTTATCAGTGAATTACGTGTCGTTACACTAATTTTAGTCAACAAGTTAACTAAGGGATCCCCTACTATTATTCGAGAATTACTTTACTTTTAATCGATGCATTTCATTATTCGAAATCAATGAATTCGATCCGTGATTGCCTACATTTTTCTCGGTGGTTTCAATACGTTACTCGTCCCTACCAAGGATTAGATTGATTTTATCGAAGCAACTCATAATAGTTTAATTGATGAAATTATTTGCCATTGCCCTAATTATAATCAATAGTTTACGATCATCTAAATTATGAACTATCTTTACCCAATATTTACCATAAAACACTTTACTTTTACAATCAATGGTTACTTTAATTTTTATCAATAATCGCAATTTAATCGAATTCATTGATCTCCAATAAATTTTATCTATTTCAAAATGTTAATCCAAAATAGTTATAACAACGATTTCAGTTAATTTAATCCCCGTACCATTCCCTTTAATAGGCCTTAGACGCATATTGTGTTTATATTATATTTACTGAGTGCTCACTGGACTACTCGGTGTGATGATTTTAAGCCGTATGTAATATCAATTTAGGTCGATTTTACAGAATTGAGAAACGAGGAAGCAGCCAGAGACTTCTTCCTTATTTCTCGCTTCAGCTATAGGGATAAATATTGACGTTACGACCGCTGCGTTGCGCACGCTGAGTCTTCACGGGTACATATCATTGGCGATTTTCCACGCACTTACATGCATCTGTACTATGTAGATTTTACTTTCTTGCGTTATGTATTGGCTGTGGGCCGGAAAAATTTCGACATTTTAATTTATGAAAACATATAAAATAAGTTAGGTATATTAATAATATTTATTAATTATGAACAAAATAACATAATTACCCATCGTTGACAATCCATAAAATATCATAAGATAACATATCATAGCATAAAACAAAAATACCTCTCTCCCCACGTCGACGCCGAGCAGAGCTCTACTGAGATGCAATGAACGTGACGTGGAAAGAGGGTTCCACCATAAATAATTCTCACCTAAAAAATCGAAATTGACTTGGAGATAGTTTTTAAAATAATTTTCAAAACGATTGAAAAGTAAATTTCAAAGTGGTTAGTTCGAAAATGGTTTTAAACAATTTTCAAAATGGTTTTGTTAAATGTGAAAATGGATCAGTATATATACCTAATTTTCTCGCATGTGAAATTTGATGGAGTAAAACAAAATTCGACCTTGTTATTTTCTAGTAAATTCTATTCGTTAATTTTATTATTTTTTGATTTATTTTTATAATTTTTTATTTAAGATTTTTATTGAATTATTACTAATTCAAATTTTTCGATTTAAATTTCATTTTAATGAACTTTTATTAATTTTTTCAATTTCATCGAATTTGTTGTGTTTTCTTGTTATATTTGTGTTGGTATCGTGCGAATCTTGGTGCATTTTGTTATTATTTTAATTTATTTTTATGTTTATTATTTTATATTTAATTCTCCTTTTGTTTCTCGTATTTTATAGGGTTTAATTGGTGTTTCCAGGTTTATTTAAATTGCATGTTATTTTTGCGTGTGTGTTTCTGATCCATTTAAACATTTCTCAAGGCCGTTTACGTTGTGGCCCAACACAAGGGATTCCCACCAGATGCGCGCATAAGATATATAACCATTGGATACCCGTCAAAATGACGTTGGGAATTTATCCCAATGTGCGGTTTCTAGTAAAAGGTGAGATATATTACCATGACTGCTAATACCCTAAAAAATCTTTGGGATCAAGAACTACCATAGAAGGTATTTATGCTCATTTTAATTATAGGTCACTCTGTTATTAATTTAATTGAAATAATATCGATCCTTTGATCAATTAATTTTGTTTAAAAGATGCTATTTAGTTATTTCAGGAGTAGATCGGTCGAGTAACATATGTATGAGATCCTAATAATATGTTTTAATTGAATATATGATTAATATTTTGAGATTCGGGTCCCTTCCCTTAAAAATCCCAGATTTCAAACTTTTAAAAACTGTCAATTTAAACAAGAAATTCCGTTCTATTTTTAGAACGGGATTTCTTGTTCAACACTCTAACTCGGGGAGAACAAAAATTAAATTTTTATTTTATTGATTGATCTAAATTTCTTGGGATTTCCAATTTACCAATTATTTTCCTTTTTTTGTGGAAATTTTATGAATTCAAATTTTGCCGTAACCAGTCATGATTCCTACTAAAAAATTTTTATATCAATAAATTCTTACAAGTTTATTTAGTCTTTATTATTTATGATATATAAAAGTTAAATGAATATATTTTAAAATTCGCCATAGCCTATTTTATTTTTATAATCTTTACTTATATTCACAGTCCTGGATTCGGGAATAAATGGAGTCTAGGATCATAAGATGAGCGAATTTCCTTTGGATTTTTGATGAATGGATAGGAATTAAAAAAATGGTTAAATAAATATACTAGAGTTTTTATTAAACTAATTAATTGGAATTAAAAAAAAATTATAACTAATAATAATAATAAATTTCGGATCAATAAATTACACGACAGGTGGCCAACGCCATTTTCCTTAACCAGTTAATTCGTTCTTGCATTATTACATTAGGTCTTCAGATGGTTGCACTCAGATCTGTTCGGATAACAGTATTGCGAAGCGATAACCGTTCCATCTAAATCTACGGAGGCTAAGTTTAAAATTTTTTTTAATAAATTGTGGGGTTAGTGGTGTTGGTGATCTTGACCCCATTACATACAATATTTCACGCCCGCCAATGGTTACCCGTTGCTAGACAATGTTGGAACTGCAACCACTGGTCACAGGACCGCCAAAGATGAGTTCCGAGGTCAGAACTGCTAAGGCCCAGCCCTATGTCAGGTTCAGCGGGCTGCCGTTAGAAGGCCTCTGCCCGTCTTATCTTTTAGGTCCTTTAAATACTTCCTCATTATTTTACTTGTGTACACTAATTAGCAACAAAAAACAAAATATCAAAAGCACAATTTTATTATATTATCCTTAAATGAGTTCGTGAATTAATCCTTTATTTGTTTCCGCCTTGGGCGCGTCTCTGGAATCGTTCAGTCCCACCCTGCCTGGCATGCGGATAGGACCGCTTGTTGGGATGCTTCGCTGGGTCCTGGTCGCGATAGGCTAGCTGTGCCGGGCGAATACCAATGGATATGTCACCGCAATCCTTTCCTGGCACGCTGACAGAGTGACTTCCAAGTCTTTTATTTGAGTCCGTTGGGCTTGGTTGAGCATCTTTTCGTCTTTCCAGCCTTGTTGGGCCGCGGTGAGACGTTGGTACACCTCTTTCATCTTTGCCGGTTCTGCCCAAGTGGCTTTTATTTGCTGAATTTCTCGACTTTGCTGTAGAAGCTATTGATGGAGATTCATATTTTCTCGTCGAAGATCCTTCAGGTCTCGGCTGAGAATTCTTGTCACCTCTGTTCCTAAATTAAAAAGTATTTGAACAGTTATCATTAACATTGTTGGTTTCGGCACTTGAATAAACGTTCTGGCGAAAACGACTGGCGAAAGTCCATTGCCGGTGTCGGCTGGCGTATGCATGGTCTCCTTGTTGTCTTGGTCCGAGTCGACTTCGAAGAACTGGCTGGACTAATTTCTCCAACAGAATCAGTTTTGTTGGTGCGGTCATCTGTAGCAATCTCGGGTCGTCCAGTTCGAAAGAAACCCTATAGTCTGGAGCGAATCCGTTGGTACTGGGAATCAGACCGCTCGCGATGTCTTGGTTCACGCGTGCTAATCATTGCCTGGCCAGATTCGCTTTACTGTGATACTTTCTTTCCATATTCTCCATCTTCATCAAGGTGAATTACTCTCGTTGACGAGCCTCTCGTGTCAAATTTCTACCCGGTTCTCGTTTGATTGCAATACTGGGTAATTCGATTTCGTCTCCGCGATCGTGTGGTCATCGGGGCCAACCAGATTCTCCATAAGTGGCCAAGGTATACCTTTGATTCCATAGTGCTTGTCTGTTTTGGGCGGCAGCATTGATCGGTACTTGTAACATTAGTCGGGAGTCGTCACTCCATCCTCTGTACGGATCTCTGCGATCTAAATAAGCCATATGATTAGTATTAAATTGCAAAAATTTATTTTTAGAATTTATTTATTAAGTGTGGGGTGGTCATGAAAACACGTTTTATCATCGCCTGTCTTGTGGGTGAACATAATTCGTATTTACATGGTAAATTGGTGATTACCAAAATGTAATACCTCGTTGAAGTTCAATAGTGTCCTTCATTACCGCGTCATTGGGCGATAGTCGATTCTGGATACGGTCTCCCAGTCGTTTCTTTTTGTCGCGTCTGCTGTAGACATATGGTTGACTAGAATTAGACATAATTAGTAGTTATGAATTTCTAGATTTTTAACTTCATATTTATAGATGTTTGTGTTGACTCTTTACCGCTTGACTAGTCGAGACCCCCCGTTATTCGTGATTGATTATTGGTTATAAGTTATTATAATTCGTTCTTTTATTTTATTTTATTAACAATGCGGAATTTATTTCTACTATAGTCTATTGGTTCATTTACTGTTTAATTTTATTTGCGGTTGATTTGAGCAAGCTGCTTCTCTTATTCTTACTATATGTCACATTATAAGATTAACAATCAGTTTTATGGTAGATTAGTTAATCTAATTTTTATTACTTCAGTTTATTGCTTTATTTCTGGTCTACATTTTGGTTGATTTACGTTCTCATATGGTATATCAATAAGTCACAATATTTCTCAATTGGTTGATATTTAATAAAATGAATCGAGTCTCGATACCTTCCCAATGGTAATAATTATCTGTATTCATTCTGGTATCCACAATCTCCTGCTCCGTCTAGTATTAAATGGGTGGTAATCAATTCCGGGGATAACGGACTCACAAATTCAAATCTTCCCTTTTGTCGATATGCTGACTCCTTTCCAATCAATCAGCACTGGAGCCCTTATTCATTCGTGTCTGCGTATCTCAAAATGTCTTATCGATTTCTAAGGAAATGCCAACATTTACTATGGATTCGATGATTTCTATGCTATTTTATCTTCGATATTTATTGTGTACATGCGTGAATTTCTTTCGAATCTCTCTCGGTCTTCAACAATTCCTCAATGGTGTACTCATCATATGTGTTTGACTCTATGCTCTCTCTCTGATGGAGACTACTCGTATTATTTTTTCCTGTACGTCCGCTACTGAGATGATTGACCCTTGAACTATTCGATATCATTAGACCTTGTACTAAATTTAATTGAATTTTGTTGTCTGATTTGTACCGTATTTTGTATTATTAAATTATTTCATTTACAGGTGATGGTTGCTTCTTCTTCGTTATCAACAATTTAATTTGCCTTCAAATATTATTTCGGTGACCTTGTCAGGTTTTCTTTATTACTAATATTATACTATACCATCAAGTTCATTTAAAGGTATTTTTACATAAATTTAGTTTCAACTGGGTTTTGAGTAAAGATGTGGCGTTTGTAACGGTACGATTAATCGTGGTCGGGAAAAGATTTTATGTGGGAGCGCTATAATTTATCGCTTTGGTTCGACGTGGCGTATCTCTTCCGAAATTTTGGGCGGTGGTACGTTGATTAAGTTCGATTATCAAAATTGACATCATAATTCTATTCTAAGGTTGATTACGTCACTTGTTGTTTAACAGTTTATTCCAGATTCAGTTACTCCTATTACCGCCTCGTAACTCGTTCGCTTTATCTTCATTACACAAAATTTAGTTATATAGCTCGTCACTTATTTAGTCAAATTTTGTGTTACATTTATCGGTATCTAGTAACCTATATAAGTTTTTGCCACTTTATTCGTTACTTAAAATTTCATTTTTGTTACATGTTTTCAGTTGTAATACTTCCTCCTTCGTTAATTCTCGTCATTTTAAGTTAACCCTTTACGTTTAATTAGTTATTGGTCACGTATAATTTCATGGAGTTACGTTTACTTTAATCGCGTTTAATTACATCTAATTTAGTCACATTTATCTACTTTAGTTCCATTTAGCTATTTTTATTTACATTTATTTTAATTTAGTTATGCTTATCTCCATTAGGTTTAATTATATCGAATTACCTTTAGTTACTTTACTTATTTTTAGTTACTGTACACTCCACTTAGTTACTTTTCGTCGGCATTAATATGATTAGTTACTTTTCGTCAGATTTAATATATTTAGTTATTTTTCGTCACATCAATTTCGAGTTTCCACCTCCCGAGCCTCTCAATTTGATCCTAAGGAACTTGTGTTCACATTGGATTTTACGAGCGTCCATTGGACTACTCGGTGTAATCACTTTAGCCGATTTGTATTTTGATTTTTGGTCGATTTTTTGGGAGATGGGTGAAAGAGAGCCAGCCAAAAGACTAGTTCTCGATCTTCCCACTGCCCCTATAAACGAATATAGTATTTACGTTCGAGGCCTTCGTTGCGCACGACGGAACTTTCACGGGCACACGCTATAGGCGGAGAGACCGCACTTACACAGCGTGACTAGGTATGTAATATTTTAATATCTTGTATGTTGTGTGGCTGTGGGCCAGAAAAATTTCGACACTTAATAGTCTTTCATTAAAACATATATTTCAGATCGGTACATTAATATACATATATTATCCTCAACATTCATTCTCACACACGACAAAAGATTTCCCACACATACGATCAAGTAGGGATTACATAGAAGGTGCTTGATTACGCATTGTGGAAATTATTGCCGATAGTTGCTCCTTGAATTAACAGTAAGTTTCCTACAGAAAAGTAGCTTTCTCACTAAGTGAATGCATTTAAATTCTGTGAAAATGGATTGGTATATATACCTGTTCTGTGACCCTAACCTTGCGTGTTAATTTTCATGCGATAAAAAAAATTGACCATGATATTACTTGTCTAATTTAATTCTAATTTTTATTATTTTCTCGATGTTATTTGACAATTTATTCATTAACTTTTTATTTTAATTATTTCTGACTAGAATTATTTTATTTTTATTCAATTTATTCATTAACTCTTTTCTTTTTCGTAAATTGCCAGTTTTTTCGGTCAAATCTTTTGTTATTATGTTATTTTTATGTCAATTCGTGTAGATGTTGGTGCATTTGTTGTTATTTTAATTTACTTTTATGTTTTTTTCATTTTATATTTTTAATTATGTGTTTTCTCACATTTCAAGATGGTTATTAGATGTTTATGGATCCGATTTTAAAATTTGCATGTTGTGTTTGCGTGCTATTTCCATTCCATTTAAACAAAACCTTGTACTAACCAAACAAAATAAAAAAAATTAAAGAAAAATTTATTTTATTCCACTCACATTTTCTATCGCATTTAAGTTAAATGATCAAAAAGGGGATTTTTCTTTCTCTTTAATATAATGATATGTAAAAAATAAAAATGAGAGAACCTGATTACTTGTTTAATTAGTCATTTTATGATGACTGTTTGTGAATATCATGATTCTAGCCTTTGACTTTTCTTTCAGGATAATAAATTGATTGGAGTTTCTTTGGATCAAGTATTTGATTTTGGGATTCGATTTATTTACTGAGATCTCTGGCATCTCTCATGGACATTTTTGGCAAATCCGAAATCCTATGTACGGAATATTTATCGGAGTCGCAAGTATAAATATAAACTCAATTTGATTTAAATAAATTTTCTTATTTTATTTCGACTCTTTCAATTTTTATTAATCAAAATGAATTTTTATATTTGAGATAGTAATTTTACTATCTGAACATGAATGGGATTTATACAATATCATTACTATTTTGTAGCGTTTAATAGTATAGGAATTTTGTGGCAAGGGAAAATTTAGAACTTTAAGAAGTTCCTTAATATCTTATTATAAATAAATGTCAATTCAATGGTATTCTATTAACAACGAATGAACTAAACGTGTCCAAGCAAAGAAAACTTACAAAATAAATATTAAGGTTTTTTAAGAGGTAAGCGCAATTGACTATATTTTGATAGATATTTTGGCATTACTTTATTTCACCCCCTAAAGTAATTTCAACTACCCCAATTATAAAAATTAATTAAAGTGAAATTAAATTATAAAAAAATTAGGTACTACATTAATTTCGGTGTTGCGAAAAATGTATTTTTAAGCAAACTTATTTCTTTTTTGCATTTATGACATCGTAAAATATAACTTTCATCCCAATCTTTTCTGGTACGGAGTTTTATTCCCATACATTTAGTACAGTTTGGGCAGAAAAAAGACTCCAACGGATTAATAATATTCATTTCAACTAAAAAATCTACTATGTTCTGACTCGAAGAAACCATTCTGTAAAAGGTCTCTGGATCCATAAGGGTAGTATTTTAAGTAATTTTTATAATTATTTTTTAAAATTAATCATTAAATATAAATTTTTGTATAATTTAATTTATAATAGTTTAATTTTTTTATAATTTAATTTCACTTTAATTAATTTTTATAATTGTGTAGTTGAAATTACTTTAGGGGGGGTGAAATAAAGTAGTACCGATATATTTCTAATATCAACATAAATAAACATTCATTTATTGGATAAAATTAAAGGGTTAATAAATTAATACAATAAATCAAGTAGTTATTGAAACTATTCGTGACGGTTCATAACCAATTTTCTAACAAAATTCGAATTTTCAATACTTGGATTTTTTGAGATAAAAATGTATACTCTTTAGGAACATGGTTAACTATCATGTAGTTTCGCCTTTTCGTAATTATTTATTTTCTTTCCGTAGTTTTGCATAAATCGATTTTGCCTAGTGGTTTTCTGTCAACATAGCAATCATTTTTCAACGAGGTTTATGGTGTCATTATCAATTTTCTTTTTGTTCTAATTTCCTTCTTCCTCCTATCTAGTCAGTTTATATTTCTTTTTTATGCTAGTAGATTTTAAACCTTCCTCATGACCACTCTCAGTCTTACGACGGTCAGGCGATAAGGTTTCTGGGGGAAAACTCTGGGCTGTTCTGATAACCGTCATCACAACTTCTTCACCTCCTGGACACTACAGTCCGTGGTTTAGCACTACTCGTAGTCGGTCAGAATTCATTTTATTCACTTGTATTTTTGATAATTTATATTTATATTTTGTACTTGATTTTACTCCGTCGAGATGGAGTTCGATCATATTTTTATTTCGAGGTTTTAAAAAAATTTCCTAATAAAAATTAGCTTTATATAAAATTAATAAAGAATAAAAAGCGCTAAATTATTTATCAAAACTATTATTTAAATAAACATATACATTTAAAACAAAATGCATGTATGATAATAAACAAAAAATGCATATATTATAATAATAATCACAAAAATTAGTTCTTTCTAAAATAGAATTCAATATTTTTCGAAAATGTTTTGAAGATAAATAATGAATTATATAGTACGTGCTAAAGAATAGAATTTTAAGAAAAACGTACTGAATTTTGATTGCTCAGCACTGCCTTATATACCACGATTTTCCTTGTGTGTATTTTGATGCGGTAAAACAAGAAATTTTAATTTTTTTTTAAAATTTTTTTTTCTAATTTTTTTGATTTTATTTTTAATTTTTCAAGTGTTATGTGTTAAACTTGATTTAAATTTTTAATTCTTTTATTTTTCTTTTAACTTTTACGTTTTTCTTTCTCAATTTAATATTTTAGTTTTACCGCTCAAAACTATATATCGGCATTATCGTGCTAGTCAAACAAAATTAAGGGCTTAGATCACTTTTTGACCAATATAATTATATGAATTGTAGGTGGACTTTTACTTCCTGGGTCTCTTTATTTTCTTATTTACCTTCTGGTAGCTTTTTTCTAGTGAATATTCAAATGAAACAATTAAATAAAATAGTATTTATTGATGATGAATGTATAATGGTTGGTTTCTGGATGTTGAAATTTTTGCGACTATATGGTTGTTACCCAGACAACCCCATACAAATATTTTTCGCTTACCACTCGGCACCCGTTGCTAAGCAACGTTGGAACTGTGTTCGAGTGGTTGGATCGTCCACAAAAAGTGAGCGCTATTACTAATCCTATCATTGACCGAACGATTCACGAGCCCAACGAGCTGCCGATAGAAGGCGTGAGCTCGATTTTGATGTTACGGTCCCATTATTCTCCTCTCTTTTAAATGTTAATCTATACTGTTATATCATTTATAATTATGTTTATTTATTATTTACCATTCCAATATTTTTCCTTGTCGTTGTTCGTGTTGGGTCAGGACTGGATTTTGTTTAAATGAATTGGAAATAGCACTCAAATATAACAATCCAAATTTAAAACCAGACGCATAAACATCAAATAAACAACATTAAAAATATGAGGAAAATGTAATTAAATATAAAATCAAAACATAAAAATAAATCAAAATAATAACAGATATGCACCAAGATCAGCACGAAATTAACATAAAAAATAACAAGATAAAATAAAGATTTGACCGAAAAAATGATCAATTTATAAAAGTTAGCAAATAACGAATAAAATGGAATATTTTCAATAAGAAATATCCTATTAAAAAAATTAAATAAAATGGAATATTTTCAATAAGAAATATCCTATTAAAAAAATTAAATAAAATAAATTGTTCATTTAATATAAAAAATGGACAAAATAAGAATTAGATATTACAATTAAAATCAAGGTCAAATTTTGTTTAAATGCATCAAAAAGAACACCCAAGGTTAGGGTCACAAAACAGGTATATATGCCAATTCATTTTTGCAGAATTTAATCACTTTGTGAGCAATCACTTTTTCTCATAAAAAGCTCTATTGTTTTTTATCAGGAAAAATAGCATTGTGTGGCAATAGCCTCAGTCAACGAAATTACGAATTTCTACGAACACTATCGGAAAACTCTTTTGAAGTGGAGAACAGATGATGTGTGTGCAAACTTGATGTGAATATGAGACAATGAAATGGAACTACCAATTATATGATCTCAGAGAGACTGATTTTTTTACATATGTCGAAATTTTTCGGGCCCACAGCTACAACATACCGCAAGTTATTAAAATACACATAACAATTCGAGATCTGTAAGTACCGCTTCATCCACCAATATCTCGTGCCCGTGAAGATTCTGTCGTGAGTAACGATGGAATCCAAACATCAATTCTCACAATCTATAGGCGTAGATGGGTGATAAAGGACCAGTCTTTTGGCTGTCCTCAGTCATCCATCTCTTGAAAACTTGACCTAAATTATTATTGACTCATCGACTCAAAATCTATTACACTGAGTAGTCCAGTGGGCACTCATAAAATCTTAATATTAATATGTCTAACCTTAGGATCAAATAAAGGAGGTGAATGGGGAAAAACTAGCGAAAAATCGTTAACGACAAAGTCATTTGTCTAAATTAAATAAATAAATTTAATAAATTGAATAAAAGCCTTAAATAACTTAGATTCACCTAATAACTATAAAAATTCAAAAAAATGGTAGATCAGAAAAATTTAAATCAAGAGACTCGCTATAATAAAACTAGAACCTCATAGTACTCAAATCATTCGGTAAATAATAGGCAGAGTACCACGTAAATTTGTATAATATGGCACTGTTAAAAAGTGAGTCGAATAACCGAGGATCTCAGAGAATCTGAAATTATACAATAAACATGGAATGGAATAAAATCGATGATATTTACGATTAATGATGATAAATAATAGTATTAATAGTGCTAGAAAACCCTAAGATAATAATCAATAAATTTAAGGAACAATCGAGGATTAATTGGAGAAATAAATTTAAATCAAAAATGTAATGAGAAAATATGGATAACCCTCGTAATGAGTACTAAGATATAACCGTTAATGGCCCATAAAAGTTTCAGTTAAATTAAAGTCAATTACGATGTAGTAATAAAATATCTCCTTAACATGCATATATAAACAGACCTAAATTCCAAGTCGCAGTCAGTTCATATCAGCCACCGTAGGAGACAGTTACAGTCACCCAGGTTCATTATATAACCGCAGTAAATAATCATTCAAGTTATACATTATAAAATGTTCAACAATAATTCGAGACGGACATCTTGAAAAAATAGATTGAAGTAGAGAGTGACCCCATCTTTTACTATCACACTAGACGAGATTGAGTAGATGGTTTGGAAGTCTCGTCATTGACCAACGCACTAGGAAGAGTTTTAAAAGCGTAAATAAAATAATTCATGAATTAAAAAGAATATCACCTGAATCAATAATACCACTGAGACTTCTTTTATTAATATTACTTCCGTCGTCCACGAGAAAATACATGACGGGTAGAATAGATCGACATTAATAGAATGAAATCCAACATAAATAATAATCCAGTTAAATGAAAATGGAGTCACAATCCCCGCAGTGAACAAACAATAATACTAACTGCATGTAAGAATAACCAAATTAATGAAAAAATTAGAAAAATGAAAGGTCAATCTCACCAATAGACAAGAAGAAAATCTCATCGATTTGAAATTGATAAAATGTCAAACGCACACAGCGATGCACCCGGTGACTATAAATATTCAGCAAATGAATAGTGGATTATTTCTGTGCAAAAATTTGAATACACAAATGACGGATAAAAAGAAGGAAGGAATCATGATGACTCCAAGAACTAGCAATGAGGATAAGAGACGGGCCAACGCCGACGAGCTACGAGGTGTCCAACGGGAAAATGACCAGGAAAATGGAATGACATGGGTAATTACTTAAATTTATGTATTACTTGTTTTAATTAACTCCGACAAGGGAAATACGTAGAATGGTCGGAAAATATTTGGTAAAAATCCAGAATTCTCAACACAATGCAATACTCCAACTCAGCGATGACGTATCACAAAGAAGGAATCAACGCCAGAAAATAGTGATTTAAATCTAAAATACCGCATATAGCATTTTGCTATTTTAATTAGAATCAATCACATGAGAATTGTCTTGCCTTAGATATTTTTCATGCATCATTCGTTTAGCACCCATGTTAAAACCCATCCATATGCAAATTCGTTCATGAAACTCATGGAATTAATTATATAATATAATTTTCTGGCCAATGTGGTTTTCGTTTATTTATGACGATACTAACGTAATCCAGAAATCAAACATCTGCCACCCAACACCGCGGTATTAAGTCGAACATAGCGACAACTCGAAGACGAGGGATAAAATATTATCTAGGCAGTGTGAGTTGTGAATATCGTAGAATTGGAACAACTCCGAACGAGATGAGGATAATTAACGAAAAATCACTTTAATCATAATAATCAATTCAATTTTGATAAATTCGGACATAATTGCCGGTGACCGAGTGTGAAATCGAGTGGCAGGTTTTAATTAAATGACGAAGAGTGATATGTTTAATCTCCATTTAAACTACACATTAGAGACAAATGCACACAAATTATGATGCCGGATGTCAAGTTCCGTTAGGTACGCACCAGATTACGGGATTTTGTACGAACTAAGATGGAGGCTCCCATCGACGTGGTTTTGCCGAGACGTTTGATTCGATCAACCACCCTGGATCGGAGATGACATTTTCTGAGAAAGCAACAGTGTAATCTTAATAAAATTAAAAATCGTTACTTTGTGAATTTTGGTGAAATAGAATTAATAATTAACACATTAGTTATGAAAACGTGAAATCGATCATAGTAATCAATATACGTTAAATTAATCGAGACCCAATTTTTCAAACACCAGTTAAGCCTCTACTTAGCCGACGAGACAGAACCACATAAACCGCTGTTTCCTACTAAATAATTATGATTTATTTAAACTCGTTAATAAATAGTTTTATTTATAGACATGAATTCTCTCCGAACGTTAAGTAAAGAATTGGTAAAATCCCGTCCGGAAAATGCAGAGCTACATACTCAGCTGATCCAGATGAGTCGAGAAATTCAGAAAATCAAGGCGACGTGGATTGAGCCGTCACTAGCCAAAATGACTTACCAGAAATTTACCGTCGCTCAACAAGAGTGGAAGAAAAGGAACGAACACACATCAATATGCTAAGACAAATACAAGACGAGCAAAAAGATGAAGACGAAAGAGAAATAAGCAGTTTAGGAAGAGAGATGTTCCAATCATGCGAAGAGAACAAGCAAAATAGAAAGGAACCGAAGTCGTAAATAGAAGAAATAGAAATGAATGTGTCAAAGGAAGGAGAAGCAGAAACCACGAATCAACGTACTCGAAAAACGAATCCCTGGATCAAAATATCTACCCACAGACGCAGATGACCCAGTAGAAGAGGAATTGACAAAACTAGCGGAAACCCAAAAGTGCAGAGAGTTAGCCTCGATATTAAGGACAAGTGCCAAAAGCCAACGAAGGACAGTGATAGATCTTGCAAAGTGGATAATCGAATCATGTAACTGGATACAAAACCTACGGAATATAGTAAAGGAGATAGAGGAATATAGGTGAGTTTATGTCTCGTACATGAACAATTTAAAGAAATAATCAAGAAATTGAAACATGCACAATGCGCTGCTGAAGCAGTAGAGAAATACAGCTTGAAAATTATTACAAGTGACTTCGAACCAATAGAGAAAGATTTTTATATTTCAGCCAAGGTAATTTGTTTAGGAACTTACTATAGGAAATTGCTTAAATACAATTATTAAATATAATGCAAAGATGAATCATTGAAAAGTAAAGTAAATGATAAATTGTTGATTACGACATTTTCATATATATTAAAAAATAATACTCCCTCTGTTCCGAAATAATGTTTACATTTAAAATAAATTTTTCCGATTATCAATGTTTTTGGTCAACTTTAAACTTTTTAATTTATATAAATAGATAATGATCTATTATGGATGGATTGCCAAAAATTTACATGATTATAGGTATTTTTATTGTTAAATTTTAAATACTCTTAAAATACAAATAAAAAATGAATACAGAAAATTTATATTCAACTTATCATTTATCTAATGAAGAAAGAAGTTTATTGATGAACAGACCCTGTAAAATTGAATCCTCCCTCATTGTCACGAATAAAATGTTTTATCTAATAAATATTAACATTTTTTACAATAATTATTATGACTGTTTGTTAATAATGCTATAAAATTTTTAAATGTAAACATTATTTCGGAACAGAGGGAGTATATAGTAATTAATTATTTCTATTTTTTAATAGTATAATTAAAAATATTAATAAATGATTCATGAATTTGCCGGTCATTTTCTTGTGCATCAGATAATTTTATCAAAAGAACATAACAAGAAATATTTCGAATAAGAAAGAAATGTTTTTTTGAAATTAATTGAAAAAATATTTAATCAAAATATATTAATAAAATATAACAAAAATTGAACTCATCATTGAGCTGACAGATATAATTAAAGAAAGAGTAGTGGGATGTGTCACATCCAGCACATGTCACATCCAGCACAGTACCCCCCCCCGGCTGAGAGAAAATTTTTCTAAGTCCAAAAGACAAAGACCATGACTCATTCAAGGTCATTTAAACAAAGACCATGACTCATTCAAGGTCATTGGATGACTCATCATATTTTTTCAAGGTCATTTAAACAAAGACCATGACTCATTCAAGGTCATTGGATGACTCATCATATTTTTTCAAGGTCATTTAAACAAAGACCATGACTCATTCAAGGTCATTGGATGACTCATCATATTTTTTCAAGGTCATTTAAACAAAGACCATGACTCATTCAAGGTCATTGGATGACTCATCATATTTTTTCAAGGTCATTTAAACAAAGACCATGACTCATTCAAGGTCATTGGATGACTCATCATATTTTTTCAAGGTCATTTAAACAAAGACCATGACTCATTCAAGGTCATTGGATGACTCATCATATTTTTTCAAGGTCATTTAAACAAAGACAATGACTCATTCAAGGTCATTGGATGACTCATCATATTTTTTCAAGGTCATTCAAAAGTAGGTCAAGGTCATTGGATGACTCGTCGATTTTTTCAAGGTCATTTAAACAAAGACCATGACTCATTCAAGGTCATTGGATGACTCATCATATTTTTTCAAGGTCATTTAAACAAAGACCATGACTCATTCAAGGTCATTGGATGACTCATCAAAATTTTAAAACAAAGACCATGACTCATTCAAGGTCATTCAAGGTCATGGAAAAGTAGGTCAAGGTCATTCAAGGTCATTATATGACTCATCATTTTTTCAAAAAAATTTTCTATGTTTAAAAGTACATTTATTTTCAAGGTCATTCAAGGTCAAGGTCATTCAAGGTCATTGGATGACTCATCAAATTTTATAATATATATTTTTAATTTAATTTATATTTATTTAATATACTTTAATTATTTGTTTTAATCAAGTCAATAATATTATTTATTTATTTTTAAATTATATTATTATTAAATTTAATTGTTTGTTTTAATCAAGTCAATTATTTTATTTTTAAATTATATTATTATTATTAAATTGTTTGTTTTAATGAAGTGAATATTGTTTTAATCAAGTCAATAATATTATTTATTTATAAATTATATTATTTTTATTAAATTGTTTGTTTTAATGAAGTGAATATTGTTTTAATCAAGTCAATAATATTATTTATTTTTATTTTATTTATTTTATATACTATAATTTTTGTTTTAATCAAGTCAATAATATTATTATTATATTGTCTGTTTTAATGAAGTGAATATTGTTTTAATCAAGTCAATAATATTATTTATTGATTTTTATTTTATTTATGTAATATACTTTAATTTTTTTTTTTTGTTTAAATTAAGTCAATATTTTATTATTTATTTACTATTTTTAAATTATATTATTATTATTATTGTTATTGTTATTATTATTATTATTATTATTATTATTATTATTATTATTACTATAATTAATATTTTTATTATTATTATTAATATTATTATTAATATTGTTATTATTATTGTTATTATTATTATTATTATTATTATTATTATTATTAATATTATTATTATTATTATTATTTTTATTATTATACTTATAAATTTGTAAATTTTATTCTATTTTATTATTTATTTTTATAAATATTATTATTATTATTATTTATATACTTATAAATTTGTAAATTTTATTCTATTTTATTATTAATTTTTATAAATACTATTATTATTATTATTATTATTATTATTATTATTATTATTATTAATATTTTTATTATTATTATTATTAATATTATTATTATTATTATTATTATTATTATTATTATTATTATTATTATTTTTATTATTATTTTTAATAAATATTATTATTATTACTATTTTTATTATTATTATTACTATTATTATTATTATTATTATTATTATTATTATTATTATTATTAGTATTATTATTATTATTATTATTATTATTATTAATATTTTTATTATTATTATTATTAATATTATTATTATTATTATTATTATTATTATTATTATTATTATTATTATTATTATTTTTATTATTATTTTTTATAAATATTATTATTATTACTATTTTTATTATTATTATTACTATTATTATTATTATTATTATTATTATTATCATTATCATTATTATTATTATTATTAGTATTATTATTATAATTATTATTATTATTATTATTATTATTATTGTCAAGGTTATTGGATGACTCATCATAATTTTTCAAGGTCATTGAAAAGTAGGTCAAGGTCATTCAAAATTTCTCGAGGTCCTATTATTTTTAAACAATTTATAATTTTAATTTACTACTTATTTTTATAAGTAGTATATATTTTTTAAATTTATTTTATTATTATTATTTTTATTATTATTAATAATATTATTATTAATATTATTATTACTTTTTATTATTCTATTATTACTTATAAAAATAAAAATTTTTTTTTAATACTTATAAAAACTTTAATTATTATTAATATTAATATTTTTATTAATTTTAGTATTATTATTATTTTTAATATACTTATTACTTATAAAATTTATTAAAATTTTTATTATTATTAATACTTTGAAAACTTTTTATTATTCTATTATTACTTATAAAAAAATTTTATTAATACTTATAAAAACTTTAATTTTTAATAATATTAATATTTTTATAATTTTTATTATTATTTTTATTATTAATAATAGTTTTAAAAACTTTTATTAATTTTATTATTATTATTATTTTTAATATACTTTTTACTTATAAAATTTATTAAAATTTTTATTATTATTTATACTTTGAAAACTTTTTATAATATTATTATTATTATTATTATATTTATTATTATTATTATTATTATTATTATTATTATTTTTAATAATATTATTATTATTATTAATGTATAAAACTTCTATTATAAGGAAATAATTTTATTATTATTAATATTATTATTAATATGATTATTAATATTATTAATTAATATGATTACTTATTAATATTGTTTAATTATATTTATTTTTATTATTATTATAATTATTATTATTATTGTTTTTATTATTATTATTGTCAAGGTCATTGGATGAGTCTTATTTTTTTTTTCAAGGTCATTTAAAATTTCACAAGGACTTAGTATTTTTAAACATTTTTATATAAATTTACTACTTATTTTTTATAAGTAATGTTTTAATGTTTTTTTAATTTTAATTTTATTATTATTATAATTTTCTCAAAGTCATAATATTTTTAGTCATTTTTAAATATAAATTTACTACTTATTTTTATAAGTAATGTTTTAATATTTATTATTATTATTATTTTTAAGGTTATTGGATGAGTCATAATATTATTTCAAGGTCATTTAAAAGTAGGTCAATGTCATAGTATTTTTAAACATTTTTAATTTTAATATACTACTTATTTTTTATAAGTAGTGTTTCAATGTTCTTTAATTTTTATTCTATTATTATTATTATTATTATTATTATCTTATAAGTAGTGTTTTAATGTTTTTTAATTTTAATTTTATTATTATTATTATTATTATTTTTATTATTATTATTGTTATTTTTATTATTATTAATAATATTACAAGTTTTTTTATTATTATTATTTTCATTATTATTTTATATAAATTTTCAACAAAGTATATAAAATTAATATTGAATAGAAAAAGTTTGTTGAATTGTGGTTCATAGTATACAGGGATAGAACAATTGTAAATGTTTGTAAAAAGTTAAAGAAAAATTCTATATTTTTAAGAAAATATGTGCAAATAAATATCAAAACTAATTATGGCTCAAATGTGTGTGTTAAACCATCGATATGTTACAGTGTTTATGGAAAAACTTTAATGAAAATATGTGTTATTTTTCAACACTTTATGAAATATTTATTTTATGGCTAATAATGTGTATATGTTAAATGATAAAAATAGTTCAATATTTATGTAAAGTTTGAGATTGTTAAGAAAAATGTAAATAATTTATGATACACACGTGTTTTTGATTGAAATATATGTGTTTGTTTTACCTATATAAGAAAAACTATGGACAATTTTTAAGAAAATACACGTAATTTATGATTATCATGGGATTAGAATTTGATTAAAGTTGTGAGAAAGTTTTTAAATTTGAGACCTTAAAATAAGACCTTCAGCAAATTGGTAAGAAAATAGTAGTTATTGAGTAATACTTATTAAAATTACCAAAGTTTTATAATTTTTGACAAGTCTTGATAGATCTTTAATAAAATTTGTTAGTACTTTGAATAAGAATTTTAAAAAAAAAAAAGTTTCAACACAGTAGCAAATCGTAAAGAAACTAGTACTTATCAGTTAATTAAATTAACTAAGTTGTAAAATAATTGAAAAAATTTGTTAGATTTTTTAAAATTTTAAGATTGTTAGGTAATTGTTCTAGGTACTTGTTGAATAAAAATTAATGTATTTTATCAACAGCTCATAGTTTTTAATCGTACAATTTCTCTTCATTCCTGGAAATAATCGTAAATATTTAAATTATTCAGAAAATTGTCAATAAAAAACATAAATAATAGGTAACCAAATATTTTTAAATACTAGTCAACTTTTAGTTTTTAATTTAATTACAAATATAATAATAATAAAATAAATACTTGTATACAAATAGTTATATGAATCAATCAATTTCTTAGAACTGAAATCTTATCGATATATTCTGATTAACCTTAAATCAATGAAAAAAGTAACAATTTTCCTAAGTATTTTATAAATTCAACCAACTCAATCCCCTTTAAAAAAAAAACTATAAATTCGACTCTCAACCAATCATTCCTCTTCAAATGTCATTTTTCACTCCATTATACCAACTATATTCATAATTTTTATAAAAGCCTATCAAGTAGATAATATTAACCTTTTGAATACATATATTCATTCCAGTAAATTTCTTTAGAAATATTATAAATTCCCTCTTGACCAATCATTTTCCATCAAATAACAATATTTCCAGCCATATTCAATATTTTTCATAAAAAAAAAAATCATAAAAAATACCAATTTAGATAATATTTACCCTTTAAATAACAATATTTAACCAACCCAACCCCCTTAAAAATGACAACAAACTTGTTAATTGACTATTTCTTACTAAAGTAAATTCCACTCTAGACCAATCATTTCCCATCAAATAACACTTACCCCTACCCTACCAACTATATTCATTATTTTTTATAGAAATCACCCTTTAAATAACGATATTTAACCGACTTAGTACCTTAAAAATATCAACAAATCTGTTCTTAATCGATTATTTCCTTAAAATATCATAAATTTTCTTCTTAGCCAATTGTTTCTCACTAAAATAAAATAAAATTTACTCTCAACCAATCAATTCTCTTTAAATGACATTAATCCAAGCTATATTCATTATTTTCATAAAAAATCACCGACTTATATCGATATTCAACCGAATAAATTTCTTGAAATCCCCTTAAAATAGAAATCATCTCGTGACCAATCCTTTCCCCTTAAAAGATCATAAATTTTCTTCTTAACTAATCATTTCTCTTTAAATGACAATATTCCCACTCTCTCAAAAGATTTACACACATATTAATATCTATTTGAACAAATCCCCCTCTAAAAATATTATAAATTCCTCCTCTATATTCTCCATTTAGAAAATATGTACCTTTGAACACAGATATTCAACCGACTCAGTACCTTAAAAATATCAACAAATCTGTTCTTAATCGATTATTTCCTTAAAATATCATAAAATTTCCTCTTAATCAATAATTTCCCTTGAAATGACAATTTTCCTCACTGCACCAACAATATACATATTTTTTGTAAAAAAAAAAAAGTACAAGGTAAAATTTCTTTAGAAATCTATATTTAACCGAATAAGATCCTTAAAAATCCATCATTCGGATCATATTTACTATATGTATTCAACCAATCAAATTCCCACTTAAAATTATCATAAAAATCATATTTTTACCAATAAAAATAAATTTTCTTTAGTATTACAAAATTGTTATCATCATTTTCCGTTGAAAATCACCACAATTTGATTCTGGAAAAAAATTCTATCAAATAAAAAAAAATTCATCAAAAATGACTAAAATCGAATAAAGTCTATGTTTCCCACATAAATTAAATTATTGTAAAATATATATCATATTGCTCATTAAAACTAATCAGTAAATCAAGTATAAATTCAATAAAAATTACCAGTCAACCCATAGAGATATATCAATGATTTTCATAAGTATACTGATAACCACACTGAGCATTGTCTTAAAAATCTCTAAATTATACTACTTTTGTGATTGATATCCATGAAATCAATAAAATTGAAAATGAAAGTAATTATCGATCTCTTTTTTACACTGTAAAATCAATTAAAATCTTAGGTTTCACTAAAATATTTTTAAAAATTAACTGATTTAATCAACTATTTAAATAGAACATAAAATTATAATTAAAATATCATTATCAGTCAAATTTGATTCTAATTCTTAAATAATTATCTTAAATAGATGTTTCATAAACATTTTGATCCTAAATTTAACTTTTATTTAAAATAATCCTTAAATCAAGTCAAATCTAATAAATTTTCAAGAAATTAAGTATCTAAAATTATAGATTTACCCTAATTTCTTCAATAATTTCATTTAAAACATAATCAAACCCTAAATCCATTAAAATTCAAAAGAAAACCATAAATTCACAAAGATGATTAAAATTTACTAAAATAAATACATCGTAAAACTAGATATCACTTAAATTATCATAAAATTTCCCTAAAAGCTCTAATTGATTTACATAGCCTAAAATTATTTTATTTTTGTCGAATACAAATTTTCAGTGAAGAAGTAATATTGGTGAGAGAGTGCAATAAGTAACTAAAATCGGTGAAATTACTGAAAAAAGTGGGATAGTTAAAGATATCTACTAAATAGATGAAATATCAATTGCTATATTAAACACTTACAAAGGTAATATACTTTGAATGGAGAAAATATACATCGAAGGGGAAAATATTCATTGAAGAGAAAAATATTCGTTGAAGAGGTAAAAACATTCATTGAATAAAGAAAACATTAATTGAAGAGAGAAAATATTCATTAAAGAGGAAAGCAATCATTAAAGTGAGAAAATATGAATTGAAGCTAACAAATATTCAGTGAATCGAGAATTGCTTATAATAAATTAGACGGTAAATTTCTCAATAATGAGATGAAATATCAATTAAATATTGGGAAATACTTTAAACGGAGTCTGAATTATTCACTGATCAACAAATATACTTAAAAGATGAAAATATTCACTGAAAATTAATTGTACTTTAAGAGTGGATGAATTACTATTATATTCAATTAAAACTTTTTAACAATTGAGTAGATTTTGTCGGTTAATTATATTTAAATAGGGATATATATATATATATTTTTTTTTTTTGATGGACACTTATGGACGGAGAAATAGTTATTAAAAACAATAACCGCGCGCGCGTATACTAATCCGGCGAATATATACAAATCCAACAAATCTATCGATAAGCGTAATTGGGTGGGTAGAAAATCCAGTCTAGCATTTGGCCATTATTTTGGAATCGATGACATTGCACAAGTATCGCACAGCCCCAGCTATCAGAGTACTACAGCCCAAGCTTTAACAGCTCCTACAGTGGTTTCAGTCGAGAAATTGACGTTTTATTTGATTGATGTTAATATATTTTTATGGATTTTTATGTTTGTGATTTTTTATTAATTTTTATTATTAAAATTGCATATATAAAACTTTTCTCATATTTTAAGCTATAACATGAATATTATATCATTAGTAAATTCAATATTTTGAATGAACATTATGGAATTTATTGCTATTAAGAATTATTGTCTAAATGTAATTAATTTCTATAAAATTTATATTTAAATACTTTTTGTTTTTAGTTCTAACTATTGACAACATATTATTTTGAATTCTTAAATTATTTTATTATTTAAAATTATATTTGAAATTTAGTTAAAATAATTTTTATTGATTTGTAAATAGAATATTTGATTTTGTTTAAAATTCATAATCAAATAAAACTTTTTGACAAACTAAAAATATTTTGAATAATCTCTTTATAAATTTATGGTAATAAATAAATATTATCCAATTGTTAACTTAATTTCATATTATTTATTCAATTGTAACTATTGACAACATAATAATTTAAATTCCAAAATAATAATATCAAAAAATGTTTATTATTTATAAAAGTAAATTATTTCTAAAAGTAAAACATACATTAATTTTCTGAATTTATTTAATATTACAAAAACTAAATGTTTCTTATAATCGTAATACCAAATTATTCATCTATTCAATGTATTGTTTACTACATTCCTTTATTTTTTAGACCTTCTACTACGTTCTTCCTACTTGTTATATTGCATCAGATCCACCAGTATTTATAGTATTACATTTGCTGGTTTTGTTTTGAATTGTAAGAGACTTAAATTTGATTTCTAATATCTCAGTGTTTGATGTATATTCGCCGGATTAGTATACGCGCGCGCGGTTATTGTTTTTAATAACTATTTCTCCGTCCATAAGTGTCCATCAAAAAAAAAAAAATATATATATATATATCCCTATTTAAATATAATTAACCGACAAAATCTACTCAATTGTTAAAAAGTTTTAATTGAATATAATAGTAATTCATCCACTCTTAAAGTACAATTAATTTTCAGTGAATATTTTCATCTTTTAAGTATATTTGTTGATCAGTGAATAATTCAGACTCCGTTTAAAGTATTTCCCAATATTTAATTGATATTTCATCTCATTATTGAGAAATTTACCGTCTAATTTATTATAAGCAATTCTCGATTCACTGAATATTTGTTAGCTTCAATTCATATTTTCTCACTTTAATGATTGCTTTCCTCTTTAATGAATATTTTCTCTCTTCAATTAATGTTTTCTTTATTCAATGAATGTTTTTACCTCTTCAACGAATATTTTTCTCTTCAATGAATATTTTCCCCTTCGATGTATATTTTCTCCATTCAAAGTATATTACCTTTGTAAGTGTTTAATATAGCAATTGATATTTCATCTATTTAGTAGATATCTTTAACTATCCCACTTTTTTCAGTAATTTCACCGATTTTAGTTACTTAATGCACTCTCTCACCAATATTACTTCTTCACTGAAAATTTGTATTCGACAAAAATAAAATAATTTTAGGCTATGTAAATCAATTAGAGCTTTTAGGGAAATTTTATGATAATTTAAGTGATATCTAGTTTTACGATGTATTTATTTTAGTAAATTTTAATCATCTTTGTGAATTTATGGTTTTCTTTTGAATTTTAATGGATTTAGGGTTTGATTATGTTTTAAATGAAATTATTGAAGAAATTAGGGTAAATCTATAATTTTAGATACTTAATTTCTTGAAAATTTATTAGATTTGACTTGATTTAAGGATTATTTTAAATAAAAGTTAAATTTAGGATCAAAATGTTTATGAAACATCTATTTAAGATAATTATTTAAGAATTAGAATCAAATTTGACTGATAATGATATTTTAATTATAATTTATGTTCTATTTAAATAGTTGATTAAATCAGTTAATTTTTAAAAATATTTTAGTGAAACCTAAGATTTTAATTGATTTTACAGTGTAAAAAAGAGATCGATAATTACTTTCATTTTCAATTTTATTGATTTCATGGATATCAATCACAAAAGTAGTATAATTTAGAGATTTTTAAGACAATGCTCAGTGTGGTTATCAGTATACTTATGAAAATCATTGATATATCTCTATGGGTTGACTGGTAATTTTTATTGAATTTATACTTGATTTACTGATTAATTTTAATGAGCAATATGATATATATTTTACAATAATTTAATTTATGTGGGAAACATAGACTTTATTCGATTTTAGTCATTTTTGATGAATTTTTTATTTGATAGAATTTTTTTCCAGAATCAAATTGTGGTGATTTTCAACGGAAAATGATGATAACAATTTTGTAATACTAAAGAAAATTTATTTTTATTGGTAAAAATATGATTTTTATGATAATTTTAAGTGGGAATTTGATTGGTTGAATACATATAGTAAATATGATCCGAATGATGGATTTTTAAGGATCTTATTCGGTTAAATATAGATTTCTAAAGAAATTTTACCTTGTACTTTTTTTTTTTACAAAAAATATGTATATTGTTGGTGCAGTGAGGAAAATTGTCATTTCAAGGGAAATTATTGATTAAGAGGAAATTTTATGATATTTTAAGGAAATAATCGATTAAGAACAGATTTGTTGATATTTTTAAGGTACTGAGTCGGTTGAATATCTGTGTTCAAAGGTACATATTTTCTAAATGGAGAATATAGAGGAGGAATTTATAATATTTTTAGAGGGGGATTTGTTCAAATAGATATTAATATGTGTGTAAATCTTTTGAGAGAGTGGGAATATTGTCATTTAAAGAGAAATGATTAGTTAAGAAGAAAATTTATGATCTTTTAAGGGGAAAGGATTGGTCACGAGATGATTTCTATTTTAAGGGGATTTCAAGAAATTTATTCGGTTGAATATCGATATAAGTCGGTGATTTTTTATGAAAATAATGAATATAGCTTGGATTAATGTCATTTAAAGAGAATTGATTGGTTGAGAGTAAATTTTATTTATTTTAGTGAGAAACAATTGGCTAAGAAGAAAATTTATGATATTTTAAGGAAATAATCGATTAAGAACAGATTTGTTGATATTTTTAAGGTACTAAGTCGGTTAAATATCGTTATTTAAAGGGTGATTTCTATAAAAAATAATGAATATAGTTGGTAGGGTAGGGGTAAGTGTTATTTGATGGGAAATGATTGGTCTAGAGTGGAATTTACTTTAGTAAGAAATAGTCAATTAACAAGTTTGTTGTCATTTTTAAGGGGGTTGGGTTGGTTAAATATTGTTATTTAAAGGGTAAATATTATCTAAATTGGTATTTTTTATGATTTTTTTTTTTTTATGAAAAATATTGAATATGGCTGGAAATATTGTTATTTGATGGAAAATGATTGGTCAAGAGGGAATTTATAATATTTCTAAAGAAATTTACTGGAATGAATATATGTATTCAAAAGGTTAATATTATCTACTTGATAGGCTTTTATAAAAATTATGAATATAGTTGGTATAATGGAGTGAAAAATGACATTTGAAGAGGAATGATTGGTTGAGAGTCGAATTTATAGTATTTTTTTTTTAAAGGGGATTGAGTTGGTTGAATTTATAAAATACTTAGGAAAATTGTTACTTTTTTCATTGATTTAAGGTTAATCAGAATATATCGATAAGATTTCAGTTCTAAGAAATTGATTGATTCATATAACTATTTGTATACAAGTATTTATTTTATTATTATTATATTTGTAATTAAATTAAAAACTAAAATTGACTAGTATTTAAAAATATTTGGTTACCTATTATTTATGTTTTTTATTGACAATTTTCTGAATAATTTAAATATTTACGATTATTTCCAGGAATGAAGAGAAATTGTACGATTAAAAACTATGAGCTGTTGATAAAATACATTAATTTTTATTCAACAAGTACCTAGAACAATTACCTAACAATCTTAAAATTTTAAAAAATCTAACAAATTTTTTCAATTATTTTACAACTTAGTTAATTTAATTAACTGATAAGTACTAGTTTCTTTACGATTTGCTACTGTGTTGAAACTTTTTTTTTTTAAAATTCTTATTCAAAGTACTAACAAATTTTATTAAAGATCTATCAAGACTTGTCAAAAATTATAAAACTTTGGTAATTTTAATAAGTATTACTCAATAACTACTATTTTCTTACCAATTTGCTGAAGGTCTTATTTTAAGGTCTCAAATTTAAAAACTTTCTCACAACTTTAATCAAATTCTAATCCCATGATAATCATAAATTACGTGTATTTTCTTAAAAATTGTCCATAGTTTTTCTTATATCGGCAAAACAAACACATATATTTCAATCAAAAACACGTGTGTATCATAAATTATTTACATTTTTCTTAACAATCTCAAACTTTACATAAATATTGAACTATTTTTATCATTTAACATATACACATTATTAGCCATAAAATAAATATTTCATAAAGTGTTGAAAAATAACACATATTTTCATTAAAGTTTTTCCATAAACACTGTAACATATCGATGGTTTAACACACACATTTGAGCCATAATTAGTTTTGATATTTATTTGCACATATTTTCTTAAAAATATAGAATTTTTCTTTAACTTTTTACAAACATTTACAATTGTTCTATCCCTGTATACTATGAACCACAATTCAACAAACTTTTTCTATTCAATATTAATTTTATATACTTTGTTGAAAATTTATATAAAATAATAATGAAAATAATAATAATAAAAACTTGTAATATTATTAATAATATAAAAATAACAATAATAATAATAAAAATAATAATAATAATAATAATAAAATTAAAATTAAAAAACATTAAAACACTACTTATAAGATAATAATAATAATAATAATAATAATAGAATAAAAATTAAAGAACATTGAAACACTACTTATAAAAAATAAGTAGTATATTAAAATTAAAAATGTTTAAAAATACTATGACATTGACCTACTTTTAAATGACCTTGAAATAATATTATGACTCATCCAATAACCTTGAAAATAATAATAATAATAAATATTAAAACATTACTTATAAAAATAAGTAGTAAATTTATATTTTAAAAATGACTAAAAATATTATGACTTTGAGAAAATTAAAATAATAATAAAATTAAAATTAAAAAAACATTAAAACATTACTTATAAAAAATAAGTAGTAAATTTATATAAAAATGTTTTAAAATACTAAGACCTTGTGAAATTTTAAATGACCTTGAAAAAAAAAATAAGACTCATCCAATGACCTTGACAATAATAATAATAAAAACAATAATAATAATAATTATAATAATAATAAAAATAAATATAATTAAACAATATTAATAAGTAATCATATTAATTAATAATATTAATAATCATATTAATAATAATATTAATAATAATAAAATTATTTCCTTATAATAGAAGTTTTTATACATTAATAATAATAATAATATTATTAAAAATAATAATAATAATAATAATAATAATAATAATAATAAATATAATAATAATAATAATAATATTATAAAAAGTTTTCAAAGTATAAATAATAATAAAAATTTTAATAAATTTTATAAGTAAAAAGTATATTAAAAATAATAATAATAATAAAATTAATAAAAGTTTTTAAAACTATTATTAATAATAAAAATAATAATAAAAATTATAAAAATATTAATATTATTAATAATTAAAGTTTTTATAAGTATTAATAAAATTTTTTATAAGTAATAATAGAATAATAAAAAGTTTTCAAAGTATTAATAATAATAAAAATTTTAATAAATTTTATAAGTAATAAGTATATTAAAAATAATAATAATACTAAAATTAATAAAAATATTAATATTAATAATAATTAAAGTTTTTATAAGTATTAAAAAAAAATTTTTTTTTTTATAAGTAATAATAGAATAATAAAAAGTAATAATAATATTAATAATAATATTAATAATAATAATAAAAATAATAATAATAAAATAAATTTAAAAAATATATACTACTTATAAAAATAAGTAGTAAATTAAAATTATAAATTGTTTAAAAATAATATGACCTCGAGAAATTTTGAATGACCTTGACCTACTTTTCAATGACCTTGAAAAATTATGATGAGTCATCCAATAACCTTGACAATAATAATAATAATAATAATAATAATAATTATAATAATAATACTAATAATAATAATAATAATGATAATGATAATAATAATAATAATAATAATAATAATAATAGTAATAATAATAATAAAAATAGTAATAATAATAATATTTATAAAAAATAATAATAAAAATAATAATAATAATAATAATAATAATAATAATAATAATAATAATATTAATAATAATAATAATAAAAATATTAATAATAATATTAATAATAATAATACTAATAATAATAATAATAATAATAATAATAATAATAATAATAATAATAGTAATAATAATAATAAAAATAGTAATAATAATAATATTTATAAAAAATAATAATAAAAATAATAATAATAATAATAATAATAATAATAATAATAATAATAATAATAATATTAATAATAATAATAATAAAAATATTAATAATAATAATAATAATAATAATAATAATAATAATAATAATAATAATTATAATAATAATAGTATTTATAAAAATTAATAATAAAATAGAATAAAATTTACAAATTTATAAGTATATAAATAATAATAATAATAATATTTATAAAAATTAATAATAAAATAGAATAAAATTTACAAATTTATAAGTATAATAATAAAAATAATAATAATAATAATAATAATATTAATAATAATAATAATAATAATAATAATAATAATAATAATAACAATAATAATAACAATATTAATAATAATATTAATAATAATAATAAAAATATTAATTATAGTAATATTAATAATAATAATAATAATAATAATAATAATAATAATAATAACAATAACAATAATAATAATAATATAATTTAAAAATAGTAAATAAATAATAAAATATTGACTTAATTTAAACAAAAAAAAAAAAATTAAAGTATATTACATAAATAAAATAAAAATCAATAAATAATATTATTGACTTGATTAAAACAATATTCACTTCATTAAAACAGACAATATAATAATAATATTATTGACTTGATTAAAACAATATTCACTTCATTAAAACAAACAATTTAATAAAAATAATATAATTTATAAATAAATAATATTATTGACTTGATTAAAACAATATTCACTTCATTAAAACAAACAATTTAATAATAATAATATAATTTAAAAATAAAATAATTGACTTGATTAAAACAAACAATTAAATTTAATAATAATATAATTTAAAAATAAATAAATAATATTATTGACTTGATTAAAACAAATAATTAAAGTATATTAAATAAATATAAATTAAATTAAAAATATATATTATAAAATTTGATGAGTCATCCAATGACCTTGAATGACCTTGACCTTGAATGACCTTGAAAATAAATGTACTTTTAAACATAGAAAATTTTTTTGAAAAAATGATGAGTCATATAATGACCTTGAATGACCTTGACCTACTTTTCCATGACCTTGAATGACCTTGAATGAGTCATGGTCTTTGTTTTAAAATTTTGATGAGTCATCCAATGACCTTGAATGAGTCATGGTCTTTGTTTAAATGACCTTGAAAAAATCGACGAGTCATCCAATGACCTTGACCTACTTTTGAATGACCTTGAAAAAATATGATGAGTCATCCAATGACCTTGAATGAGTCATTGTCTTTGTTTAAATGACCTTGAAAAAATATGATGAGTCATCCAATGACCTTGAATGAGTCATGGTCTTTGTTTAAATGACCTTGAAAAAATATGATGAGTCATCCAATGACCTTGAATGAGTCATGGTCTTTGTTTAAATGACCTTGAAAAAATATGATGAGTCATCCAATGACCTTGAATGAGTCATGGTCTTTGTTTAAATGACCTTGAAAAAATATGATGAGTCATCCAATGACCTTGAATGAGTCATGGTCTTTGTTTAAATGACCTTGAAAAAATATGATGAGTCATCCAATGACCTTGAATGAGTCATGGTCTTTGTTTAAATTACCTTGAATGAGTCATGGTCTTTGTCTTTTGGACTTAGAAAAATTTTCTCTCAGCCGGGGGGGGGGTACTGTGCTGGATGTGACATGTGCTGGATGTGACACATCCCACTACTAGAAAGCATTTATAAAATTAAAATTGCCTACGCTAAATAGTAACAAATGAATAAGTTCAAACAAACAAAGCCTTTGACTGCCTACCTTTCCATTTAGCTGTGGGGTGGATAAAGGCGAGTATAAATACCGAGGTGAAATCGTATTAATATAATTATGAAATTATTTCTACTTATTTTGGGTCTAGTTGCACTTGGTGAGGTTTTCGGGGCCCCCCTGCAGCAGGGAAATGGAGAAGAAATCAATGTAGAAAGTAATTTTATGATTGATAATTTAATAAAAATTAATTAGTTTGTGATAAAAGTAATTTATAATTCATCATCATAAATATTCCAGTTATTAAATTTATTATAATTAATTTTATCATAATGTCATTAGATCTAGAAGAATTAAATGAAAAATTTGCGGAAGATGTGAAAAGCGCCAGTGACAAAAGTATGAATAATTATAAAATTATATAATAATTATTATCGGTCTTGAACAGATGAACAAGAGGAATATGAAAATAAAATATGTAGGAGAGTCTGTTATTCCAAATATAAATGTAAATGCGCATAGGCTAAATTACATTTTTTGTATTTCCACGTTTCAGTTCAAAAAAGTTATTTGTTTATTAAACGTAAAATTATTAAAATGTAATTTTAAGGAAATATAAAATTATTTTTGCGCCTTTTGATTTACGTTTATTAATGATACCTAAATTATATCATATTAATAAAACTAATAATAAATAATAATATTAATAATAAAATGATGATTATAATAATAATTTTAATTATAATATTATATACTCATAATTTAATCTCACCTAGGACACGAGACCCAAAATAAGTAGAAATAATTTTATTATTAATTTAAAAAAAATTCAATATTTATTTGATATTTATTTGTTTGAACTTATTCAATTGTTATTTGTAAGAGTATTTGTGTGTTTTTTTAAATATTTGATATTTTGGAGCCCATTTCAAAACGTGCAATTTAAAGATTTAGTATTTTGAAATAAAATTCTGGATTTATGAGTGAATTAAAATTCTACAAAATATTATATTTCAACTTTCTGGCAATTATCAATTTTTACAAATGGCCTTTTATCCAGTCTTCTTTACGTTAGTTTCAAAATACTTTTCGTTGATTGACATAGAATTAAACTCTCTACAACGTCGTATGTGTTGGGCTAGAAGCCACATTAATTAAAATTAATTAAAAATTAATTACATGGATAACGATTATTTGACTTATGATTGCGTTTACACAAGGATAAAATATAACCAGAAAACAACTGAGTGATGATGAGTATGAAGTGCATCTGACCTATCTTTGATGTTATAGGATAGTATAAGCCGTATGCATATATATGTCAGGAAATAATGAGGGGACTGGAAGGGAATCAAGAATAGTGAAATTAAAATTAAATTAACATTTAATTATAACTAATTTTGACAGAAATATCAGATAATAACAAAAATGGATTTTTCACCTTTTAGTGGGAATGGCATTAAAATAAAAGATTTTACAGAACAAATAATTGTGTGATTTAAAGTAAGCGTCCAACGGATAAGAGAAAGACAAAAGCAAACACAAGCTTTCCATCAGCCGTTTGCGAAACAACAGTTGTTAAGGCACTCAATCATTTTAGTTCATTTCCAGCGTTGCTCGGTAGCGGGTGTGAGGAGGTAGAAAAGAAGTAAAGTTCGTTTCTATTTTCTATATTCACATTCCAAGTTTTTGGGTTCCGGTAGAAGGCTAAAATTCAAATATAAAGCGAAACCTTTTCGAAAAAATAATTTAAAAATGCCTCTTAAAATGTGATAAAAGTTTTCCATATCGCTGTTAATACACCCCTTTCGAGTTGATATGCCTGGGCTACTAACTTTGTATATTTCTCGAATGTTATTTTCTCATGAACTGCTTGTTGCATTTGACTTCGTATACTATTTCATATACCTCAGTTATTAGTTCCCATTCACCGGCGTTTGTTTTCATTCGTTTTATTTCGTAAAAATCATCTTCATCGCTAGTTTATGGAGTTTTAATTCGGCTGATATTATCGCATGGTTGGAATAGTTCGCCTTCCCAAACTGCTAATTTCACTCATTTAATCTTCCGGATCCGTTTGTCCTTCTTTTAATTGTCTCAGCATATTAATTTTTAATATTTTTGTTGGCTTCTCATCGTTTATCGAATTGCACTATCTTTTAGTAGTGACCCATCTGTTTTCTAGTTTTTGTTTGACTTGTTCATCTGTTAGTGTTTCATTTTCTCGTCGGAGTTTTTCTTCTAACTTCGGTAGTAAGACCCTTTTGATTGGATTTTTTGTAGCTATCGCATCCTTTGAAGGTTTTGTTATTGTTTTCGTCTCGTCGTGTTGAATTTCTTCAATTTTCATTTGGATTTCTTTAATTTCTTGTATTTTCTATTTTTACTCTTTGATGAATTCTTGGATTCGTTTTATTTTCTCTTTACGCTGGTCAATTTACCAATTTCATATTTTCTTTTCTTTTCTGGCATTGCGTCATCGTTATCACTCATTAAACTTGTTTTGTCACCGTCGTTGTTCACAACACACTGCTCTGCAGTGTGAATTTCGTTTTCATTTACTGCTCTCATCATATTTATGCGTTTCGTAGTTCCGTTTTGGTTTTCCCATCCTGCTTGGATTTCTTTCGCCTCTTCCATTTGTAATCTTTGCCATTCTGCTCTTTTTTGTTTTTGATTGACATTTATTGTCTGCTCTCTGACATCTCCGTTGTCCTGTAGCATGTTTATTCTTTGTTGATTATTGCCTTTCATTTGTTGTATCTCGTTTCGCAGTCGTTCAACGTCTTGCATTAGATTGATTTGTGCGTTTGGATTTGCATGACTTAGTCCAGGTGGATTTGATTGTATTTGATGTGGGCAGTTCCTTGACATGTGCCCCACTTGATTACTTGATAACTCTGTCTTATCTGTTGATGAATTGGCAAATTATCATCTTGAGGATTTCAAAACCTGGGGACCTAAAATTATTGAACGGATTAGCAAGAATTCTTACTATTAGACTAGTTGTAGTGAAATGCTTCTTGTACTTAAGAAGCACAAACTTCAATTGGAATATGATTGTTTAAATAATATAATTGACCCTGGGGTAATATTAAAAATAAATTCATTTTATAAAAATGTCAAATAGACTATATTAAATATATTAATGAAAATAGATTAACTTTCAAGTCTAGTAATAAAAACGATAACTTGTCTCAAAATGCTGTCTCTTTTATTTTGAATATTCTGAAGTTTAAGATAAGACTGCTGAATAGAAGGGTTGAAAAATGCTTCTACTCAAAATTGAGTAAATCAACTTGTTCTAGTGACTTGGGTGTTGCTGTGGTTGAACTGATCGACTTTTTTAAAGAGATTCTCTTGAAAAAATTTAAAGAGGAAATACCTAAATTCGCACTGACTCTAAAACCGAAAACAATGTTGAATAGCTGTATTCAAGATGATAATTTAGAGAACTCTGTCTTGGCTGTGAAACCTCCAACAGTTGGGATGATACAAATGTCAGTTGATTTGCATTTGCATTTAAGTGATAAATTCACTGTTCCTGTAGAATCCAATTGAGAAAAGTCTGGTATTTCTGCCTTTTTGATGACTCCTCGGTCGTCTTCGGTTAAAGCCTCGGAGAACTCTGATCTTTCTGTCGTTTTGAAAACTGCTCAATCGTTTTCGATTATGCCAGTCATAGAAACCACTGAACATAACTCAGTTGAAATAAATGGCGATATTAGTGTGGTGGGTACTGAAACTTTAAATGGCCCTAATAGCGGCAACTGTACAAACGAAGTGAATTATCCGTTACCTGTTGATATTGACGAGGAAGCTGTATCTTCTTTGGAATTTAAAATTACAGAAAATAAAAAAATGATGACTAGACAAAATCTAAAAGTGTCAAAGGCAATGTCAAAGTGAAGGTACGTGCCAGTATCAGTCTTAGAATCTGCCACAATCTCTGAAGAGACTGATGCAGAATGCAATAAATTAAAAAATACTAAAATTCGTGATCCAAAAGTGTGGTTTACCGACGACGACATTGACCAATACCTTGAAGGCATATCAGTAATCCTACATTTGCACATTTACCGTACTTTATTATTAGTATTCTATCTTCAGACATTAAAGAAAATATTATCTCAATTCCAAATGCAGTATTTAAAGCTGAGGTTATTCTTTGTCCGCTAAATATAAACAATGCCCATTGGATTTTATTTGTGTACAGCAAATCGTTGCTTGAGTCATATTTTATTGACCCAATATTTGCAAATAGAAATCTGTTTAAAAATAAACAAGCTACTCTTAAGATTAACATTGCTTTAAATAACATTTTCAAACTTTAAGTGGCTTCATCTTGTCACCCTTTCCAAAATCTTATATATCAAGAGAACAGTTTTGATTGCGGTCCTTTTATTTGTGCTTATGCAATTCTTATAAGTCAAGGTTTGGACACTTTTCCTAACAATTTTATAGATGGGATAAGACGAGAGGTGCATGATTTTCAAATTTTTGGCTCAAACAAAGTATCCCAAGTTATCAGTGGGGGCCTTCCTAAAAATAATCTGATGGGAATCAATTTTAAAAAAGCAATTGCGCTTACTCTTGAAAAACAAAAACGAAACATCAATAATAGTATTAATATTAAACCAAAATTTCAAAAGTCATGTGTGTCATTCCTCTTAAGTAAATGGTTTAAAAGCAATACTAATATACTTGTTCTTTCCCCGGATCTAACTATCAATTTAATAGCCCAAAATAATAATTATATCATTGAGAACGTCAACTTTCGGCAGTTCAAAGACGTTCAACATGTCATTAGCATAATTCCCAATGAAAATTATTGGTGTTTACTTCTCCATTCGACCCGTCGTAAGACTTATAATATTTTCGATTTTCGAAAGACTGATATTTCTGATAGACTAACTGAAATAGCAGGAAACTTTACGGATTATTTAAATAGTTTTTTCTTGAGTATGAAAATAAAATTTCAAATAAATCATGGTATTCTCCACCGCTGCTTCATTTCAGATGATCCAACTTTTCATGCCACTACTTTCATTGTGTTTTTGGAAAAATTGATTTTAGATCGGGATTTTCAACATGATAAAATATATAAGCTACTTGATGATATCAACACTAAACAGTGTGTTGAAATTTCATTAAATTTAAATCTAATAA
This sequence comes from Schmidtea mediterranea, assembly GCA_022537955.1. Lineage (NCBI taxonomy): Eukaryota > Metazoa > Platyhelminthes > Tricladida > Dugesiidae > Schmidtea > Schmidtea mediterranea. The sequence goes on from CM039681.1 coordinate 7,560,024, forward strand.
ATGGAAAAATTACCGACAATATTTTGTTGAGGTCTGTAAATTAAAATTAAAAATTTAAATAAAATTTAGGATAATAATTCAAATGGAAAGTAAGCGAAGAAAAAAGGCAAATAAAAGCGGGATCGTCCACAGAATTAATAGTAAAGAAAGTGCGATGGAAACAGTATTAGAAAATGCAAAAAGCAATTACGAAAGGCGAGAATCCGGAAACCCGAGAAAAATCAATAAATGGAAAAATCATCGAAATCGAATGGGAAAAACGGGACAGTTATAGATTAGCTAATGGTCAACAAGATGACGGTTAGGGATTTATCAGAAAAGGGTTAGAAAGGGTTGAAAAACATTCAAATGTATGAAAACAGAAAACGTTAATTAATTAATTAATTGGCTAAGTGAAAACCCGAGCTAATGGGAAACCCGAGCCAATGGAGAACCCGAGAGATGAAGGAAACCCGAGCTGGGTAAACAAGAAGAAAGGCAAACAAAAGGAAGATTTGGGCCCATTAGCTTGACACAATGATTAATGGGAAAAGAGTAAGGAGAAGATAGCGCGCGTAGGACGACCGGTAGGGCCATTAATTATCTGGATTCGTTGGACCATTATGGATGACAGCCGAAGCAAACACGTAGGAGAAAATGTCAAACGAAAGATTGGCTCGGCAATAACCATTTGTCATCCTGATTTCGAGGAGTATATAAGCAAAGGGAAAATCAGAGAAAATCGGCATTCTGCCTCAGCTAGGGTTCGAAGAATCAGACTGTAGGAAAAGTGATAAACGAATTAGGGAAGTAGGGAAAAGAAGAAATAGAATTAAGAATACGGAAAGGCGAAAAGCGATCAAACCAAACAGAAACCGAGGAAAACGAGAGTCAACAGAACTAAAGGATCAAAAGGTGAATATTGTTTGTTTGCAAAGCATCAACGCCGAGCAGAGAATCGTATAAACTTTGATTGGTCATTGTAGCGTGATAATAAATTGTGAACCTGTTATTTCAATATACGTTGGGTCGTTCATTGTTTTGATTTAAAGAACACCAGGAGTCAGAGAGAACCGACTTGAAATAATCCAAAACCCAACAATTTTATTAAAATATTTTAATAATTTAAGTTTATCAACAGACTTTGTTCTTTTGGGTTTCACAATGTGTACTGCTATTCTTGACGATTGTACTCATTCGTTTGAATGAACATTTGAATTATAAGTGCCTTCAAAACGCGAAAGTTGTATTTGCCATTTTTGCTCCACCAAAGTCTCGGGAAACACTATTGGTCATTGATTATAACACTGACGAGCATTACTTTCTGGATCCAACAACACTTGATGTCAGCCTAAACTATATATTTACTTGTAAATTATTAGTTACTAAAATAAATGAAATAAAAAACTCACGTGGTTGTGCCATTAGAGCAGGCAAATGTCGACATGATGTTCGTGGTTCAGGTTTGCTCAGTAAAATTCTAACATGTGCTTTCATCAACAACTATGCGCATGATATGTCCCTTGATAACATTAATTTGAGAGAAATAGCAAGAATTTTTAACTCTGTTCTTCCAATTGTTTCTGAGATCAATAACAAAAATAAAGAGAAACTTTTAACAAAATCAAAAGAAACAATTAAATTTGACTTACAACAGCGTAAAAATAAAGTCTTTGAATTAATTATTAGTTTTGAAAATGCTGATGTTAACCAAATATTTGAAACATTATTCGACAAATTCCTCACTTAAATAATTTCACTGAAATTAAATCCCACGAACCATACCTAGGAAGTAAACAAAACTCAAATATAATAAGTAAATATAAAAGTAGATCAGAATTTTTAATTAATATGAAATTAACTTTTTATAAAATTATTAATGACTTACCAGTCACTGTCAGGCCTGAAGTTCAGGATATTCTGAACCAATTTAGCCACGAGGACCTAGTATCGAATTCATGGAATAAAATTCTTAAAGATTGTCGAAGCACGGCAAATGTTCTCAATCTTGTAGATATTTTACCTTTTGAAGTTATTTACGAATTAAAGAGAGCTGATAACACTTCACCGGGTATTGATGATATTCAATACAAAGATCTTGCTTTTCTTGACCCTGAAGGTATCTTGTTAAGTTTCCTGTTTAATAAAAGCATCAGTAGTAAAATCATTCCGACTAGCTGGAAAACTTTCAAGACTATATTAATTCCGAAACCTGATAAGACAGATAATTGTGATAAAGTTTCATCTTGGCGACCAGTAGCTCAGCTGTCTGTTATTTATAAAGTCTTTATTTTAAAGTCTATTTTAACTACACGTTTAACATCATCGGTGATTTGTAACGATATTTTGCATAATGGGCAAAAAGGTGGCTCTGTCCATGAAGGTTGTGTCGAGCACAATTCAATACTTTCTTCTGCACTTGAGCATTCGAAATATAGCAAGGATTCCCCATTAGCTATTGCTTGGTTATATATTAACGACGCATTTGGAAGTGTTCCTCATGACTACTTGTGGACTGTTCTGAAAACTATTGGCGTTAGCGGAGAATTTATTATTATTATCAAATTACTTTACACCGACACTCAATCTTTCTACAGCTGTGGCCCAATTGTAACACCTAATCTTTCAATCAAAAAAGGAGTTAAACAAGGATGTCCTCTTTCAATGATTCTTTTCTCGATTGCCATTAATCCTGTTCTTGAAGCAATAAGTAGATCATGTATTGAACTTTTTATGATTGGTGATTCGCCCGTTCAGGTTCTAGCTTATGCAGATGACATTGCACTTGTTGCAAACAATGTCGATAACCTTCAAAAAATTGTTGATGTTGCTGTTGAAGTTGCTACAGAAATAAGATTTGAATACCGATCGAAGAAGTGTGGCTACATGCAGCTTCCCAGAGTTAACATCAATGATGAGATCTTGATTAAGGAAAAGGAGATCAAAAAGTTGTTGTCAACAGAATTTTATCAATATCTTGGTGTTTCAGTAGGCGAGGACAATGATCAAAGTCCCTATGCAATTCTTGATAAAGTTGTTAGTGACACAAATAAAATTGCAGATTTCGGTTAATTTGGTTGGCAAAAGCTCAAGGCCTACAAGATATTTATTCATTCTCGACTAACATTTGCATTCCGAACACGTGAAATTAAAACTAGTGCTTTATCAGCTTCTCAAGGAAATACTAATCCCAGTGGCAATAACTCAAGTAAATTGCGTGGCCATCTGGGAAGAATTTTGAACTTGCCGCACAATTCTTATCAGCTTCTCAAGGAAATACTAATCCCTGTGGCAATAACTCAAGTAAATTGCGTGGCCATCTGGGAAGAATTTTGAACTTGCCGCACAATTCTGAGACAGTTTATTTATACAACTCAACTGAAAATGGTGGAGCTTCGTGTGTCGATTTGCTTGATGAATATCATACTCAAACAATTGTGCACTTTTTCCGACTCTTTACTTCCAATTGCGATTACTCGAGAAAAATTAATATTGACTCACTAAAGTTTGTAACGGGTCCTCGTCTTGGAATCAAAGAGCCTACATTACAACAAATTTTTGATTGGATTCATGGTGCTGAAACTAAATTGAATCATGGTGAAAAGAAAACGAGATTTCAACGTGCACGTGCTTCAATAATTTACTTTAAAAGAGAACACTCAATTTCCGTATCTTTTCATATTGTTAAAGAGCAAGTTTTTTTATATCTGATAACAAAGAGTCATGGAACTTTCATACTTACGACTAAGTTTCGAAAAGCAATTTCTAAGATTTTTCATTCTGCATTGTACGACTCATATATGCAAAAGTGGCAACTGAGCAATAAAAGCGACATGATTGCAGCGGCTATAAAATTATCTCCTCAAATAAATAAAGCAATTTTTAAAAGTAAACTTGGCGAATTTGCATGGAGCTTTATACATCGAGCGCGAACTAATACACTTATCATCAATGCAAAGCCTAATAGTAAAGGGGATTCTAGACTTTGTAGACGTTGTGAGAAAGAAGATGAAAGATTCACCAAATACTGACATTAGAGAGACACAATGACTGCATAAAGATAATAACGAATAATCTAAAAAATCCTAATTTTATTGTCGTGGTTGACCATTCTTGTTCTCTTGTCCTGAATTCTAAACAACGCGTCGATCTTATAATAACTGATACTGAAAGAAAAAGAATATTCATTATTGATATTAAGTGTCCAATGGATTCTGTTTCACATTTTGAGTTGACTGATAAGGCAAATATTGAGTAATATAGCTGAATTACAGGTAGCCAAACCTGATTATCAGGTAGAGCTTTACACTTGTATTATTGGGGCATTAGGCTCGATTCCTCCATCAACTTATGATATGATTTGTAAACTTGGCATTGAACCACTTCAAACAGAAGGTCTGCTTAAAGAATGTGCAATGAGGAATATCCTGCACTCAGCTAAAATATGGTATTACCATGTGCACGGCATTCTACCAGACTTCTGCAATTAATTTAAAATTATGGATATTTAAACTAACTTAAACTTTTTCATTGAGATCAGAATTATTTCTTTTATTTGAAATGATTCAAACTACATTCGTAATTTATCTTAAAATACAATATTATTAACCTGACTTTTGCCTTTATAAAAGTCGTAATTGAATTTAGAAAACTTAGAAAATCAAATCAGAGCTTAGTTCGTAGTATTTATTACTGCAAAATTTATATTTGCAATGCCGGATGACGACGCCAATGAATCATCATATCAGATCAAGCAAAAGAAAATTCAGAAGACGCCAATTGCAGAAGAGACTGATTGATCAAATACTTGATAACTTACATTTGAATTCATCCTTTTCTACTACGATTGCAGTATGAATTGCATGGTTCATGTTGAGCATATTCTTTTCACTGTGACAAACTTGTTATATTTAATAAAATTTAAATAGTACTGGTGAGTGATTTTGTTAAGTCTACGACTTAGTCGATATGCGGATCGGTGATCGTTGGTTGGTGTGTGTGTGTGAACGGTTTAAGAACTGAAGGTTCTAGAAGGTAAGTGTGTGGAAGGTTCTAGAAGGTGTGTTTGTCCACAACTGCGTGGCATAATAAGGGTTAGCAACTGAGTGGACAGATGTCAGATATTATGTAATATTACGTAAGCCTAGGGCGTGTATCTGACGGGCTCACATCCTTTCTTTGAAAAATTATATTATAAAATTTACTTTATAATTTAACTTAAAAATTATGTTAAAAATATCACTGTAAACTCATGTATAAAAATTTCGTCGATAAAATTATGTTTAAAATTTAACTTAAAAAAAATATTGTTAAAAACTTTATTGTAAAATCAAGTATAAACAATTCATCGTTAAAACTCTATTTAAAAATTTATCTAAAAAATTTAACTTAAAATAATAATTACATAAAAAATTAAAATACAAAAATTTTACATTAAAATATAAAAATTTTAATTTCAAAAAATTCACGCCAAAAATCAAAAAAAATTGTGCGCACACAAAATTAATTATCTTGATTACATAATTATGTAATCAAGACACACTGTGATTAATTGCGTAATTATGTAATTTAATTACTTGAAACCACCCTCCCCCGTTATGGTGTGTGGGCGCAGTGTGCACTACCTACTCGAATAGAATATTATTAGACTGAGATAAGGTATATTGAAGGGTCGGGAGACCAAAACGAATTAATTAATTAAATTATTTACCGACGAACTCATTAATCAAGGGCACTGAGCTGAACGTCAGCTTAATGTGTTTCTCGGCATTAGTGAAACGGGCAATAAATTGTCCAAAATGGAAAATTGATTTTCAGTAGTAATCCAGATTAATGGGAATCCAAAAACTATAAAAGCTACTGACAACAAAATAAGTTGCCAGTTGGTTGGAGCGCGAATATAATGAGTCGAAGGAAACGAATGAATAGCAGTAAATTGATAAAGTTAATCAGATTGCAGTTGAACGTACATCGTGATACCCTTAAGATGTATACGATAAATAAATTATTGTTAATCGTGGTGAATATTTGTCAATAAAGATTTCTTTGTTAGGATTTTTGTCTTATTGATTATTGAACACGAGGAGTCGGATCGAGAGACCTATTCATCGACGAATATTTAATATCCCAATAAATTTTTAAACCTCTTTTGTCAAAAGGGTTTCACTATATATTTTCGTAAATATCAGCTTTCTACCGGAACCAAAGAACTTGGAATGTGAATATAGAAAATAGAAACGAACTTTACTTATTTACTTTACTTCTTTTCTACCACCTCACACTCGCTACGTTTACTTAAAATCACACAATTATTTGTTCTGTAAAATATTTTCTTTTAATACCAATCCCACTAAAAGGTGAAAAAGCCATTTTCATGATTATCTGATATTTCCGTCAAAATTATTTATAATTAAATGTTAATTTAATTTTAATTTCACCATTCTTGATTCCTTTCCAGTCCCCTCATTATTTTCTGACATATATATGCATACGGCTTATACTATCCTATATCATCAAAGATAGGTCAGATGCACTTCATACATTCATACTCATCATCACTCAGTTGTTTTCTGGTTATATTTTATCCTTGTGTAAACGCAATCATAAGTCAAATAATCGTTATCCATGTAATTAATTTTTAATTAATTTTAATTAATGTGGCTTCTAGCCCAACACATACGACGTTGTAGAGAGTTTAATTCTATGTCAATCAACGAAAAGTATTTTGAAACTAACGTAAAGAAGACTGGATAAAAGGCTATTTGTAAAAATTGATAATTGCCAGAAAGTTGAAATATAATATTTTGTAGAATTTTAATTCACTCATAAATCCAGAATTTTATTTCAAAATACTAAAATTTTAAATTGCACGTTTTGAAATGGGCTCCAAAATATCAAATATTTAAAAAAACACACAAATACTCTTACAAATAACAATTGAATAAGTTCAAACAAATAAATATCAAATAAATATTGAATTTTTTTTAAATTAATAATAAAATTATTTCTACTTATTTTGGGTCTCGTGTCCTAGGTGAGATTAAATTATAAGTATATAATATTATAATTAAAATTATTATTATAATCATTTTATTTTTAATATTATTATTTATTATTATTGTCTTTTATTATTTATTATTAGTTTTATTAATATGATATAATTTAGGTATCATTAATAAACGTAAATCAAAAGGCGCAAAAATAATTTTATATTTCCTTAAAATTACATTTTAATAATTTTACGTTTATATAAACAAATAACTTTTTTGAACTGAAACGTGGAAATAAAAAAAAGCAATTTAGCCTATGCGCAACGACATCCAAATCTGGGATGGCACTGTCGAGTGCATTTTTTATTTTCATATTCCTCTTGTTCATCTGTTCAAGACCGATAATAATTATTATATAATTTTATAATTATTCATACTTTTGTCACTGGCGCTTTTCACATCTTCCGCAAATTTTTCATTTAATTCTTCTAGATCTAATGACATTATGATAAAATTAATTATAATAAATTTAATAACTGGAATATTTATGATGATGAATTATAAATTAATTTTATCACAAACTAATTAATTTTTATTAAATTATCAATCATAAAATTACTTTCTACATTGATTTCTTCTCCATTTCCCTCCTGCACGGGGGTCCCGAAAACCTCACCAAGTGCAACTAGACCCAAAATAAGTAGAAATAATTTCATGATTATATTAATACGATTTCACCTCGGTATTTATACTCGCCTTTATCCAACCCACAGCTAAATGGAAAGGTAGGCAGTCAAAGCCTTTGTTCGTTTGAACTAATTCATTTGTTACTATTTAGCGTAGGCAATTTTAATTTTATAAATGCTTTCTTTAATTATATCTGTTTGCTCAATGATCAGTTCAATCGTTGTTATATTTTATTATTTTATATTTTGATTAAATATTTTATCAATTAATTTCAAAAAAACATTTCTTCCTTATTCGAAATATTTCTTGTTGTGTTCTTTTGATAAAATTATCAGATGTACAAGAAAATCACCGGCAAATTCATGAATCATTTATTAATAATTTTAATTATACTATTAATAAGTAGAAATAATAAATTACTTTATATTATTTTTTAATATATATGAAAATGTCGTAATCAACAATTTATCATTTACTTTACTTTTCAATGATTCATCTTTGCATTATATTTAATAATTGTATTTAATCAATTTCCTATAGTAAGTTCCTAAACAAATTATTGTGGGAGAAATAAAAAATCAATAAAAAAAATAAATTTAAAAACAAAATATTTGAAATCAATTGATCCAAGAGATCCAAAGATGCAGGTTCACAATTCGACTCTGAAGTTTTGTTTTACCTTTTGTATTTCAGGTCGAAGCCCTTCATATTTCTCCAAGTTTAATTTATCAACCAGTTCAAAGTTTGATACTGAGTCTATTGGAAATTTCATGTCAACCAATAGAATAGTCATTTTCTCAGTATTGGTAATGACAAGATCAACGCTTGCATTTGAAGTTGGAACTAGAGAACACTTGTGATTGACCTCTACAAAAGGTTAAGGATTTTTGAGCTCATTTTTGACTTTCTCTAAGCAAGAATTGTGTCGATCGTTGCTAGTGGTTGATTTATTTTACACATTTGAAGAACATGAGCAATATTTTCTTCATTAGATTTACATCTTTAACAGAGGTGATTCTCACCGTTTCTAAATGGTTTTTGCAAACCTCGAGAGTGTATTAGTGCTAGCGCGATGTACACATTTCAATTCGAATTGAGTTAAGTCAGTTATTATTATTATTATTATTATTATTATTATAATTTTTATTATTATTATTATAATTGTTGGGCCAGAACACAAACGGCCTTGAGATTGTTTAAATGAATCGGTAATACACAAGCCAATATAACATGCAAATTTAAAATCAGACTTATAAAACATCAAATAACCCTGCTAAAATATGCGAAAGAGAACAATTAAATATAAAATCAAGAAACATAAAAGTAAATTAAAATAATAACAAAATGCAACAAGATCCGCACGAAATAAACATAAAAATAACATGGAGAACATAACAATTTGACCGAAATTTGACAATTTACCAAAAAATGCGAAAATCCATAAAAATGGAATAAAAATCAAATAATTTGAATTGGAAACAATTCAATTTAAAAGTTAAAAAGAAAATTGTCAAATTAAATTACAAAATAATAAAATTAAGAAAAGAATATTCTAGAAAACCACAAGGTCAAATTTTGTTTTACTAAATCAAAATTAACACGCAAGGTTAGGGTCATACAACAGGTATATATGCCGATTCATTTTCACATAATTTCAAGCAGTTTCTAATCGTTAAAATTGGTTTTTAACCTGAATCAGTTTTAATCTGAAAATCGAATTTATCATCGTTTGAACCAGTATTAATCGACTTTAATTTTGAAAAAGAGAGTGAAGGAATGTGGATGACTCTTTCCACGTCGCATCCTTGCAACCTCGAAGGAGCTCTGCTTGGACGTCGGCGTGGGAAGAGAGTGTTGATGTATAACTAATGGCTATGACAAACATGATGTAATATATGGAAGATAAACATTTTTAAAGAACAATTGAATTCTAATCAAGTCGAAATTTTTCCGGCCCACAGCCACTCACACACCGCAAGTCAATAAAATCAACACACAACTCAGGCTGTGTAGGTGCAGTTTATCTGCCAATAGCATGTGCCCGTGAAGGTTCCGGTGTGAATAACGCAGGGCCTAAACGTCAAATCACAACCGTTATAAGGAAAATTGGGAGGAAGGGAAGTAGTTTTTTAGCCGCTTCTCCGCCAGTCATTTTTCCATAATTTCGACCCAAAAATCTGTAAACACAACGGCTAAAAATCATAAACATTGAGTAGCTCGGTGAGCACTTTTAAAAATCATAATATGAACATAATTATCCTAAGGTCAATTCAGAGAGGAAGGAAGTGGGTAATACATTCGGAAATAATTGTTATGCCAAACGATGTTCTAACTCAATTTTAAATAAAATTAACTACGTAACGTTTCACTAATTAAAATGACAAAATGATAGATCAGGACGGAAACTGAGACCTAACGATATGAACGTAGAGGCCCATTATAAATTAATACAATTTCCAAATAATAATGTCGCCAAACTTCCAATGAGGGAAATTAATCTGAGTAAATATATTATTCTATGAACCCTTTAATAAGAATTTGCATCATCAGTTTGCCCGGAGTTAATTTTCACCATAGCTACTTCATGCGTTGACTAAATCAATCCGTTCGAAATTTCATAAAATCACTCAACATTGCGGATATATTATTATAAAAAATATTACTTTCCCCAAATGTGACCTGATCCCCAGTCAGAAATAGTGAAGGATAATGGAATAGTATAACCCCAAAAATCAACGACAAATTAATAAAGATCGTGCTAATAATTTCTGATGTTGTATTTGGACATGACTCTGACCCTAACATGAATAATTCAATAGAAATTCAAATTAACTTAGAGGTAAACTAATGGGAGATAGGATATGGTTATAGATAGTGAAAACATGTTACCAACTTGTAGGCCATTGCCAACTGTGAATTCTCGAAATTAATCACACTAAAAATCCAAAACAAAAACAAAGGAGATAGAGATATGTACACATATAAAACAAAATAACAGTATTCAGTATCAATCACAATCCACGAACGATGTCCAGATAAATAAGAAGAAGGGGGGAGATTGACATCCTTGTAAGGCAGCAGAGGCTGGCACGCTCATCAGGTTTATAACTCATCCCGTTGGTTTCTGGAAAAGATTTAGTAGTCTAATAAAATGATAAAACAAATAAAAATCTAACCAAAAAACTTTAGCTGAAACTCTATAATCTCGGAAAATTAAAAATAATACATTAATAGATCGTACATTAGATTAGAATGTAGGAAAAATAAAATCAATACGATCACAAGCACATGATCGATGTGGCGAGACACAGTTAATTCCAACAAGGAGAGTAGAAAACGACCACGTGGAGGGAAACATCTGGCGCAAGTCGATTACCCGTAGTAGCAGGTGAGGTACACAAATGTATAAAATTAATGCGCATGTAGGTAGGTAGTGGAGAGAAAGAATTTGACGACACACACACACGGCAGAGGTAAGGTATTTGATATAAATAGACGATCAGTCAGAAAATTCACAGTCATAGGCAACATGAACAATAATCAACAGAACGCTCCACGATCCAGGAGTCACCACTCACGCTATCCGGATACGGACGAAATTACAATGGAGCGAAGAACCGACGCCCAAAGAAGTAGGAATTTATTTTTAATTAACTAACTTTGATTTATAAAACATTTATGTACCGCGATTCATTTACTCCTTGAGAAAAAACGTTAACCAATCTTACTGATAGAAGGGCATCATAAATATCCAGGAAGACGAAAAATTTACATTCCAATTGTTGTTAAATAAATACTAAATGTCAGAATCCTGTTATGATAAATTTTTTATGTACGCAAAAGGGAAAGGCCCACATGAAACTTCACATTAACAAATGGCCAGTCCCGAGATTAACCAGTGGACAATGTTCTAACTACTTTATTACGATTAAACAATAACCGGCCAAATGCCTATGGCAGAGTCGACGAAATGATGCCACGTCCAAATAGCATGATAGACGCCCAAAACGTTTACCCAGTTAAAGAACCAATTGTTTCGACTAGTAGCTAAATGCACCACACATCCGAGTATCACCGAAGAGTATCGAGGCTCAGCTATACGTTCAAGAGAATTCCTTAGATCAATAAAAACACTCTGTCGAAAATGCCACTAAAGGCATAAAGTTTCATCGATGAAACCGAGCAAGCTAACCCATGAATTATGATACTAGTCATTACGATAAATGATGGTAATAAGATAAACCAGTTATGAACTTTAACGGCTACGAGCGAGAAATAACCCAGGCTACCCTGTCGCAAACTTCCACTAGGTTATTAACTTGATAGGTATCTTAAATTAAATCTATATTACATATATATTAATTCATATTTTAACAGTCCTACTCGATAGATTCATTATAAATTTAATTAATTCATTTTGCATATATATTAATTCATAGTTTAACAACCCTACTCGATAGATTCCCCATAGATTTCAAGGCAAATTTTTTTGCACATATGTTAATTATTACGTAAATGATTCGACTTATTAGATTATTCATAAATTTAATGTTATCCATACTAATAGATTCCTGGATGGACGAATCTCGTATCACAATGAGATTCCCATCCCACTCCACCGCTAAATGTCGACAGGTGATGTGGGATGCAGGATATTCGATCTCCCAAGTAAGGGAATCAAGATTCGGGATGCAGGGTGAAACGGAGGACCTCGAACTGCCGTATGTAGCCATCAAACGGGAACCTGGACGAAATCCGGCTCGCGAGCTCCGAAGTCAGGCGGAAGAACTCTTGGAACGCCTGGAAGCCCATCAAAAGAGGACCAATAAGCAAGTAGAGAGAGCCCGTCAACAACTAAACCAAATCAACGAAGATATTGAGGCTGGACTGATTCCGAGCACGGATGGGTATGCCCCTTCATATGGAATCTCATTCGAACTCGATGATCCTAGAGTAAATCGGCCAATTCCGCCAATGACTGTGTCGGTGCCGAAGAAGATCCTTCCCAGAGCAATGAGAGCAATAGATGAGGATAGAAGACCGGAGTGGGATCATTCCTATACCCGCTGGTCATCGAAACCGGATCCAAGAGACCGACATTCTACTTCAAGCTATAGTTGATTAAAATATAATACTAATTCACGCTATGGTTGATTTAAATATAATAATTTTAGTTTTGTTGTCTTCTTATGTTTATAGTTATAGTAAAAATATTCACCCAAATAGGAAAATTCTTTTACGACTCTAAATTAAAAGTAATGCATCTTGAAATTTTGTACTTGTAATCATATTCATTGTATATTAGACGAACTGAAACATTCATGACCTAATTTTTTCTTTTCGCAGAGATGGACACCGGTACAATCTTAAACAAGGCTCTAAAAAACGCGCGAAAGGAGAATACGGATCTCCATGGACAGTTGTTGCAATTGACAAAGGAGATATACCAGTTAAGGTAAACGTGGATAGAACCCGCCAAAGAAAAGACTCTATACCAGCGAGTGACGGCCGCCCAGCGCGGGTGGGCCGAAGAGAAGCGATTGGGACAAGCCTTGAAAACCCAAATTCGTGGTCTGGAGGTGGCCCTGGCAGCTTGTCAGGAGGGTCAAGCGGTCACCTACCCCTTAGTCTTTGCTCCTGCACAGCTGGCATACCGGACTTCCACAGACGCAACCAAACCGGCAGTGAAACCACCTCAGCGCCGTCCGGGAAAGATCGAAAGAGCAAAACGACGGGCGATGAGACACACGGAGCAAATAAAATGAAAAATGTAGTAACAAATAAATGTTTTAGTTGATTTGTTTTCACATTTATGACATTAGTTAACTTGATCGGAAATAATTCCCGTGAGGTAATAAAGGTTTAGTCGGAGACGAGAGAGAAATAATAGATCGAATCCTTAAATGAAAAGGACCAGAAATAGAAACCGCACGCATACCTTCTATCGGTGATGCGTTGAACCCGCTATGGGATCGGGCCTTAGCAGTTCCTATATAGCGCTCACCTTTGGCGATCCTATAACCAGTGGTTACATTACCAACGTTGCTTGGCAACAGGTAACCATCTTTTGTGACGGGTTCCACTGTTTTGGCTGGTTGCTTTTGAGCGCATACAAATCCGTCTAAATCGTCTGTTGTGATTTCGTTTTCATTATCTGTGGTGAATAGATCTCTGGATGCTGGGATTCTCCTTGTTGCTTTCTCGTTTACGATGTCACTTAAATCATTTAGTATTTCTTCGTCTCCTGTTGTTATGACGGTTACTTCATCCGTTGCAGGTGGGAATTTTTTTTTTGATTTCTCTTTTGTTGAGTTCTCTACCTGCAATTTTAGTTATTGTTAATACATTTTTTACTCCCAGTTGTCTATGGTGTGACTCCTATTTCGATATCGTCGTCTAACGATCGTCCATCATGTTGTAGATGGAATAGTAGTTGTATGGTATCCTCTTTTTTTACCTCGCTTACCTTGGCTGTAATATAAAAATCTTTTTCTATTGGTTTTAAGTCAGGTGTCATAATTTTCAAGCTGTATTTCTCTTCTACTTCAGTTGCCCATTGTGCATGTTTCCATTTCTTGATTATTTCTTTAAATTGTTCATGTACCAGACATAAACTCGTCTATATTCCTCTATCTCCTTTATTATATTCCGTAGGTTTTGTATCCAGTTACATGATTCGATTATCCACTTTGCAAGATCTGTCACTGTCCTTCGTTGGCATTTGGCACCTGTCCTAAATATCGCGGCTAATTCTCTGCACTTTTGGGTTTCCGTTAGTTTTGTCAATTCCTCTTCTACTGGGTCATCTGCGTCTGTGGGTAGATATTTTGATCCAGGGATTCGTTTTTCGAGTACGTTGATTCATGTTATAGCTTCTTCTCTTTGGACTCGTAGTTTCATTTCCTTTCCAGTCACTACTTCGATTGTGATATATATCGGGTCATATCTTATAAATGGCGATGCTTCTTTTGTTGATAAATTTCTTGAGTAGGAATTGTGGCATTCCTTCCGCTATATTCTTTGTGGATCTTGGTTTCTGATTTACATCTGATCTTGGTTCTACTACTAGTTCTTTTGCTATGTCGTTCTTCCCAATGTCCGGGTTTGGCGATAGAGATTTTCGTTTTCCGATTAAACGCAATTCCAGTTTTCTGTCATATCTTCCTCTTGCTAGTAAATAGAATACTGATAGATATGTTCGTTTTGCCATTCCATCTCCGTTCGGGTATACTCTTAATTTCATGAGGTATCCTCCAATTTCCGTATAAAAATGATTGCTTATTAAGATGGTGATTTTTCCTTCTTCAGCTGATTTTAGTTTTTCTGCCCATCCACCTATTTTCCAAGTGTATGTTGCTAATCTGACTCGATCGTTTATTTCTTCGTCCTTTTCTGGTTGCCACTCCATTTCGTTTATCGTCTCTTCTGGTAAATTTTTGTAAGGTTCATCCTCGTACATATCTAAGGTTATTTCGTTGACGACTTTTACTGGTGCTTCTCCTGGAATGTATTTTCTCCATTTGGGTTCTGTTCTTATGGTTTTACATTTCCACTCTTTTTCGTTTTCATCATATACTTTTTTCACGGTGTTGACCGACAACATGAGTCGTCTACCGGTTGCAGATTTGTGATTAATTTCTCATCTTGTTTCCATACTTGATATATGGTTAATACTCGATCCATTTTCCTTTTCAATTCCTCTTGGAATTCTCGAATTTGCTGCTCTTTTTCGCATTATTTTTCTTTTGTGGTTCATCCATGGCAACTATTTTTATAGTTTACCTAGATCGTATATTGGGGTTCTTTCTCATGGTTCAATTTGCGTTTGGGATACATCACCACCACGTCATCCACCATTCTTTCATCGCTATTTTCGCTATTTATACAAAATGACGCGATATATATCACAATCGAAGTAGAGACTGAAAATGAAATAAAAGTACGAATCCAAAGAGAAGAAGTTAGACCACGAATCAACATACTCGAAAAACGAATCCCTGAATCAAAATATCTACCCACAGACGCAGATGACCCAGTAGAAGAGGAATTGACAAAACTAACGGAAACCCAAAAGTGCAGAGTATTAGCAGCGATATTAAGGACAGGTGCCAAAAAACAACGAAGGACAGTGACAGATCTTGCAAAGTGGATAATCGAATCATGTAACTGGATACAAAACCTACGGAATGAAATAAAGAAGATAGAGGAATATAGACGAGTTTATGTCTGGTACCCGAACAATTTAAAGAAATAATCAAGGACAAACGGACAAACCAACAACTGAAAAGAAAACAAAAGAACAAATGCAAACGGACCAGCTAACAGCAAAACTAAATAAACTCAGTCAAGTAACAAAACAATAATAATAATAATAATAATAATAATAATAATAATAATAATAATAATAATAATAATAATAATAATAATAATAATAATAATAATAATAATAATAATAATAATAATAATAATAATAACAATAATAATAACTGACATAACTGAATTCGAATGGAAATGTGTACATCGCGCTAACACTAATACACTCTCGATGTTTGCAAAACTATTTAGAAACGAGGAGGATCACCTCTGTTAAAGATGTAAATCTAATGGTGATAACATGAGTAGTGGGATGTGTCACATCCAGCACATGTCACATCCAGCACAGTACCCACTCCCCCCCTCCCCCCGGCAGAGAGAAAAATTTTCTAAGTCCAAAAGTAAAAAAAATTTTTAAGACAAAGACAATGACTCATTTAAGGTCATTGAAACAAAGACCATGACTCATTCAAGGACATTGGATGACTCATCATATTTTTTCAAGGTCATTTAAACAAAGACCATGACTCATTCAAGGTCATTGGATGACTCATCATATTTTTTCAAGGTCATTCAAAAGTAGGTCAAGGTCATTGGATGACTCATCATATTTTTTCAAGGTCATTTAAACAAAGACCATGACTCATTCAAGGTCATTGGATGACTCATCATATTTTATAATATATTTAATTTTAAACAAAGACCATGACTCATTCAAGGTCATTGGATGACTCATCAAATTTTATAATATATATTTTTAATTTAATTTATATTTATTTAATATACTTTAATTATTTGTTTTAATCAAGTCAATAATATTATTTATTTATTTTTAAATTATATTATTATTAAATTTAATTGTTTGTTTTAATCAAGTCATTTATTTTATTTTTAAATTATATTATTATTATTATTAAATTGTTTGTTTTAATGAAGTGAATATTGTTTTAATCAAGTCAATAATATTATTTATTTATAAATTATATTATTATTTTTAAATTGTTTGTTTTATTGAAGTGAATATTGTTTTAATCAAGTCAATAATATTATTTATTTTTATTTTATTTATTTTATATACTATAATTTTTGTTTTAATCAAGTCAATAATATTATTATTATTATATTTTCTGTTTTAATGAAGTGAATATTGTTTTAATCAAGTCAATAATATTATTTATTTAGTTTTATTTTATTTTATTTATTTTATATACTATAATTTTTTGTTTTAATCAAGTCAATAATATTATTTATTTATTTTTATTTTATTTATGTAATATACTTTAATTTTTATTTTTGTTTAAATTAAGTCAATATTTTATTATTTATTTACTATTTTTAAATTATATTATTATTATTATTGTTATTGTTATTGTTATTATTATTATTATTATTGTTATTATTATTATTATTATTATTATTATTATTATTATTATTATTATTAATATTATTATTATTATTATTATTTTTATTATTATACTTATAAATTTGTAAATTTTATTCTATTTTATTATTAATTTTTATAAATATTATTATTATTATGATTATTATTATTATTATTATTATTATTATTATTATTATTATTATTATTATTATTACTATAATTAATATTTTTATTATTATTATTAATATTATTATTATTATTATTATTATTATTATTATTATTACTATAATTAATATTTTTATTATTATTATTAATATTATTAATATTGTTGTTATTATTATTATTATTATTATTATTATTATTATTATTATTATTTTTATTATTATTATTATTTTTATTATTATTATTATTATTATTATTGTCAAGGTTATTGGATGACTCATCATAATTTTTCAAGGTCATTGAAAAGTAGGTCAAGGTCATTCAAAAGTAGGTCAAGGTCATTCAATATTTCTCGAGGTCATATTATTTTTAAACATTTTTAAATTTTAATTTACTACTTATTTTTATAAGTAGTATATATTTTGTAAATTTATTTTATTATAATTAATATTTTTATTATTATTTTTAATATTATTATTAATATTATTATTACTTTTTATTATTCTATTATTACTTATAAAAAAATTTTTTAATACTTATAAAAACTTTAATTATTATTAATATTAATATTTTTATTAATTTTATTATTATTATTATTTTTAATATACTTATTACTTATAAAATTTATTAAAATTTTTATTATTATTAATACATTGAAAACTTTTTATAATATTATTATTATTATTATTTTTATTATTATTTTTAATAATATTATTATTATTATTAATGTATAAAACTTCTATTATAAGGAAATAATTTTATTATTAATAATATTATTATTAATATGATTATTAATATTATTAATTAATATGATTACTTATTAATATTGTTTAATTATATTTATTTTTATTATTATTATAATTATTATTATTGTTTTTATTATTATTATTTTCAATCTTATTGGATGAGTCATAATATTATTTCAAGGTCATTTTAAAGTATGTCAAGGTCATTTAAAATTTCACAAGGTCTTAGTATTTTTAAACATTTTTATATAAATTTACTACTTATTTTTATAAGTAATGTTTTAATGTTTTTTAATTTTAATTTTATTATTATTATAATTTTCTCAAAGTCATAATATTTTTAGTCATTTTTAAATATAAATTTACTACTTATTTTTATAAGTAATGTTTTAATATTTATTATTATTATTATTTTCAAGGTTATTGGATGAGTCATAATATTATTTCAAGGTCATTTAAAAGTAGGTCAATGTCATAGTATTTTTAAACATTTTTAATTTTAATATACTACTTATTTTTTATAAGTAGTGTTTTAATGTTCTTTAATTTTTATTCTTTTAGTATTATTATTATTATTATTATTATTATTATTATCTTATAAGTAGTGTTTTAATGTTTTTTAATTTTAATTTTATTTTTGTTATTATTATTGTTATTTTTATTATTATTATTATTTTTATTATTATTATTATTTTTATTATTATTATTGTTATTTTTATTATTATTAATAATATTACAAGTTTTTATTATTATTATTTTCATTATTTTTTTATATAAATTTTCAACAAAGTATGTAAAATTAATATTGAATAGAAAAAGTTTGTTCAATTGTGGTTCATAGTATACAGGGATAGAACAATTGTAAATGTTTGTAAAAAGTTAAAGAAAAATTCTATATTTTTAAGAAAATATGTGCAAATAAATATCAAGACTAATTATGGCTCAAATGTGTGTGTTAAACCATCGATATGTTACAGTGTTTATGGAAAAACTTTAATGAAAATATGTGTAATTTTTCAACAATTTATGAAATATTTATTTTATGGCTAATAATGTGTATGTGTTAAATCATAAAAATAGTTCAATATTTATGTAAAGTTTGAGATTGTTAAGAAAATGTATATAATTTATGATACACACGTGTTTTTTGATTGAAATATGTGTGTTTGTTTTACCGATATAAGAAAAACTAAGGACAATTTTTAAGAAAATACACGTAATTTATGATTATCATGGGATTAGAATTTGATTAAAGTTGTGAGAAAGTTGTTAAATTTGAGACCTTAAAATAAGACCTTCAGCAAATCGGTAAGAAAATAGTAGTTATTGAGTAATAATTATTAAAATTACCAAAGTTTTATAATTTTTGACAAGTCTTGATAGATCTTTAATAAAATTTGTTAGTACTTTGAATAAGAATTTTAAAAAAAAAAGTTTCAACACAGTAGCAAATCGTAAAGAAACTAGTACTTATCAGTTAATTAAATTAACTAAGTTGTAAAATAATTGAAAAAATTTGTTAGATTTTTAAAAATTTTAAGATTGTTAGGTAATTGTTCTAGGTACTTGTTGAATAAAAATTAATGTATTTTATCAACAGCTCATAGTTTTTAATCGTACAATTTCTCTTCATTCCTGGAAATAATCGTAAATATTTAAATTATTCAGAAAATTGTCAATAAAAAACATAAATAATAGGTAACCAAATATTTTTAAATACTAGTAATTTTAGTTTTTAATTTAATTACAAATATAATAATAATAAAATAAATACTTGTATACAAATAGTTATATGAATCAATCAATTTCTTAGAACTGAAATCTTATCGATATATTCTGATTAACCTTAAATCAATGAAAAAAGTAACAATTTTCCTAAGTATTTTATAAATTCAACCAACTCAATCCCCTTTAAAAAAAAATACTATAAATTCGACTCTCAACCAATCATTCCTCTTCAAATGTCATTTTTCACTCCATTATACCAACTATATTCATAATTTTTATAAAAGCCTATCAAGTAGATAATATTAACCTTTTGAATACATATATTCATTCCAGTAAATTTCTTTAGAAATATTATAAATTCCTCTCTTGACCAATCATTTTCCATCAAATAACAATATTTCCAGCCATATTCAATATTTTTCATAAAAAAAAAAAAAATCATAAACAATACCAATTTAGATAATATTTACCCTTTAAATAATAATATTTAACCAACCCAACCCCTTAAAAATGACAACAAACTTGTTAATTGACTATTTCTCACTAAAGTAAATTCCACTCTAGACCAATCATTTCCCATCAAATAACACTTACCCCTACCCTACCAACTATATTCATTATTTTTTATAGAAATCACCCTTTGAACACAGATATTCAACCAACTCAATATCCTTAAAAATGACAACAAACTTGTTCTTAATCGATTATTTCCTTAAAATATCATAAATTTTCTTCTTAGCCAATTGTTTCTCACTAAAATAAAATAAAATTTACTCTCAACCAATCAATTCTCTTTAAATGACATTATTCCAAGCTATATTCATTATTTTCATAAAAATCACCGACTTATATCGATATTCAACCGAATAAATTTCTTGAAATCCCCCTTAAAATAAATTCATCTCTTGACCAATCTTTTACCATCAAATAACACTTACTCTTACCCTACCAACTATATTCATTATTTTTTATAAAAATCACCTATTAAATAACGATACTTAACCAACTTAACCCCTTAAAAATATCAACAAATCTGTTCTTAATCGATTATTTCCCCTTAAAAGATCATAAATTCTCTTCTTAGCCAATTGTTTCCCCTAAAATAAAATTTACTCTCAACCAATCATTTCTCTTTAAACGACAATATTCCAAACTATATTCAATATTTTTCATAAAAATCACCGACATATCGATATTCAACTGAATAAATTTCTTGAAATCCACTTAAAATAAAATTCCTCTCTTGACCAATCAAATTACCTTAAGATTATCATAAATTCTCCTCTTAACCAATCATTTCTCTTTAAATGACAATAACCCCACCTATATTCATTATTTTCATAAAAATCACCGACTTATATCGATATTCAACCGAATAAATTTCTTGAAATCGCCTTACAATAGAATTCATCTCATGACCAATCATTTCTCCTTAAAAGATCATAAATTCTCATCTTAACAAATCATTTCTCTTTAATTGACAATATTTCCACTCTCTCAAAAGATTTACACACATATTGATATCTATCTGAACAAATAACCTAAAAATATTATAAATTCCTCATCTATATTTTCCATTTAGAAAACATTTACCCTTTGAACACAGATATTCAACCAACTCAACCCCTTAAAAATGACAACAAACTTGTTCTTAATCGATTATTTCCTTAAAATATCATAAAATTTACTCTTAACCAATCATTTCCATTGAAATAACATTTCCCCCCAACTGCACCAATAATATACATATTTTTTAAAAACCTACAAGGTAAAATTTCTTTAGAAATCTATGTTTAACCGACTCTACTCCTTAAAAATTCATCATTCGAATCATATTTACTATATGTATTCAACCAATCAAATTCCCTTAAAATTATCATAAAATTTGAATTTTACCAATAAAAATAAATTTTCTTTAAAGTATTACAAAATTGTTATCATCATTTTCCATCGAAAATCACCACAATTTTGTTCTGGCAACAATTTCAAGCAATTAAAAAATTCATCAAAAATGACTTAAATCGAATAAAATCTATGTTTTCCACATAAATTAAATTATTGTAAAATCACAAAATATATATCATATTGCTCATTAAAATTAATCAGTAAATCAAGTATAAATTCATTAAAAATTACCAGTCAACCATTAGAGATAATTCAATGATTTTCATAACTATACTGATAACCACACTGAGCATCCCCTTAAAAATCTCTAAATTATACTACTTTTGTGATTGATATCCATGAAATCAATATTAGATTTGAAAATGAAAGTAATTATTGACCCCTTTATTTACACTGTAAAATCAATTAAAATTTTAGGTTTCACTAAAATATTTTTAAAAATTAACTGATTTAATCAACTATTTAAATAGAACATAAAATTATAATTAAAATATCATTTACTATTCAAAATCTATCAGTCAAATTGGATTCTAATTGGTAAATAATTATCTTAAATAGATGTTTCATAAACATTTTGATCCTAAATTTATTTATTTATTTATTTATTTTTTTTTATTTAAAATAATCCTAAAATCAAGTCTAATCTAATAAATTAGGAAGAAATTAATTGTTTCTAAAATTATAGATTTACCCTAATTTCTTCAATAATTTCATTAAAAACATAATCAAACCTTAAATCCAATAAAATTCAAAAGAAAACCATAAAATTCACAAAGATGATTAAAATTTACTAAAATAAATACCTCGTAAAACTAGATATTACTTAAATTATAATAAAATTTCCCTAAAAGCTTTAATTGATTTACATAGCCTAAAATTATTTTATTTTTGTCGAGTACAACCTAATCTATTTAGTTAAATTTTCATTGAAAATAACAAGTCAACAAATGGAATTTTAATTAGTAAAGATTATATTCTATAAAGAAAATTTTCAGTGAAGAAGTAATATTGGTGAGATAGTACATTAAGTGACTAAAATCGTTGAAATTACTGAAAACAGTGGGATAGCTAAAGATATCTACTAAATAGATGAAATATCAATTGATATCTTAATAACTTACAAGGGTAATATACTTTGAATGGAGAAAATATACATCGAAGAGAAAAATATTCGTTGACGAGGAAAAAACATTCATTGAATAAGGAAAACATTAATTGAAGAGAGAAAATATTCATTAAAGAGGAAAGCAATCATTAAAGTGAGAAAATATGAATTGAAGCTAACAAATATTCAGTGAATCGAGAATTGCTTATAATAAATTAGTCGGTAAAATTTCTCAATGATGAGATAAAATATCAATTAAATATTGTAAAATACTTGAAATAAATGGTCTGAATTATTCAATGATCAACAAATATACATAAAAGATGAAAATATTTACTGAAAATCAATTGTACTTTAAGAGTGTATTAATTACTATTATATTAAATTAAAAATTATTAACAATTGAGTAGATTTCATCGGTTAATTATATTTAAATAGGGATATATATTTTTGATGGATACTTATGCGCGGAAGAATAGTTATTAAAAACAATAACCGTGCGCGTATACTAATTCGGCGAATATTCAATAAATCTGACAAATTTAATATTCATATATATATCTTATATATATAGAATATATATATACAAATCCGGCGAATATATACAAATCCGGCGAATTCACAAATCCAACGAATATTCAATAAATCTGGCAAATTTAATATTCATATATATATCTTATGTATATAGAATATATACAAATCCGGCGAATATATACAAATCCTACGAATATTCAACAAATGCGGCAAATTTAATACTATAAATATGGGTGGATCTGATAGAATATAACAAGTAGGAAGAATGTAGTAGAAAGTCCAACAAATAATGGAATATAGTAAACAATACAATGAATAGATGAATAATTTGGTATTATGATTATAAGAAACATTTAGTATTTTGTAATATTAAATAAATTCAGAAAATTGATGTATGTTTTATATTCATCATTGCTTTTTACAAAATGTTATAAATTTACTTTTAGAAATAACAATCATTTTTGATGTTCTTATTATTTTTGAATTTAAATTATTATTTTGTCAATAGTTACAATTAAATAAAATATTTAAATTAATTTTACATTTGGATATTTATTTATAACCATCAATTTATAAAGAGATTATTCAAAATATTTTTAATTTGTCAAAAAGTTTTATTTGAGTATAAAACTAAATCAAATATTCTATTTACTAATCAAAAAAAAAAATTATTTTAACTAAATTTCGAATATAATTTCAAATAATAGAATAAATTTAGAATTGAAAATAATATATTGTCAATAGTTACACCTAAAAAAGTATTTAAATATAAGTTTTATCGACATTAATAACATTTAGATAATAATTCTTAATAGCAATAGATATCCATAATGTTCATTCAAAATATATTATTCAATGTGTTTTGAATTTACTATTGTAAGAGACTTAGATTTGATTTCTAATATCTCAGTATTTGATGTATATTCGCCGAATTAGTATACGCGCACGGTTATTGTTTTTAATAACTATTCTTCCGCGCATAAGTATCCATCAAAAATATATATCCCTATTTAAATATAATTAACCGATGAAATCTACTCAATTGTTAATAATTTTTAATTTAATATAATAGTAATTAATACACTCTTAAAGTACAATTGATTTTCAGTAAATATTTTCATCTTTTATGTATATTTGTTGATCATTGAATAATTCAGACCATTTATTTCAAGTATTTTACAATATTTAATTGATATTTTATCTCATCATTGAGAAATTTTACCGACTAATTTATTATAAGCAATTCTCGATTCACTGAATATTTGTTAGCTTCAATTCATATTTTCTCACTTTAATGATTGCTTTCCTCTTTAATGAATATTTTCTCTCTTCAATTAATGTTTTCCTTATTCAATGAATGTTTTTTCCTCGTCAACGAATATTTTTCTCTTCGATGTATATTTTCTCCATTCAAAGTATATTACCCTTGTAAGTTATTAAGATATCAATTGATATTTCATCTATTTAGTAGATATCTTTAGCTATCCCACTGTTTTCAGTAATTTCAACGATTTTAGTCACTTAATGTACTATCTCACCAATATTACTTCTTCACTGAAAATTTTCTTTATAGAATATAATCTTTACTAATTAAAATTCCATTTGTTGACTTGTTATTTTCAATGAAAATTTAACTAAATAGATTAGGTTGTACTCGACAAAAATAAAATAATTTTAGGCTATGTAAATCAATTAAAGCTTTTAGGGAAATTTTATTATAATTTAAGTAATATCTAGTTTTACGAGGTATTTATTTTAGTAAATTTTAATCATCTTTGTGAATTTTATGGTTTTCTTTTGAATTTTATTGGATTTAAGGTTTGATTATGTTTTTAATGAAATTATTGAAGAAATTAGGGTAAATCTATAATTTTAGAAACAATTAATTTCTTCCTAATTTATTAGATTAGACTTGATTTTAGGATTATTTTAAATAAAAAAAATAAATAAATAAATAAATAAATTTAGGATCAAAATGTTTATGAAACATCTATTTAAGATAATTATTTACCAATTAGAATCCAATTTGACTGATAGATTTTGAATAGTAAATGATATTTTAATTATAATTTTATGTTCTATTTAAATAGTTGATTAAATCAGTTAATTTTTAAAAATATTTTAGTGAAACCTAAAATTTTAATTGATTTTACAGTGTAAATAAAGGGGTCAATAATTACTTTCATTTTCAAATCTAATATTGATTTCATGGATATCAATCACAAAAGTAGTATAATTTAGAGATTTTTAAGGGGATGCTCAGTGTGGTTATCAGTATAGTTATGAAAATCATTGAA
Source organism: Schmidtea mediterranea (assembly GCA_022537955.1). Taxonomy (NCBI): domain Eukaryota; kingdom Metazoa; phylum Platyhelminthes; order Tricladida; family Dugesiidae; genus Schmidtea; species Schmidtea mediterranea. The sequence continues at coordinate 7,585,850 of CM039681.1, forward strand.
TTATCTCTAATGGTTGACTGGTAATTTTTAATGAATTTATACTTGATTTACTGATTAATTTTAATGAGCAATATGATATATATTTTGTGATTTTACAATAATTTAATTTATGTGGAAAACATAGATTTTATTCGATTTAAGTCATTTTTGATGAATTTTTTAATTGCTTGAAATTGTTGCCAGAACAAAATTGTGGTGATTTTCGATGGAAAATGATGATAACAATTTTGTAATACTTTAAAGAAAATTTATTTTTATTGGTAAAATTCAAATTTTTATGATAATTTTAAGGGAATTTGATTGGTTGAATACATATAGTAAATATGATTCGAATGATGAATTTTTAAGGAGTAGAGTCGGTTAAACATAGATTTCTAAAGAAATTTTACCTTGTAGGTTTTTAAAAAATATGTATATTATTGGTGCAGTTGGGGGGAAATGTTATTTCAATGGAAATGATTGGTTAAGAGTAAATTTTATGATATTTTAAGGAAATAATCGATTAAGAACAAGTTTGTTGTCATTTTTAAGGGGTTGAGTTGGTTGAATATCTGTGTTCAAAGGGTAAATGTTTTCTAAATGGAAAATATAGATGAGGAATTTATAATATTTTTAGGTTATTTGTTCAGATAGATATCAATATGTGTGTAAATCTTTTGAGAGAGTGGAAATATTGTCAATTAAAGAGAAATGATTTGTTAAGATGAGAATTTATGATCTTTTAAGGAGAAATGATTGGTCATGAGATGAATTCTATTGTAAGGCGATTTCAAGAAATTTATTCGGTTGAATATCGATATGTCGGTGATTTTTATGAAAATAATGAATATAGGTGGGGTTATTGTCATTTAAAGAGAAATGATTGGTTAAGAGGAGAATTTATGATAATCTTAAGGTAATTTGATTGGTCAAGAGAGGAATTTTATTTTAAGTGGATTTCAAGAAATTTATTCAGTTGAATATCGATATGTCGGTGATTTTTATGAAAAATATTGAATATAGTTTGGAATATTGTCGTTTAAAGAGAAATGATTGGTTGAGAGTAAATTTTATTTTAGGGGGAAACAATTGGCTAAGAAGAGAATTTATGATCTTTTAAGTGGAAATAATCGATTAAGAACAGATTTGTTGATATTTTTAAGGGGTTAAGTTGGTTAAGTATCGTTATTTAATAGGTGATTTTTATAAAAAAAAAATGAATATGGTAAAGTAGGAGAAAGTGTTATTTGATGGTAAAAGATTGGTCAAGAGATGAATTTATTTTAAGGGGATTTCAAGAAATTTATTCGGTTGAATATCGATATAAGTCGGTGATTTTTATGAAAATAATGAATATAGCTTGGAATAATGTCATTTAAAGAGAATTGATTGGTTGAGAGTAAATTTTATTTTATTTTAGTGAGAAACAATTGGCTAAGAAGAAAATTTATGATATTTTAAGGAAATAATCGATTAAGAACAAGTTTGTTGTCATTTTTAAGGGTATTGAGTTGGTTGAATATCTGTGTTCAAAGGGTGATTTCTATAAAAAATAATGAATATAGTTGGTAGGGTAGGGGTAAGTGTTATTTGATGGGAAATGATTGGTCTAGAGTGGAATTTACTTTAGTGAGAAATAGTCAATTAACAAGTTTGTTGTCATTTTTAAGGGGTTGGGTTGGTTAAATATTGTTATTTAAAGGGTAAATATTATCTAAATTGGTATTGTTTATGATTTTTTTTTTTTTATGAAAAATATTGAATATGGCTGGAAATATTGTTATTTGATGGAAAATGATTGGTCAAGAGAGGAATTTATAATATTTCTAAAGAAATTTACTGGAATGAATATATGTATTCAAAAGGTTAATATTATCTACTTGATAGGCTTTTATAAAAATTATGAATATAGTTGGTATAATGGAGTGAAAAATGACATTTGAAGAGGAATGATTGGTGGAGAGTCGAATTTGTAGTATTTTTTTTTTAAAGAGGATTGAGTTGGTTGAATTTATAAAATACTTAGGAAAATTGTTACTTTTTTCATTGATTTAAGGTTAATCAGAATATATCGATAAGATTTCAGTTCTAAGAAATTGATTGATTCATATAACTATTTGTATACAAGTATTTATTTTATTATTATTATATTTGTAATTAAATTAAAAACTAAAATTGACTAGTATTTAAAAATATTTGGTTACCTATTATTTATGTTTTTATTGACAATTTTCTGAATAATTTAAATATTTACGATTATTTCCAGGAATGAAGAGAAATTGTACGATTAAAAACTATGAGCTGTTGATAAAATACATTAATTTTTATTCAACAAGTACCTAGAACAATTACCTAACAATCTTAAAATTTTTAAAAATCTAACAAATTTTTTCAATTATTTTACAACTTAGTTAATTTAATTAACTGATAAGTACTAGTTTCTTTACGATTTGCTACTGTGTTGAAACTTTTTTTTTTTAAAATTCTTATTCAAAGTACTAACAAATTTTATTAAAGATCTATCAAGACTTGTCAAAAATTATAAAACTTTGGTAATTTTAATAATTATTACTCAATAACTACTATTTTCTTACCGATTTGCTGAAGGTCTTATTTTAAGGTCTCAAATTTAACAACTTTCTCACAACTTTAATCAAATTCTAATCCCATGATAATCATAAATTACGTGTATTTTCTTAAAAATTGTCCTTAGTTTTTCTTATATCGGTAAAACAAACACACATATTTCAATCAAAAAACACGTGTGTATCATAAATTATATACATTTTCTTAACAATCTCAAACTTTACATAAATATTGAACTATTTTTATGATTTAACACATACACATTATTAGCCATAAATAAATATTTCATAAATTGTTGAAAAATTACACATATTTTCATTAAAGTTTTTCCATAAACACTGTAACATATCGATGGTTTAACACACACATTTGAGCCATAATTAGTCTTGATATTTATTTGCATATATTTTCTTAAAAATATAGAATTTTTCTTTAACTTTTTACAAACATTTACAATTGTTCTATCCCTGTATACTATGAACCACAATTGAACAAACTTTTTCTATTCAATATTAATTTTACATACTTTGTTGAAAATTTATATAAAATAATAATGAAAATAATAATAATAAAAACTTGTAATATTATTAATAATAATAAAAATAACAATAATAATAATAAAAATAATAATAATAATAAAAATAATAATAATAATAAAAATAATAATAATAATAACAAAAATAAAATTAAAATTAAAAAACATTAAAACACTACTTATAAGATAATAATAATAATAATAATAATAATAATAATAATAATACTAAAAGAATAAAAATTAAAGAACATTAAAACACTACTTATAAAAAATAAGTAGTATATTAAAATTAAAAATGTTTAAAAATACTATGACATTGACCTACTTTTAAATGACCTTGAAATAATATTATGACTCATCCAATAACCTTGAAAATAATAATAATAATAAATATTAAAACATTACTTATAAAAATAAGTAGTAAATTTATATTTAAAAATGACTAAAAATATTATGACTTTGAGAAAATTATAATAATAATAAAATTAAAATTAAAAAACATTAAAACATTACTTATAAAAATAAGTAGTAAATTTATATAAAAATGTTTAAAAATACTAAGACCTTGTGAAATTTTAAATGACCTTGACATACTTTAAAATGACCTTGAAATAATATTATGACTCATCCAATAAGATTGAAAATAATAATAATAAAAACAATAATAATAATTATAATAATAATAAAAATAAATATAATTAAACAATATTAATAAGTAATCATATTAATTAATAATATTAATAATCATATTAATAATAATATTATTAATAATAAAATTATTTCCTTATAATAGAAGTTTTATACATTAATAATAATAATAATATTATTAAAAATAATAATAAAAATAATAATAATAATAATATTATAAAAAGTTTTCAATGTATTAATAATAATAAAAATTTTAATAAATTTTATAAGTAATAAGTATATTAAAAATAATAATAATAATAAAATTAATAAAAATATTAATATTAATAATAATTAAAGTTTTTATAAGTATTAAAAAATTTTTTTATAAGTAATAATAGAATAATAAAAAGTAATAATAATATTAATAATAATATTAAAAATAATAATAAAAATATTAATTATAATAAAATAAATTTACAAAATATATACTACTTATAAAAATAAGTAGTAAATTAAAATTTAAAAATGTTTAAAAATAATATGACCTCGAGAAATATTGAATGACCTTGACCTACTTTTGAATGACCTTGACCTACTTTTCAATGACCTTGAAAAATTATGATGAGTCATCCAATAACCTTGACAATAATAATAATAATAATAATAATAAAAATAATAATAATAATAAAAATAATAATAATAATAATAATAATAATAATAATAATAATAATAACAACAATATTAATAATAATAATAATAATAAAAATATTAATTATAGTAATAATAATAATAATAATAATAATAATAATAATAATATTAATAATAATAATAAAAATATTAATTATAGTAATAATAATAATAATAATAATAATAATAATAATAATAATAATATTTATAAAAATTAATAATAAAATAGAATAAAATTTACAAATTTATAAGTATAATAATAAAAATAATAATAATAATAATATTAATAATAATAATAATAATAATAATAATAATAACAACAATATTAATAATAATATTAATAATAATAATAAAAATATTAATTATAGTAATAATAATAATAATAATAATAATAATTATAATAATAATAATAATAATAATATTTATAAAAATTAATAATAAAATAGAATAAAATTTACAAATTTATAAGTATAATAATAAAAATAATAATAATAATAATAATATTAATAATAATAATAAATATAATATTAATAATAATAAAAATATTATAATAATAATATTAATAATAATAATAAAAAAAATAATAATAATAATAAAAATAAAAATAATGATAATAAAAATAATAATAACAATAATAATAATAATAATAACAATAATTATAATAAAAATAATAATAATAAAAATAATAAAATACTTATAAAAAGCAATAATAAAAAAAAAAGTAATAATAATCATAATAATAATAATAATTTTAATAATAATAAAAATCATAATAATAATAATCATAATAATTATAATAACAACAGTAATAATAATAATAATAATAATAAATAAAAATTATAATAATAATAATAATAATAATAATAAAAATAATAATAATAATAATAATAATAATAATAAAAATAATAATAACAATAATAATAATAATAATAACAATAACAATAACAATAATAATAATAATATAATTTAAAAATAGTAAATAAATAATAAAATATTGACTTAATTTAAACAAAAATAAAAATTAAAGTATATTACATAAATAAAATAAAAATAAATAAATAATATTATTGACTTGATTAAAACAATATTCACTTCATTAAAACAGAAAATATAATAATAATAATATTATTGACTTGATTAAAACAAAAATTATAGTATATAAAATAAATAAAATAAAAATAAATAATATTATTGACTTGATTAAAACAATATTCACTTCATTAAAACAAACAATTTAAAAATAATAATATAATTTATAAATAAATAATATTATTGACTTGATTAAAACAATATTCACTTCATTAAAACAAACAATTTAATAATAATAATAATATAATTTAAAAATAAAATAAATGACTTGATTAAAACAAACAATTAAATTTAATAATAATATAATTTAAAAATAATTAAATAATATTATTGACTTGATTAAAACAAATAATTAAAGTATATATAAATATATATTAAATTAAAAATATATATTATAAAATTTGATGAGTCATCCAATGACCTTGAATGAGAAATGGTCTTTGTTTAAAATTAAATATATTATAAAATATGATGAGTCATCCAATGACCTTGAATGAGTCATGGTCTTTGTTTAATTGACCTTGAAAAAATATGATGAGTCATCCAATGACCTTGACCTACTTTTGAATGACCTTGAAAAAATATGATGAGTCATCCAATGTCCTTGAATGAGTCATGGTCTTTGTTTAAAATTAAAAATATTATAAAATATGATGAGTCATCCAATGACCTTGAATGAGTCATGGTCTTTGTTTAAAATTTAAAAATATTATAAAATATGATGAGTCATCAAATGACCTTGAATGAGTCATGGTCTTGGTTTAAAATTAAAAATATTATAAAATATGATGAGTCATCCAATGACCTTGAATGAGTCATTGTCTTTGTTTAAAATTTAAAAATATTATAAAATATGATGAGTCATCAAATGACCTTGAATGAGTCATGGTCTTTGTTTAAAATTAAAAATATTATAAAATATGATGAGTCATCCAATGACCTTGAATGAGTCATGGTCTTTGTTTAAATGACCTTGAAAAAATATGATGAGTCATCCAATGACCTTGAATGAGTCATGGTCTTTGTTTAAATGTCCATGAAAAAATATGATGAGTCATCCAATGACCTTGAATGAGTCATGGTCTTTGTTTAAATGACCTTGAAAAATATGATGAGTCATCCAATGACCTTGAGTGAGTCATGGTCTTTGTTTAAATGACCTTGAAAATATGATGAGTCATCCAATGACCTTGAATGAGTCATGGTCTTTGTTTAAATGACCTTGAAAAATATGATGAGTCATCCAATGTCCTTGAATGAGTCATAGTCTTTGTTTAAATGACCTTGAAAAATATGATGAGTCATCCAATGACCTTGAATGAGTCATGGTCTTTGTTTAAATGACCTTGAAAAAATATGATGAGTCATCCAATGACCTTGAATGAGTCATGGTCTTTGTTTAAATGACCTTGAAAAATATGATGAGTCATCCAATGACCTTGAATGAGTCATGGTCTTTGTTTAAATGACCTTGAAAATATGAGTCATCCAATGACCTTGAATGAGTCATGGTCTTTGTTTAAATGACCTTGAAAAATATTATGAGTCATCCAATGACCTTGACCTACTTTTGAATGACCTTGACCTACTTTTCCATGACCTTGAATGAGTCATGGTCTTTGTCTTTTGGACTTAGAAAAATTTTCTCTCAGCCGGGGGGAGGGGGAGGGGGTACTGTGCTGGATGTGACATGTGCTGGATGTGACACATCCCACTACTAACATGCATCTATAAATCTCTTAGATCAATTGATTTCAAATCTTTTGTTTGTAAATTTAATTTGTTTTATTGATTTTTTATTTCTCTCACAATAATTTGTTTAGGAACTTACTATAGGAAATTGATTAAATACAATTATTAAATATAATGCAAAGATGAATCATTGAAAAGTAAAGTAAATTATAAATTGTTGATTACGACATTTTCATATATATTAAAAAATAATATAAAGTAATTAATTATTTCTATTTTTAATAGTATAATTAAAAATAGTAATAAATGATTCATGAGTTTGCCGTTCATTTTCTTGTGCATCTGATAATTTTATCAAAAGAACACAACAAGAAATATTTCGAATAAGAAAGAAATGTTTTTTTGAAATTAATTGATAAAATATTTAATCAAAATATAAAATAATAAAATATAACAACGATTGAACTGATCATTGAGCAAACAGATATAATTAAAGAAAGCATTTATAAAATTAAAATTGCCTACGCTAAATAGTAACAAATGAATTAGTTCAAACGAACAAAGGCTTTGACTGCCTACCTTTCCATTTAGCTGTGGGGTGGATAAAGGCGAGTATAAATACCGAGGTGAAATCGTATTAATATAATCATGAAATTATTTCTACTTATTTTGGGTCTAGTTGCACTTGGTGAGGTTTTCGGGACCCCCGTGCAGGAGGGAAATGGAGAAGAAATCAATGTAGAAAGTAATTTTATGATTGATAATTTAATAAAAATTAATTAGTTTGTGATAAAAGTAATTTATAATTCATCATCATAAATATTCCAGTTATTAAATTTATTATAATTAATTTTATCATTAATGTCATTAGATCTAGAAGAATTAAATGAAAAATTTGCGGAAGATGTGAAAAGCGCCAGTGACAAAAGTATGAATAATTATAAAGTTATATAATAATTATTATCGGTCTTGAACAGATGAACAAGAGGAATATGAAAATAAAAAATGCACTCGACAGTGCCATCCCAGATTTGGATGTCGTTGCGCATAGGCTAAATTGCTTTTTTTTATTTCCACGTTTCAGTTCAAAAAAGTTATTTGTTTATATAAACGTAAAATTATTAAAATGTAATTTTAAGGAAATATAAAATTATTTTTGCGCCTTTTGATTTACGTTTATTAATGATACCTAAATTATATCATATTAATAAAACTAATAATAATAATTTTAATTATAATATTATATACTCATAATTTAATCTCACCTAGGACACGAGACCCAAAATAAGTAGAAATAATTTTATTATTATTTTTAAAAAAATTCAATATTTATTTGATATTTATTTGTTTGAACTTATTCAATTGTTATTTGTAAGAGTATTTGTGTGTTTTTTAAATATTTGATATTTTGAAGCCCATTTCAAAACGTGCAATTTAAAGTTTTAGTATTTTGAAATAAAATTCTGGATTTATGAGTGAATTAAAATTCTACAAAATATTATATTTCAACTTTCTGGCAATTATCAATTTTTACAAATAGCCTTTTATCCAGTCTTCTTTACGTTAGTTTCAAAATACTTTTCGTTGATTGACATAGAATTAAACTCTCTACAACGTCGTATGTGTTGGGCTAGAAGCCACATTAATTAAAATTAATTAAAAATTAATTACATGGATAACGATTATTTGACTTATGATTGCGTTTACACAAGGATAAAATATAACCAGAAAACAACTGAGTGATGATGAGTATGAAGTGCATCTGACCTATCTTTGATGATATAGGATAGTATAAGCCGTATGCATATATATGTCAGGAAATAATGAGGGGACTGGAAAGGAATCAAGAATAGTAAAATTATAATTAAATTAACATTTAATTATAAATAATTTTGACGGAAATATCAGATAATCATGAAAATGGCTTTTTCACCTTTTAGTGGGATTGGTATTGAAATAAAAGATTTTACAGAACAAATAATTGTGTGATTTTAAGTAAACGTCCAACGGATAGGAGAAAGACAAAAGCAAACACAAGCTTTCCATCAGCCGTTTGCGAAACAAAAGTCGTTAAGGCACTCAATCATTTTAGTTCATTTCCTGCGTTGCTCAATAGCGGGTGTGAGGAGGTAGAAAAGAAGTAAAGTTCGTTTCTATTTTCTATATTCATATTTCAAGTTCTTGGGTTCCGGTAGAAGGCTAAAATTCAAATATAAAGCGAAACCTTTTCGAAAAAATAATTTAAAAATGCCTCTTAAAATGTGATAAAAGTTTTCCATATCGCTGTTAATACACCCCTTTCGAGTTGATATGCCTGGGCTACTAACTTTGTATATTTCTCGAATGTTATTTTCTCATGAACTGCTTGTTGCATTTGACTTCGTATACTATTTCATATACCTCGGTTATTAGTTCCCATTCACCGGCGTTTGTTTTCATTCGTTTTATTTCATAAAAATCATCTTCATCGCTAGTTTATGGAGTTTTAATTCGGCTGATATTATCGCATGGTTGGAATAGTTCGCCTTCCCAAACAGCTAATTTCACTCATTTAATCTTCCGGATCCGTTTGTCCTTCTTTTATTTGTCTCAGCATATTAATTTTTAATATTTTTGTTGGCTTCTCATCGTTTATCGAATTGCACCATCTTTTAGTAGTGACCCATCTGTTTTCTAGTTTTTGTTTGACTTGTTCATCTGTTAGTGTTTGATTTTCTCGTCGGATTTTTTCTTCTAAGTTCGGTAGTAAGACCCTTTTAATTCAAGTTTTTGTAGCTATCGCATCCTTTGAAGGTTTTGTTATTGTTTTCGTCTCGTCGTGTTGAATTTCTTCAATTTTCATTTGGATTTCTTTAATTTCTCTTTTTACTCTTTGATGAATTCTTGGATTCGTTTTATTTTCTCTTTACGCTGGTCAATTTACCAATTTCATATTTTATTTTCTTTTCTGGCATTGCGTCATCGTTATCACTCATTAAACTTGTTTTGTCACCGTCGTTGTTCACAACACACTGCTCTGCAGTGTGAATTTCGTTTTCATTTACTGCTCTCATCATATTTATGCGTTTCGTAGTTCCGTTTTGGTTTTCCCATCTTGCTTGAATTTCTTTCGCCTCTTCCATTTGTAATCTTTGCCATTCTGCTCTTTTTTGTTTTTGATTGACATTTATTACCTGCTCTCTGACATCTCCGTTGTCCTGTAGCATGTTTATTCTTTGTTGATTATTGCCTTTCATTTGTTGTATCTCGTTTCGCAGTCGTTCAACATCTTGCATTAGATTGATTTGTGCGTTTGGATTTGCATGACTTAGTCCAGGTGGATTTGATTGTATTTGATTTGGGCAGTTCCTTGAAATATGTCCCACTTGATTAAATGTGAAGCAAGTTACTATCATCGGTTCGCTTTTAACACAATTTCTGCCTTATCCTCTATTACCACCGTTTCCATTGTATCTGACATTTCCGTTTCCGAATTCACTGCAGATTATTTCTGTATGACCTCTTTTGCCATATCTCTGATATGTTATTGCTTTGAAGCACTCGTTGCTTTGATAACCGATTCTCTGGCAAATCTCGCATACTGGTCCGTTGTTTCCGTTGTTATTGAATCTGAAATTATTAGTATAATTCAAATTACCGTCACTATCATTAGTTGGATTTCTTGTGGGTGGAGCCTTGAACATCTGTTGTGCCCTTGGAATGAACTGATTCATTGTTGGATTGACATTAGTTGTCTGACTGTTGGTAGCTTCACTGCTTGACGTTGTTGTAACAGCTCCTGCTGTCATTGCTGCGACTTGTAGTTGTGGTAGTCGGAATGTTTCGCATATATTGGCGATTTCAAGTGCTTTATTCATTGTTTGCGGTGCTTGGCATCCCAAGTTTCATTGCTGTTGATAATGGGTGTCGCCGTCTCGTTCTCTGTCATGTTGATTCGGCTATTGACTTTTGGTTCTCTTAAAATACCGTTTTCCTCTTGGTCTGTCGATTCTCTGTCGTTGTCTGATTGACTGTCTAGATTATCCTCAAGTACTTTTAGTTCTGTTTCTTCGTTCTCTGATTCGGTATTTATTATTTATACAGAATTTATACACAACCCGAATACTCACACCGAGTATTGAGGACACCAAGCGATAGGTGAGATGTGAACTAACCGATAAATGGTTAGTACTATGGATCAGATTGGGCAGTCAAGCAGAGCTATAAATCTAACGCGAAACGGACTAGTGGTAGAAGGAGACGTTAACCACTACAGCGCCGAAACTTTCCTTTTCTTTTAACCATTTGGGAGATCAAGTAGACCGCTTTTGGAGCTTGATCAAACAATTAGGTACTCCCATACTTTTATATTCTTCGCAGTACACAAACCGGATCCCACATCGAGTACTGAGGGAATGTTTTTTATTGTACGTAGCCCATTAGGAGTTCGGTACAAAAACTCGGATACCACACCGAGTATTAAATATCCAAACGGCAGTGAGATAAGCGTAACAAAACGACCAAGGATTGAGTCAGTGTGAGGCCTCCAGCTTGTCAAACTAGGCAAGTTACCCAACAGGTCACTGATAAACTCAATTAATAGAGACGCCATATAAAAAGCAATTTAATTAAAGGCTCATAGAGCGCCAGCGACTAAAGATTAAGAAACGTTTGGAGAGAATAATTACCGAGACGATTGTTGATATTATTGTGATGATTTATTTGATAAAAGTTGGTAGCTTTCTTTCTTCGACTTATCCAGTTGTTCAATCATCTGCTTATATTGCAATAGCCTGTTGGCTTGCTCCGGCGGCGTCCAAGTCTTTGCCTTCTTATTTGTTACTAATATTGTTATCCCTTCTTATTAACAACTTTTAGTTTATAAATTAAGAAACTGAAATAAATTAATTAATCCCGTTTACTAAAGGAAATTCAAAATCTATGAGAATTTTATAAAAACAATTCGTTCATTTTTATGCTTTGAAAAGTTAATAAATCACAGATAAAATTAAATTTTTATAGATGTAAAAATTTATCATTGAGAATTTCAAATAAATAAAGTAAGACAAAATATTTAATCTATTAAAATTAATTCTTCAACTTTCCAATCTTCATAAGTGCCTCCGGGAAGATATCTTCGAATTATAAAAGGAATTTTCCCTGCTCTTAATTCCTTTTCAGCAATCTTCAATGGATCCCTTTCACCATCCAATTCCACCATAATTGGAGCACACAATGAAATTTGTAGTGCTCGAGTTCCAAGAACTCGAGCTCTTTCGTATTTGGTCATATAAGGAGTAGTACTGCGCTTACTTCCCTCAACTGCTTTCAACTGACTTACATCTTTAACTTGAGTAGCACCAGACATTATTAAATTACTATTGTCATGATCAGCTGTGTCTAGATTTAAAAAATGCATTAATATTATTTTTCTTTAAATATATAACATACCCATTTTCTCATCGTCTGATAATTCAAGGTTATTTTCTTCATATTCGTCATCTACTTCATAATCCATGATTGAAAATAGAAAAAATTTAGTTAATATTTAAACAATTTTTAATTAAAAATTAAATAAATAATTTCATAAATTAAATGACTGCTTTGAATAGTGATATTTCATTAATTTTTTAAAAATTTAATAAATAAACCTTTTACAAATTAAGTAATGCTTTTTTATTAAATTTTTTTGGTATAATAGCTAAATAGTTCTAGTAGTTGTGGTGGGCTTCTGGGTGTTGCTATTTTGAAACTATATGGTTGTTACCCAGACAACCCCATACAAATATCTTTCGCTTACCACTCGGCACCCGTTGCTAAGCAACGTTGGAACTGTGTTTGAGTGGGTAGATCGTCCGCAAAAAGTGTGCTTTATTGCGAATGCTATAATTGACCGAACGATCCCTGGGTTCAACTAGCTGCCGATAGAAGGCCTATACTCGTTTTCAATTTTAGGTTCCATTATTCTCCTAACACCTTCAAATGTTAACCCATACTCTCATATCATTTATTGTTATGTCTATTCCCATAGTTCTTCTTATTATTGTTCGTATTATCGATTTTTCTACAGCCTGTAAACCATTTATTATGTTAAATCTCCAGACAGTATCTCTCTTACTCTTATCCCTATTATAATTATTATGTTCCCTATTATTGTTACTAGTATTGTCATTGTTACTATTATATGTATTACTTTTATTAATTGTTACTACTGGTGGGTTACAGGGTTTCGTCATTTGTTTGAACTAACCGGTGGTTGCCCCCGTAACGCCATACAAAATGATGCTAGTCGCCACTTGGCACCCGTTGCTAGGCAACGTTGGTAATGTGTTCAAGTGGTGGATTTCCCGCAAAAATTGAGTATCATTGCTAATACTATAGTTGCTCGGACAACCCTCGGGTTCACGAGCTGTCGATAGAAGACTTATGCTCGCTTAGCTCTGTCCCTTGTAGAAGGTCTAGATCCGGTTCTTAATTGACGGCGGAAAACTGAGACAACGATTCGGAGATGTGATGAAGATGTTTATGACAATGTTGGCATCCAATCATGTTAAAGAAACAACTCAACTAAAGCTAAAGCTACTCTATTTGAATCAACAACATGTGCAATATTCACTACTAAACATTCTGAAGTTGTGTTGCTTGACGTCGGGCACGTTCCTTGCGTCCCGGTCGACGATTATTTACTGGGGGAATAGGTTGCTCTGTTGACTGGAAGGTTTTTTGCGGTATTTGGGTTGGGGCGAAGATGAGCGGATATGTTACCGCTTCCGCTTCCCGACAGACTGCTAGGGCGACTTCGAGTCCCCGAATTTGAGTGCGCAGGCTCTGATTGAGCTGCCGCTCTTCTGTCCAGCCTTTCTGTGCTGCGGTCAGGCGGTGGTATAATATTTTTACCTTTCCCGGTTCCTTCCAGGTTGCTCTAATCTGTTGGATTTCGCGGGTCAATTGAATAATTTGGGCGAGTAATTCCGCGTTTGACTATCTTGCGCGTTACACTTCCGCTTGTAGAAGTTGTAGGGACGACATTACTATAATAGAAGAGAGCATTTAAATTTCTTATTGCCTCAATTAAATCAAATTTTATTTAGTTAAACAAATTGTATGGAGCAAGTTTATCTATGAGATTAAATAACACAAAAGACATTTAATGCTTGGATCAATTTCTACATAAACTTTATAGTTATTATAGTTATTCTTCAGGGAATTGTCTCTTTAAACTTCTCTTCAGAGCCGCCACCGTATAGGGCCGTCGGGTATCGCGGGCCGGTCGAGGTGGGTATGCCTCCGCGATACGCCCAACGCGGATGTCCTCCTCTACGTTCGTGAGGTGCATCCGGGCTTTGACCACATTGAGGTCCACTTGCTCCTGCACCCTTTTCCAGTGGGTGAGGAGGTTTCTGGCGTGTTCATATATTTCTTCGGCCGGGTATTGTTGTCCGGCGAGTCCACAGGGATCTGATTCGAGACCCAACAATCGCCAAGTGGTCGGGTATGACCACCGGGGTCGAAGTTGGTCGATGTTTGCGGCATTTTGCGGTGCCTTCCTCGGGTATGGTTCACCTGCTGCTTGAACAGTAATTCGGTCGAGTGGCATGTCTAAAAAATCATCGTGATCAGATTCGATTAAATCGTCCGCTTATAATAATAATCGACTGAACGACGACTATGTTATTGCTCTTAGACTTATCAAATTCTACTAGCTTGATTATTATTGCAACTTTTCGCGAAACGACTAGGACTATTTATCTATAAGTTCTTGGTGTGATGTATTCAGTTGGCTATCTTTTCTCACGGCACTCCTATATATCTCTTTTTAATGATGATAATAATTAGAACACGTTAAGTGATACTCTAGTACTATGCAAATTGGGTAAGTCGAAATCTACGATCTATCAGGTATGAACGTTTGTCAAGTCAGAATTTGTCCAGTGCATAGAATTAATATTGATTAAGATTCATTTAAAAGTTACTAAATACCTAGTGATAATGTTTGTTAAAAATCAATTTTAAAATTCAAGGGATGCGAGATGTTATCATATATTGAGGTGGATTTAAGGTTTGTTAATCACCTAATGTTAATTAAGATTAATTCCGAAATTTGCTAAATATATAAGAGTTATATTAATTAAAATAAAGTTACAGTTTACTAATATATAATATGGATGTTGATTAAATTAATTTTAAAATTCACTATTATATGACATCGATATTTATTGAAACAGAGTTAAAATTTACATGTTGTATTTATTTTAATGACGTTTAATTTATGTTCATCCTGTAGGTACAATGTTGACGGAAACGTCAATCTCTCCGATCACGCGAATGTTAAATTCATTCAATTTGGGTTTCCGGTTTCCGGTTGATTCGTTCGATCTCTCAGGTAAATTTAGTTATCAATTGGCTACTTTCTGATGTTGCTCTAGTGTATCATGTTGTCTATTATTGTTGTGCGCTACTATGAGACCATTTTGAAGTATGTCGGGTACGTCTGTTTCTCTTATTAATTATATTATTGAACTATTTCAGGAAAAACCCAATGTTTTGATCTCCTCATGTTATTCTGGGATGGAATATTTGGTCGTTTCACGGAAGAATTACCCATTTGGTTTTCATTGTGGAATTTTATGCCTCTTAACGATTTGTTCCTAATTTGTATTGGATTTTTATTATACTATTTCGTCGTTTTTCGTTTGTGAATATAATTTGGATGGTGATTGGAATTACCTAAATATATGTACTTAAATGATGCAGGATTTGACGAAATTAATTATGAGTTTTTCGGGTGGGAGATATTGTCGTGATGCTGAAAGGTAGTAAATTTTATAATTATTAACGTCATCAGGTTCTTAGCAGATTTTTGAGAATATTTCATCACTAGCTTCCCTTTATAGCCATAATTCTTATTAATTTAGTTTTACTCGATGAATTTATATTCATTCCATTTTTAAGCAATTTATTTATTTTAACTTATCTTTAAACAACGAGTTGATTTATCTTTAAGCCACGAACCTATTTTATTTTATCTTTAAACACTCCATTTATTATTAATTCAGCTTCAATCAATAAATTAATCCAAAGAAAGTTTTGTTCTTAATCAATGAATTATGTTAATTTTACTCGATAATTACTCCAATTTCAATCAATTAATTTAGTTTAACCAACGAATTATTATTTTCACTCACTAACTACGTTAATGTTATTAAATTAATTTAATCCCCGAATTACTTATTATTACTTTAATCAATGAACTACTTTAAGTTAATAACTTCTTTCAATATTTTTAATCAATGAATTTCTTGATTTAATCGACAACTTTCTTTAATCAACGAATTAATTTATTGTTACTCAATGAATTTATTTTATTTAGCTTTAATCAACAAATTAATTTAACAAAATCTCGCTCTTTAATCAATGAATTACGTCAATAAATATTCGAATTAATCTAATTTAATCAATGATATACTTATTTTTACTCAATAATCATTTTAAGTTTAATCAATGAATTAATTTAATTGAATCAATGAATTACCTGTTTAAAGATATTTTTTCTATTTTGTTTTGAAATATACATCCAATTTTAGTTATGCCAATGAGTTTAATTCAATTTAAATTATTAATCCAATTTAGTCATATCAACGATTTCAATTTACTTTATTCCCGTACCCTTTCCCTTTAATAAGCCTTAGGCGCCTTTTGTGTTTATATTATAGTTACTGAGTGCCCACTGGACTACTCGGTGTGATGATTTTAAGCCGTATGTAATAGAATTTTAGGTCGATTTTTCAGAATTGAGAAACGAGGAAGCAGCCCGAGACTCCTTCCTTATTTCTCGCTTCTGCTATAGGGATAAATATTGACGTTACGACCGCTGCGTTGCGCACGCTGAGTCTTCACGGGTACATATCATTGGCGATTTTCCACGCACTTACATGCATCTGTACTATGTAGATTTTACTTTCTTGCGTTATGTGTTGGCTGTGGGCCGGAAAAATTTCGACAGATTTATTTAGTTAATAAACATATAAAAACAATTTGTTAATAATATAAATATTTATTAATTTATATACCAAATAAAATACAAAGTTACCCTACTTCCATTCCATACATTTCATAAAATTGCATAGCAAAATAATAAAATGCTTCTCCCCCACGCCAGCATCCAAGCAGAGCTCTACCGAGGTTGCGAGGATGTGACGTTGAGAGAGAGCTCCAAAATAGAACAATTCTCACCTAAAAATTGATCTGACAATAGATTTGAAATAACTAATATTTAAAATCAAGTTTTGATTCAAAATGGTTTTTTAGTTCTCAAAATGGTTTGAAAAATGGTTTTAAACAATTTTCAAAAACGGTTCTAAAAATGGTTAACTTTAATGTGAAAATGGATCAGTTTATATACCTATTTTTCTCGCATGTGAAATTTGATGCAGTAAAACAAAATTCGACCTTGTTATTTTCTAGCAAATTCTATTCTTTGATTTTATATTTTTTGATTTATTTTTATAATTTTTTATTTAGAATTTTTATTGAATTATTACTAATTCAAATTTTTCGATTTAAATTTCATTTTAATGAACTTTTATTAATTTTTTCAATTTCGTCGAATTTGTTGTGTTTTCTTGTTATATTTGTGTAGGTATCGTGCGAATCTTGGTGCATTTTGTTATTATTTTAATTTATTTTTATGTTTATTAATTTATATTTAATTCTTTTATTTTCTCATATTTTATATGGTTTAATTGGTGTTTTCAGGTTTATTTGAAGTGCATGTTATATTTTCATGTGTGTTACTGATCCATTAAAACATTTCTCAAGGCCGTTTACGTTCTGGCCCAACACTACTATTACATTTATTATCACTCTTATTATTATAATTCCGATTATATCTATTATTATTACTACTATTATTATTATTACTATTATTATTATCATAATTATTATCATTATTATTATAAGTACCATGATCATTATTATTATTATTATTATAATCATTATTAGTATTATAATTACCATTATCCTTACTATTATCATTATTATTAAGTTTTTAGTAAGAATCCTTCCTTATTCCTCAGCTTTATAAAATATTTTTCTTATAAAAACGTTAGCCGTAATCCATCTGTATTTTTCAGTTTTCGATAAAGTATTTTTGTAAACTCGAAAAATTTTAACAGCGTTCCACCCTTATTTTACGGTTTTATCCTTATTCTACAATTTTCGATAAAGTATCTTCATTGATTCGGGAAATTTGAGCGCGTTCCGCCTTTATCCTACAGTTTATAAGAAAATTATACTAACAACTGAATAACATTCCACCTTTACTTTACTATTTTCGATAAGTATTTTAATTAATTCGGAAAATTTGAGCAGCGATCCACCATTATTTTGGATTAATCTTTTTCCGATGGCTATTCATTTTAACTGTTGCAACGATTTCGCTATTTTCCCCGCTACCCGTTCCCTCTCTTTGTCCTTAAGATCTATGTATGTTCATATTATATTTAATGAGTGCCCACTGGACTACTCGGTGTTAGTGATTTCTTGCCGATTGTTGTTAAAGATTTTTGTCGATTTTATCGAAATTAAGTGCAAGAAAGTTGAGCCAAAAGACCCACTCTCAAGCTACTCTCTTTCACTATTTACTTCAATGATTTGACAATCGAGCCCGTCGTTGAAATTATTTGTGTTATCTAAATTAAATTTTTATTAATTTCTTAATTTAAATTTGTAATTTATTTTTAACATTTTTAATTAAATTTATTCAACCAAAAATATTTTATTTTCACTCATTTAATTCATTAAATATTTTACTTTTACATAAATGGCCATTTTACGGTTAAAGTTTCTTGTTATTATGCTATTTTTTATGTAAATTTCGTGCGGTTCTTGATGCCTTTTGTATTTATTTTATTTTACTTTCATGTTTTTTTATTTTATATTTATTTATATTCTCTCAGATTTTAAAGGGTTTAGTTGGTGTTGTATATTGTATTTTAAGTTATCTTGGTGCTGGGTTTTCGTGCTGTATTACTGATGCATTTAAATAATTCTCAAGGCTATTTGTGTTCTGGCCCAACAGTTGTCATTTTTAACTTTATTTTTTTAATAATTATTAAGCTAAAATCAACTTTTTATTCAAAAAAATTAAAAAACAATTTTGAATTTTTTTGATCAAATAAAATTTCATTGTAATTATTTCAGGGTTCATTAAACTTCTGCATGATTTTGTTTTGAATTGTAGGTGGACTTTTACTTCCTGACTCTCTTTATTTTCTTATTTACTTTCTTGTAGCTTTTTCCTCGTGAATATTCAAATGAAACAATTAAATAAAATAGTATTTATTGATGATTAATGTATACGGAGATAACATGCATTAATTAAACAACAAAAATAAAAAAAACCCAATGGTCGTGAGAATATAACATAGAAATTTAATATTAAAATAATATAACAAAATAAAATTAAATAATAGGGATATGTATATGAAATAAAATACGTGGCCCTATTATTAAAATAATATATTTGACATAGTATTTTAGAATTTATTTTCTCATTCTAGTAGGATTATCGGAAGTATTACATCACATTTTCTTCGCTGTCACTCGTGCTGGCCTTTATGAATCACTGTTGGTGTGTCTTGATGTCATCTACATCTCGATAGTTTAATCGATCTTTTCATTGCAACTTTTTTTAATAATTCTAAGAGATTTTTCATTTATTTGGATTAATTTTAACTAGTTCAATGTTCATCACTCGGTCACAATCTTGTTCGCGATTATTTATCTATCTATTAGATTTCGGTTATATCTTCCTATGTGAATTGTGAAAAAACATCAAGAGAAACAGCAGTTACTATCAGCCACCTTGGCAGCTTTGCCAAACCAGCAGTAAGTGAATTTTTGAGTAATTTTTTATTCCTTTATGTCTGCTAGGTCCTCCCCAGTTTATCGGTCAGAGTCTTGTAGAGGGATACAATTTGTATAGGATTTTGGACGCTTTATATTATTACCATAAAATCTAGTATTGCCGGTAGGTTAGAGGCTCCCAAGTTCTCTTAATTGGGTCTATGCCGATATTACGACAGTCGATCGATAACTCCCTCTGCCATGAACTTAGTTATCATGGTATCTACACTGGGCCAATGTAGGTTCTGGAGCTGTCGAATTTCATGATATTTATTATCTAGTTCATAACTGAGTTTATGTTGATTTTTTTTGTTTTTGAATCTAATTTTCCTTAAATGTTGTTAACCTTAGAATATCTTAGGTATGGATCTAAACCGAACAATTCCTCACTCCGGTATTTTCGGGTTGATTTATGTCATATTCTAATGTCAAAATTCCATCGTCATTATTAAATGATCCTACGACGTAACTAACTCTTAATCCTATTTTATCTACTGTCATGAAATGAGGAATTTAAGTTTTCCTTTTCCCTATTTGTTAAATATCCCGAATGTTACTATTAACCTCCACCTACCTTTACCGCCGCTGAATATTTTGATTAATTTAGACTTCTTATTTTATTCATTTCTATTTTGTGATGATTAGTTTGGGGGTTCCACCCAATTCTACTTACTCCTTACCATTATTGGTCATTTCTGTGTTAATACTTTTATTTTATCCTATTCACACTCTTACAGCTATCAGACAATTATACTTACTTTAGATATTTATTTTGCTACCTTGTGTTGTTATGGAATATTTCTGTCCGCATTACGATTTTATTTTATCATATTCGTGGTGTTATTATTACTAGTCAATTCTAGTTAGAGTTTCAGTTTATTCTATTATCTTTTACAGTTACATAATATTTCAGGTTAATTGCATTTTGATCGTTAGTCAGTTAGGCTCTCAATCTAATATTCTATAAGTTTCTCGTCTTTTATTCAAATAATTTCTTTCACTTAACTTTTTCCTTATTTATTAGGCTCCCGTCCCAATAATCTACTTACTGAATTTTATTGTTATTTACTTGGGCTGTAAGTTGAATAATTTATTTATTTAGATACTTAATCTTTTCGTCATTTATTGAGGTTTTTATTCAAACAATTCATTTACTTAATTTTTGGTTATCCATTTAGGCCGTTACTTGAATATTTTAGTTACTTAATTTACATTAACTTTATCGTTATTAGATGTTTATACTTTATTTAAGGCCTTTAACTCGAATCGTCATTTTTGTTTATTCACTTTTTTTCACAGATTAAAGTATATACTTGATACCAAGTGTCAGTCTATTCGAATGTGTTTTACTGCAAATACTTCTAAACAAGTTCCCAAAAATAGATTATAGAAAATAGTTTCACTACCAAATCCACAAATTGAGATAAATCTTTGATATAATGGTGTATTTTTTTTATCAGAAATATGTAAATCTCCAAAGTTTCAAGTTGATTGAACATTAAGAATAGGGTTAAAAGTCTCCCATACTTCTAAATCTGATTTCCGTGAAAATATATCTGGGGGAGGGGTTGATAAAATGGTTGACTGACTTAAAAAGTCGATCACTACATCAAAAATATCATCCTTTATGCAAGAATACGGATGATTTTTTAAAAATATGACAATTTAACATGTGATGCGCGAAGAAAAATCTTGAATGATATGATAGAGAAAGTCTCACTGTGATGTTAAATCTTAAATTATTCTGGCTATATTACGAAATTACGTAGAAATAATACAAATTCTGACTTTACATGTCCTTAAATAATTACTTTTCTTTCCTTTTCCCTGGGATTCTTTAAGAAAGGACCTCAATTTCATGAAATAATTCTTTATATTTTTATATTATTACATCTTATTCTTTTGGATGTCAAATATGATTTTTCCCTATGGCTGAGGAGAAAAATTGCTTTTAATCAATTGATTAGTTTGTAATTGCAAATTCATTCGAATTTAAAAGGCGATTAGTTTATTTGATGCCAATCATAAATGATTGATTAAATTTCCGCAACGTAATATGTGGGAACAATCACGATGATTTTTCACATATGACATAATAGATTTGCCCTCGGGCATAAATCTTAGAATATTCAGATGATCTTTGCACAAAATCATTACAGTATTTCTATGTTTATTCATCCTTCAATTTGCAAATATTGTTTTGGAAATTCTGATCTGCTTCAATCTTTTTCGACTAGTAATTCAATTAATTAATTTTGATTAATTTTCATCTCAAAATCAATTTTATTTTCGATGATTGATGAGATAAAAAAACTTTTAATTAATTAATTAGTTTATATTTTTACGTTTATTCTTCCTTCAATTTGGATAATGTTTTTGTTTTTGGAATTCCAATATTTGAAATAAATTGATTTTCGACTAGTTATTCAATTAATTAAATCCTTATTGATCCCGAAACTTTTCATTTCAAAATAGATTTTTAATTCCAATGATTGATGAAAGAAACAAATTTTTAAATTATTTAATTAGTTTGTATTTTTATGTTTAATTTTTCTTCAATTTGAATTATTATTACAAATGGATTTATTTTTGAAATTCCAATCTTTGAAATATATTGATTTTCGACTAGTAATCCAATTAATTAAATCTTGATTGATTCCCGATACTTTTCATTTCAAAATAGATTTTTATTTCCAATGATTGATGAAATAGACAAATTTTTAATTAATTAATTAGTTTGTATTTTTTATGTTTAATATTCCTTCAATTTGAATAATTATTTGAAATGGATTTATTTTTGAAATTCCAATCTTTGAAATATATTGATTTTTCGACCAGTAGTTCAATTAATTAATTTTTGATTGCCTTAAATTTTCATTAATTGATTTTTTAAATTCAAATTATTGATTGCTACAGAAATTGAAAACAAAAAGTCAGCGCATAATTATATTAATAAAATAGCCATAACAAAAATAATTATTTCAAAATCGGAACAACCGCGTAAGCAACATTATCTAAGTCAAAAGAAAAATATAAACCATGCTCCAAAATTAAAGATCATTCAAAAAATAAATCCAAAGAGAATATGATTCGCGAAAATAAAACTGAAAGTTGATATGAAACATTTTTTCGAATTCTTTAAGTGGGCTTGGAATCACGGTCGAATGTTGTCTGTAGGGATATAAATAAGGTCTAAGGACGATAAATTATACTCATACCATGAATATTGTGACTGTATAAATTCAAATAGCCTTTCGCCCGTTCAGTAACTCTATCCAATAACATTGAAGTTGATTCGCATAATTCTTCAAAAATAAAGATTTAAATAAGAATCTTGAAACAAGAGGCGTTTAAAATCAGCGAGGAAAGATAACTTTTACAGAAAACCAATGTTGGTAAACAGAATAATAATTTGAAAAGAATAAGACTAAAACTCAAATGAGATTTGGAAGTTCAGTTCAAAATGAGTTAAGGATGAGAATAAAGTGTATAAAGAGAATTGCAGAGACTTTATTGTAAAAGAATTAAAGAAAAGCAAGAAAATATTTGATATAAAAAGAGAATAAAGCCTAAAGTAAGAAATAAAGTTTGGATTGAAGTTGAAGAATAAAAAAACACAAAAAATATATGAATTGAGTGACCGATCTATTACTAGAAATAGTGGAGGATTTAATACTTTTAAAGAAGAGATGTGAGGATAACAGTAAATAATTATATATAATATAGTTTTTCAGAAATTATTATTTAATTTTTTATTCTACATAGTTATAAATTAATAATATTATAAGGACTTTTTTTGTTTTTCACCTCTGATTTTTCTATAAGTGACAATATTTTTTACAAAATTTGACTATGAATCAGGTTTTGTAGAAAATATTATAAATTAATAATCAATATAAATTTATCATTCAGTAATAAAAAATCGATATTGAATAGTAAATTTATATAAATTATTAATTAATGAATATATTGAATGAAAAAAAGAATGATAATAGCTGATAAACATGTATGTAAATAATTATTGATGTAAATGTTATTTCAGTATTTTTGGCACCCCTAATTCTTGATCATAGCCAATAATTGATTATATTTCAGAAATCATGGGATGAAGCAAGACCCTAGAGGGTGAATGGTTTTGTATACAAATAAATGCAGCCTAGTGGAAATAAATTTTGCTCTGAAATGGTAATCAGCAGTCTCCTTGAATAGAACGACAGATCAATTTAAATGTACTAGATCTGAAAGTTACAAGTACTAAATAAGGGAGGGAGACAGAAATTTTTATTTCAATGTTACCTGAAAATCCGCTTTTGACTAACGAATAATTATTAAATCAATTTAATTTGATAAATACATTAGTTAAGATATTTAAAATGATCTGGTGTTTTAATAATTGATTGTTGGCACTGTAATAAATAAAACTTGTAACAGAAATTAAGATTTTTAAAAATGGGTTGAATGTAACTGGTGACCACGCTGTATATTAGAATATCAACACAGTTTCAATCGCATCCAAATCGTTAATGGAATATTTACCAAAATCATGTCACGATGGACGAGGATCAAAAGAAACTGAAGAATAGATCAGAGACAAAGGAGAATGGTTCTTGACAAAATGAACAGAGATTGACATTGCGGATAAACGTCAGAGAAACAGAGATAACAAATGCAAAATCCAAAAATTGGATGTTAAATACGTTTAAAATCAATGACTGACAAAATCAGAGAATTGGCAACTTTGAAAACAATTTCAACATTCAAAGTTCTGAATTCATTGCAAGAAGAAAATATTGTCAAAAATCTCATTGCAAATAAAGCACACGATGCGAGATTGAGAGAAATATTATTGACAAACCAGACGGAAAAATTGAAGAAAAGAAAATCTTTTAGAGAAAAAAATGGAAGCAATACAGCAGAATATTTCAAAGCTATCGGACAATGAGAGAGAGCAGAATTCCCAATATACCAGACGTATAATAGCACAAAAAAACAATCAGAAGAACCAGTTAGTTACCATGAATAAGGAAACCACCAAGAAAGACAAGAACAAACATTTAGAAGCGAAATAATTTCAAATGGCCCATAAAGAAAACTGCCAACAGTTTCCACAAAGAATATAGCAAGAATATAACGAAAGTAGATGACTAACAAGTTCACTTGTTCCAAAATTAACAGTAAGTGATTGTTTTGGCTGTAACAAAATACATAGAACATATAAGTGCCCACTCAAAAACAATTTCCAAATATATGGTAAGAATATATATATATATATATATATATATATATATATATATATATATATATATATATATATATATATATATGTCACGGGTTCCCAGATTGTTTTTTTTACTAAAACATATGTTCCAACGACCTACAACGATAGCATGAAAAAACTGAGAACAGTCAGGATTTCAGGATAGCTCTCGGTTATAAATACTTTCGATATAAATAGTTTAAGAGAGAAACTACAGAAATTGGTATCAAGCAAGATCAATCAAATTGATTAACCAAAAGAGCCACTAAAAACGATAATAGATCTTACTACATTTACATTGATATATTAAGAAGGGAATCGATGAAAGAGGCGAGATATAATTCAGATAAAGCTTCAGATAACATAAGAGCTCCGGACACGAAAAAGAGGCGCTCGTACTTTTGTATTTGGGGAAGAAGTACTTTTAAGCAAGCACGACATGCAATTGGATGTTACTATATTAAAGTTTAAAATTATTACAAAATTAATTTTACAATAAATTTAATCTAAATCGTCAATATGATATTTTTTTTTCAAAGTTTTGTGACTTTTATTTATCGATTGATGCATAATTTGATCAATTTAACCACGTATTTCAGTTAAAACGGTTATTCAATGATATATAGTTGAGATTGATGTACTTAAATTTAACTTATTGATTTGAATTTATTTCTAATAAGCTTTAATATTTATAGTCGATAGCAGAATCATTTATATAAATCAAATTTTAATAAATGTTATTCATAAAATATGAAATATTTTGACTTAAAATAGGACCTGATTATTGATGACTGCAATTCCATCAAAGCTTGCATCTGTATCCAGTATAAAATTCTTTTGGAGATCTGAATATGCCAAAACAGGTGTTTATTCCAATATGGCCTTTAACATTTAAAAACTCTGTTCACATTTGCCGGTTCATACTAATTTTTATTGATTACTTCCACAACAACTTTTGAAAAAAATGGCATATTTTGTATATTCTTAAACAAATTTCCAATAATAATTTGCTAGTCCTAAAAAACTCTTTAATTTCTTAAAAAATTTTTAGTCTTTCACAGTCCTCGATTGTTCTTATTTTATCTGGATTTGTCTGGATGCCTTCCTTATTTATAATGTGCCCTACAAATATTATTTAATCTTTTAAAAAAAACATTTTGATGGTCTTAATTTTAATCTCACTTGTTCTACTTTCTGAAATGCTTTCTCTATTGCTCGATAGTGGTCTTCCAATGTTTTTGAAAAAATAAGGATATCATTTTCCAATTCAATCCGGCAAGTACTTTGTTCATAAATTTTTGGAATGTACAAAGTGCCGCTGCTATTCAAAACGGCATCCTATTAAAAAAGTGTTGTCTGTTCTTAGTTAAAAATGCTGTTTAAATTTTCAAGTCGTTCCACTTGGTAATACGCGTCTCCAAAGTCAATTGTCGAAAAATATTTTGCACCATTTAATACATCCAGTAATTCATTCATATTTGGCATTTGGAATATTTGTCTTTCAGTTATTTTATTCAGAGCTCTAAAGTTCAAAAACAGTCTTATATCGTCTTTTACTTTTTCTTTACACATACGGTGATTCCACGGTGATTCACATTCTTATGTGATGCCCTAAGGTTCCACTTCTTTAAGTTGCTATTCAATCCCATCAATCAAATGTGCAGGTTGACTCCTTGGGTTAAGCGCAATCGGTAGATTCGATGTAATAATGCTATAGTAGATCTGTTCTTCCAACATCCCATTTATAAGTCATAAAATATTGCTGTATTGATTTACTAATTTATTAATTATTTGGTATTTGAATGATACTTTCGGTATTTTAATATCCATAAAATTCATAACTATATTTGGTACTTTTATCATATTATCATTATTTTTCTTTCCGTCTTTGTCAATATTTAAATGCATTCCAAACGTCTCTAAGAGATTGATTCCTTCAATTATTTTTGGCTGGATTTCCTCGGCAATGAAAAGTTTAACATCTTTGATTTCTTCTATTCCATGAATCCTAACCTTTACTGTAATTGTCCCAACTATATTAAGAGGACTATCATTTGCACATCTTACTTTCATGATACTCGCTTTAATTTTGTTCGCCTAGTCTTTTTCAATTAGCGTAAGATCTAGAACATTAATCTTTGCTCCTTTATCCAATAAACACCTCAAAAATTTGCCATTTATAGTGACATTAATATTTGCTTTGCCCACAATTGCATCATATTTTATAATTGATTCTATTTCTCTTAATGTTTCATTTTTATTCACCACTAACACTTTTTCAAAACTTATGTCTTTTAAGATATCATCATAACATTTAATTATCAAACTTAAATATTCTACATTTTTTCTATTTGTAAAATCATTATTAATTTTATAAATATTATTCGATTTATTTGTATTAATAAAAAAATTATCTACAGTAATTAAATTAATTAAAATATCATCAATCAAATCATAATTAGTAAACATACATTCACATTAATTCTCATTCATAATATCTTTGCTGACAGTATTATAATCTTTCATTCCTGTGTTTTCTCGTCCTCCTCTAGCACAAAAGGTTTGACATTTGGATGTGGTTTCTAAATATCATTAATCATCTTCTATATCTCCATAGTTGATTCCGGTAACTTGTCTCTCGAATCGTTTTCTGCTCACATCGTAATATTAATATTTGAAGTGTCCTTGTTTATGGCAATGTGCACATTGAACATTCTGGCATTCGCGTCTAAATGACCAATCTCCTTACATGTCCAGTATTTTAATACTTTAAGTTCTGGTTTGTATTCTCTCTCAAAAGGATTTATTCTTCTTTGATTGGATTTTCGCTGATCTGTTTTTCCGTTTTGACACTGTCCTGTAATCTGATTTTTGTAATACTGTTGGTTCATTATTCTATACTGTAAATTTTGATGGCTATTCTTTGGATTTTCTCTATAAGATTTTTCATTACCTTTGACTATTCCTTTTCCAAGAAGAATTCCGGTTATTTTGATATTTAATTTTTTCTGCATAAAATTTCTTGTCTATCATCACCACAACAAATTTGCTAGTTTCATCTAATTCTTCTTTAATTTTATCATGTTTTTTATTCTAGCTTTTATTTCTTCTAAAGATTTCAAATCTTGAATTTCCAAGTCATATTTCATCAATTTGTCATCCAGCGTTTGGAATAATAAGAATTTCACCAGTGTTTATTTATACATTTTATGTTTCACTATATTTTCAGTCATCTTTTACAACTTCTTCTAATAATCTTTCACGTTTTCTTGCCCTTTGGAATAACTAAACGCTTTCCGTAGATCTTCAATTAGTGTTAATGACTTGAGAAATTCGTTCAAAAGCTTTTCCTTGTATTCCTCTTTGGATTTTATTTTATCATAAATCTCAATAGCTTTCCAGACAAAAAAGCCCTGACAAAATTGTTCTGCAATCTTTCTTCAATATTGAGTATCTCAAAGAAACGTTCAATTTCTACGATGAATTTTTTGTATATCTTGGTTCAATTCATATATTTTTGGTTGGTCTACGAAATTAGCCAATAAAATAAACGCCATATTCTTTTATCGAAATAACTAGTATACAAAACGTCCATAATAAATAATTCTAAATAATTCATAAAACTGAAATATTTATTTTTCCAAACAACAACATAAGTTACATAATATTTTCTACAAAATTTGACTATGAATCAGATTTATTTAAGGTATTCACGAATTTTCGGCACAGCCTTTTTCGAGTTAATGTTAGATAAAACAAAATCTTTCTAAAGTGATTTTCTGATTTATAAATACACTCAGCACAATCATTCCACATTCATTACACACAATATGCTATTAATTAGTTTATTTTTTAAATTTATTTAATTTAAAATATTATCTCACAATAATAATAATAATAATAATAATAATAATAATAATAATAATAATTTTACCATCATTTGAAGGGGAATTACAATAGTCTCGATAATTGTAATGCTCTTTTGGGATTTCTTCATCAAGAGTTTCAATCTCTTTCATTTCCTGCATATCGTCAATGTTGTCGTCAATATATTCTCCTTCATCATTGAAATAAAAATCGTTCTTCACATTATACACATATTGTTTGCCAGCGCGATGTTTACGAAAGTTCCTATTATTATTATTATGACTATTGTAGCGATTACTATTAGATCCACGCCAATAATTATTGTAATGCTGTAATTGTCTAACAGGATAATAAACGTAGTTCATGTCATTTGAATAGGGATTATATACATAAGAAGGAAAACATTGATAGGGGTTATTATTGAAATAGTAAGTAGCAGACGAATAGTTTGCTGGTAAATTTTGAGGAAAATTGATATGAGGATAACGCCAATCATTACCTAAAAAACGAATAGTAGAATAAAGATTTTTTTTGCCAAAGAACAATATATATTAAGTGCTCATTCCAAAGATTGTCAATAAATATTTTTTCTAAGAAAATGTTATTCGCGCGAAAAGGACATCAAAAAAAGGGCCCGGCAATAAGTAAATTTAAGAGATATATTTTTAAAAGTCAAGAAACACTAGAAAGACGCTAAACTAATTGTTAAAATTACAAAGTGTCATTTGAAAGTCGGGTCAAAAAGTAGATATTATTCCAACATTATAAATTATTGAAGAAATAATGTTTTCATATTTTGAGAAATTCATCATAACTTATAGTCATTCATCGTACATTACAATTTTACATAGACAAGTATGAATTTAATTAAATCAATGCATAAATAAATATGAAAAAAATATGAACCAACACCTATGTGTAAAGTTAAATGTTTAAAAACCCTATTAACATCTTTTCAACAAAATTAATTTATAAACGAAAAAACTAAAAAAAATGCACCGAATCTACAGCGATAATAAGATAAATCGAGTTGGATTAAAACAAAGATTATTATTTTTGCATTTACTTCGACGTTTGATCTGCGTGAATTGAATTGGGATCGCTAGGAATTCTAGAATCTTCAGTCTTTTTTGCATTAAAAGACAAGAATATTAAGATGTTAATGCATTATAACTGGTTTAAAAGTTTTGATAATATTTTCCAAATGAAGATTCTAAATTAAGTTGTATGCCTATTTTCAAGTGTTGGTGAAACAAAAATGTAAATTTATTGAATTACAAAAGAGTAAAGAATAATTAACAAGAGATGTCATCATTATAAGTTGCTGCACTAAACTAAAATAGACTTAATCAAGTACCTTATGTTCTTCGAAAATTTCATTTTGGAAATGTTTATGATGATATAATATATTCTACTTATAATTTAATCAAATTATTATTCTGAGAACGAATATACTGACAAATTTTGAGTAAAATCTTAAGTTAAATTTCTATTGTTATTTTCATTACATATATAACTTTATCAGCAACTTGTAATTCATGATATATTTCCAATTATTTTCTACAGCAAATTTCCTTATTTATCTAATTTCCAATTACGTAATTTATGATTTTTCCATAAAAACTAATATATTTTTACTAAAATAACCTTTGAGTTTTTAACTTTTACTTTTATCAAATTTAGAATTAACTGAATAAGTAAACTCGAAAATTAAGAATGTTTATTGGTCGAAAGTATAACACGGTGATTCCTTGGTAGCAGCATAAATTAAGATATTAGAAAAGTGAATTAAATAAGCCTTTAGTGCAAAGTAATTATTATATTGAAAAAAGTTTCGATTATTTAATAATCGAAACTTTTTTCAATATAATTATTGCTTTGCAGCAAAGGCTTGTTTTATTATTCACTTTTCTGATTATTAGTCGAATTTACATATAATTTGAAGAACTATAATCAAATTAATTGCGAAAGTTATGGTTTGTATTTACAAACAAAGAGGCTAAGACAAAAAGTGCAGAATTTAAGAAAGAAAATGCTAAAGAATAATGATCATGTAAAAATCCCCATGAAAATCACTAATAATTGAGAGTATAATAATGAATGCCCCAATAAATAGATAATGTTAGGTAGTTCCAATAAAATATTAGCGAAACACTGCTCAACCATTTCAAAGGAGCTTAACCGAATTACAATATTGTTTAATCGAATGCTAGAACACAATGCTGAGCACAATTTCAGAATTGGTCTAAAATCACCATTTTAAAGTGAAAAATAAGAGCAGGCGTTGATTAACATCTAATAATGAGGGTAATTTCAGAACAACTATATAAAAAAATTAATCCTAGTTAAGAACATAAAATGATAAAGCGATGTAGAACCTTCTATCGGCAGTCATAAACCCGTAAGCGAAGAAGCAATGATGAGTATTTCTAACACAGGATCTCGCTTGTTCATTGACATTCGGTAACTCTGTACATTCCAAACATGGTTGTTGCCATGGGTACATGGATATAAGAAAGTAAAATAGTCAAGGTGTTTAAGAAAGGGTTTATGATAGATCAAAAAGCAACCCAAGATAATTAAAACAACAATGTATTAGAAAAAAATTCAAAGAGAAACAAACTATCCATTCAGACAGAAAGGTCTATAAAAGTATTCCATTTATAATTTATCGTTAAACAGACAAATGTGAAAATTATAATATTCTCACATGAAAAAACGAAATAATGATTGACAAATACTTCATAGAAGCTCAAATTTAAGTGGAAAAATGAAATTAAATGTGCTCAAATCAATAATGGTCAAAAACAAATTTTCAATGTATTTCCCTAGTCATTCAAATCCTGTGAATCCAACAACTAAACACTCAATACTAATAATAATAATAATAATATTAATAATAATAATATTAATAATAATAATGACAATAATAATAATAATAATAATAATAATAATAATAATAATAATAATAATAATGATGATAATAATAATAATGTATTAATTATTCATTTTATTCAATTTTATGAGTAAATTAATTCGAAATGTTTTAGAATGTATAATTTTATTATTACTCTAAATGATTTTGAAGCGAAAATCTAAAAAAATGTCCAATTGACCTCGACCAATAGGATAAAAGAAAAAAATAATTCCATAAATAGAATTGATTGAAAAATAATTTTAAAGAAATTCGAATTGTGAATGTAATTTCCTAGCTTGAA
This sequence comes from Schmidtea mediterranea, assembly GCA_022537955.1. Taxonomy (NCBI): domain Eukaryota; kingdom Metazoa; phylum Platyhelminthes; order Tricladida; family Dugesiidae; genus Schmidtea; species Schmidtea mediterranea. Next base: position 7,618,275 of record CM039681.1, read on the forward strand.
AGGCGAGAAAATGAAATGAGCACCAAATAAACAAACATGTTAAAAATATTGTTTAAAAAATCAATGGAATTTTCTGAAAAATTTTCTAAACAAATTACACCAATCAGGTAAATATATCGATTAATTTTGTGCTCGTTGACATTTTACACTATTAGAATTATTTTTTCTTGGTTTAGCGCTTAGTTTTTGTTAAGATATTTTTGAATAATAATAATAATAATAATAATAATAATAATAATATAATAATAATAATAATGATAATAATAATAGTAATAATAATAATTATAATAATATAATAATAATAATGATAATAATAATAATGATAATATTAATAATAATAATATAATAATGATAATATTATTAATAGTAATAAAAAATATAATAATAATAATTATAAAATAATAGTAATAATAATAATAATAATAATAATAACAATAATAAATATAATAATAGTAATAATAAAGCAAGCGAGGTTTGATATAAATTTTATAATATTTATCGTAGTTTAAATTTATTATTGAAATGTTTTGTTTGTAAGGGCCACACTGATCCAAAATGTTGACAGTTATATTTCAATGCTGACGTAATCGGATTACAGAAAATTTGCTTATGCTTCAACTAAGTCAACAAATTTTGATACTTTATTTTATAACTTTAGTAAATAGTTTTTTTCTATTTACTCACTACATGTCATAATTCTTTACCGGGATGCGTAATGTAATAATAGAGGCGTAATCAGATAAAAGAAGTAGTTCAGTCCAGTTTTATCAAAAACTAAAGAATAATTTTACACAAATTTGTTGAAACATGTATAAAAACTGTTGGAAGCAATTTTTTTAATGAAATGAAGAAAACATTAATTTAAATCCGGCGTAAGTAAAACCTAATTTCAAAACCAATTTATTTGCATTAGGTAATTAACTAGAAAGCTAAAATAAAAATAAAAACTCAAATAGAATTCCAAATATTTTATAATAATTTTAGACTATAGATCAATGATTTTATTTATTTAACAATTATCTAGTGATCAGAATTGAATATAAAATTGACCGATTAATTATTGATCAATTAACTCTAGAATTTTGATAAAGTATTTGAGATAACAAAATGATAATTATCTTAAATCAACTATCAACAGTATTCGGTCAAATTTTGTTGAATAAATATTTTGTCACAAACAATAGAAAGAAAATATCAATAATTTTTTTGCACTTTTAGAATACTGCTGAAAATATCACATAATACACGAATGTAATCAACATGGCACTTGAGGTTCCGCGCTTATGCATTTGATTGGTTAAAAATTGTAAATATCCTTATAGAGGGAAAGGGGAAGGGGTTGTGAGTGATTGTCGTCAGTTGCTAATATATAGCTAACTAACTATTCTATCAAGATTTGCTAAGGATTTGGTTTCTTTTATATAATGATTTTATATTTTATTGTATTTCATTAAGAAACAAGAAAAAACTTGATGCTCACAAGAATGAAAAGAACTTAAGCAAATTAAGTCATTTGGGCTTCATGTATAATTCATCATCAAATTTATTTTTAGCATATGCTATACTGGCTTAATTGATTATAGGTGCATGGAAAACGTTTGCATAATTTATTTGGGAAAATATTTTTAAACCCCTCAATTCATGATGGAAATAACACAGTGAGCTGAAAATAGTTGAAGAGACATAAGGAAAAGAAAAAAGTGCTAATTGGTAATATATAGTGATTTTTGTTTCTTATTATGAAAGATTTTAAAAGGAATATTGTAGTAAACTTCAAGAAACTTCCATTGAAATCTAAATTCCTTAAAAAATAAACCAAATTTTCTTACTACGTCAATTGGATGTAGTAAAATGGTAATTCCACAAACCTTAGATTCTTAATTATATGCAATGTAAAATAACTACTGGTGAAAGAAAATCTGAAGAATTACAGTTTTATATTTTAAAATATAAAAAATCTGTTATTTATATTTAAAATAAGGTCTGTTGGCAATAAATTTTAATTTTAATGATTTTTAAATTTATAAAATATAATTTTTTAATTTATAAATAAATTTAAATATTTTAATTGCAATTTGAAAATAAAACCACGATTTCGAAATTAAAAATTTTCGAAAACCTGCGATACTTTTTTAATACTTGGATTTATTTAGTTATCAATTTAAAATGAATAGTGAAACAGAATGCATTTATATTGCAACTAACAATAGGTATTAAATTGGTGGTCACATGCAAGCAATACAACAAAAACATTTCATATTTGTTTTGGAGAACAATGCCTCGGATTTTAGTTTAAATCTTTTACCCAAGTGGTATTTGACCAAATACGAAAAAAAGTACATATCAACCGCAGTAAAGCATGTTTTGTAATAAATATATTATTAGATATTTGTAGATAATACAAGGAGAAATAATGTCAATAACTTTGCATTGTAATCAAAATTCTTTATTATACACAGTAAAGAGAAGGGCGGGAGAGCAATAAACCCCTGTTAGTGAAACTATAAGTTTCAGCCAATGAACTGCTGTCAAGATTTTTTAACATGTAAAATTATTTTACTGATTTACCCTCCCCCATTGAATATTTATGTTTCTCGTAAATGGCTTACATCTTAAATTGTTTATACTAAATACCTGATCAAAAGAGTTAGAGTTCCTCACCAGACACAAAATAAAGAAAAATCGAAATTTGAAAAAATACAGAAAATAATTTTTATAATAAATTTATAATCCGATTTTAATTTCATTGAATTCTAAATAATTTACAAAATAAATACAAAAATAACAGAGGGGGGTCAATCTCCCCCTCGACGAAATTTTAAGTTTCTCACCGATTGCTGCCGCTGAAAATAGTTTATATCAAATACCTGATCAAATTTCGTTTGTATTTGTGAGAATAAAGCAAATATTACAGTTTGGGTTCCTCACCGGGTAAGAATAAAAAAAAATCGAAATTAGACAAAATACAGAAAACAGGTATTAACGGCTATCAGACAGATTTTTTAATAAATATATGATTCAATTGCCGGATGAATTAATAAGAAAACCGGCAATTTCATTAGTTTTATGCAGAAGTCGAAATTCTATATTATATATAGCAGAGGCGGATCTCAACTACAAAATCTGGTGGGGGGGGGGTGCTAATTTTTTCAGTGATAGTCATAGTTTTACAAAGATTGAAATATGCTCCAAATGTAAGTCACAAAGGGCTGTCATTGAGAGAAAAATATGTTTTATTTTGCAAAACAACCTTTTCGTGTTTTACATTTATTTTAATAAATGAAAGAAAAATTTGTGAATATCAATTTTTGTAATTCCTGATGAAGATATCCCGTTTAGAAGGCAATAAGAAACGAACCCTTTTGATACTTACAATTTGAAACAAGTTAATTAAATCACAAAAACATTTTATTAACGGCATACCACCATGAGGAATCCATAACTATTAATTTAAAAAGTAAAATTAGTGGACAGAGTAAAGCCCACTTTTCTATAATTTGACCTTTGTTTTGCATATCCATAAATTTTTTGTCGAAGACCATCAATACTAAATCACTAGTCATGCTGGATAGTGCAAATATCATAATACGATTTAAAGTTGAAAAAGTCCTCTCTAAAGTAGCTGTTGAATTAGGAATTGTCTTGGCCACTTGTTCTACCTTGTTCAAATTGTGAAGAAAGGACATATCGATTGGTTTCCAGTTTCTATACTCCACTTAGCCCGTTTTATTTCACATTCAAAAAGGGTCTCATTGGTTGTCAAAGCACAGCAAAAGCGTTTGAGCTCAGAAACAATAGCAAGTACTTTGTGGAAAGTAACAGCTGTAGCAAAAAACCTCTGCTGAAAAGTTGCCAATAAAATCGTGCAGCTTCATCTCTGTTAGCACTATTGTGGATATTACGCTCTTGCAAAGCAAGTAGATTCACGTCCAAACGATCAAGTACCATTATCTATACCTTCAAAGTGACAATTCCAGCGAATGTCATGACGGTGGGGTTTTTACCTTTGCGCTTTCTCAAAGATAATGGCATTGTTAGATTTGCTCGATTTATTGATTTTATTCATTTTTGCAGACACTATAAGAACCGTTTCAAGCAATCTTCTTACAATCAGTACAGTGAACATATACTGCAGTTGGTTATTCACGTATGGGGCAAGTACAAACACCATTTTCACCCACTGACATCACACTAGCCAAATTTGCACTAATTGATTTAAGTGTTGTTTGTAAACATGAGAAAATATTAGCTGCACCAAAATCTTTAACTCAATAAATGAGTAACACCTTTCGTTGATTTCGTTATCATAAAAATATCTGAAGCATAAACTTGATTGTGATCATCATCAGAATTGTTCAAGCTTTCGTCATCAACAGAGAAAACATTCCTTCGCTTTCGATTTCATTGAGAATTTGTTCTTTAGTCACCACGATCGTTGTTCTTATTATCTCTTAATAGATTGTTTTGATAGATTAGTCATATCGATTGGTTTTCCAGTTTCTATACTCCACTTAGCCCGTTTCATTTGTTCTCTAGTCACCATGATCGTTGTTCTTATTAGCCGTTAATAGATTGTTTTGATAGATTAGTCAATATTCTACTTGTATTTCTTCCGAATACATTGTTGATGAATCTGAAATTCCTTATTGGTGCGCAACTGCATTTGAATAAATTCCTTTCTTGTGATTCATCTCTTCCATAGAATGATAGCTCTTGTCGAATAAAAATGGACAAATTCAAGTAAACAATGCATATAATTTCTGTTCTCTTTTTTCAGACGCTGACGTAATGGATTAATTTGTTCGGCAACTCTGATATCAGCTTGTTCAGTTGTTTTGAATGTTTTTTCACATCGCTTGAAATTTCACGTGTTGTTTGCACGAGTTGTGTGTCTAATTCTAGATCAAATTGAACCCATTCAAATCTGGAATGCCATGTTGGTAAAAAGGATCTTGTCTTTTTAGTACACACATTTTGGAGAAATGTCTGTAAAGGACTACTTTATCTCTTCCAAAGTCTAAAATTCAAATCCTCATGTTGCGGTCTTACGGAAATTGTAGAAGAATATTGCGTGATATTTCTTTCCTCAGGTGTAACAATATCCTCAATATTTTGCTGAGAATGATGGAAAAGACTAGATATGTTGGTGTTTTGGATAGAGAGAGGTTCAATGATCACCGGTTGGGGCTGACTTGGGCGGTGGTTTAAGTCCAAATTTCAGGGTGCATTGATTACATATTTTGCAAGGAGGTTTGCTAGATTCCATAATATAAACTAATATAAATCAAACGTCATTCCAGTTGCGGGGATGACACCCACACACCCACACACATTTGTTGGATAAAGTCTGAATAATACCTCATACATCTTACATGCATTCATAATTTTGTAACTATTGTTATGTAACAAAGACTGAGGGAGCTTGCGCATCCCTTCCGCCAGATCCGTTTCTGATATTTAGTAAAAAATAACCGAGGGGAGCATTGGAACCGTTGGTAGCGAAAATCTATATTTCGTGTATTTCGTAATGAATATTTGATCCAATTTTGCATTCAAACAATACCAGAGAGTGTAATTTCATCTAATTACCATCGAAATCGAAATTATTTACAAAACAAACCCCCAAAATGAGGAGGGGGGACAAAAGGAACCTCCGGACAAAAATCGATATTTCCCCCTATTTACCGTTACTAAACATAAATATTTAACTCGATTTGTTATACAAGTGATTCGGAGTGGAATAATTCCATCATATCGGCATTGAAATTTAATTTATTGACAATAAAATGAAAGGGGGGGGGGAGTAGCCAGCCCCCTTAAAGGAAAATATAAATATCCCGCCAATTACTGCTGCAAAATGTATATTAACTAATTCCAAGCCAAATTATAAAAAATAATTCCAATGTCATCAAGTCCCTCGTCACAGGGATAAAATACCCGTTTACACACACACACAGTCACTAATCAATTAAATGGAAACATTGATCCTCTGGGATCACATTTATTCCATGTCATTTTGAAAGTATTCCTTATAAATAAACTTATTATAAAATAAATCCCCATTTGAAAATTGGTGAAATTTCCCCCTACGACAAACAACAATCAATAAATCATGTGGCAATATATCAAGTCGAATTTTGAAGTAAGAATTAACAAATTTACCATTGTAATACGATTCTTGCATAGAATTCTGGTTGTATTTCGAAATAGAGTTCCATGGCTTTATATTGTCGTAGGGACATTTACCGCTAAATTTAGTGTAAAATGAATTTAAATCTCTTTTGTATTATCATGTACTTTTGAAATTTCCGATCTGGATTATTCTAGAATCAACAATCAGATACTATTATTTTTTATAAAATAATCAATTACTTCGATTGTGTTCTTTGAGTTTTCATTTTTCGGTGAATGGCTCATTGAATTTTTTAACAAGGAAAACTAGAATTTATTCTATAAAATTTTATTATTAAATAATAAAAAATAAAAATGAAATTTAAAAAACATTATTATAAAGAAATAATACAGAAATGAAATATATATGATGTGGTAAAATAAATATATATTCAAAAAATCTCTGTGACCTTCAATACGATTAATGCTAAATAATTAAACAATCTCCATTTGAAATTACTATTTATTAATGACTATATTATATTACTTAAAATTAATTTTGCGTTATAAATCTTTAAAATCTAAAAGAATAATAAATTCTATAAATCTAAAAATATATTTTTTATTAAAATGCAGAAGATGCTCAAATCAAAATTAAAAAAACACTTAACAAATTAGCGGACAGAATTTTCTTAAATTATTTATTCCACGTGATTTAAATTTGAAAATAAAATTGATTATTAGTAAGTAATTAAATAAAATATTGTTTGTAATCCAAATGATTTCATACCAAATTAGATACGAAAGCACCCTTCTTACATGAAGTAAAAGAATCTGAGGATTTGTCAAAATGGTAAAAGATTTAATAAGATTACATGTCTAGTGAGTGAAAAAAAATTGATGACATTTGCTCTACACTGAAAATGATATCTAAAGAGTTTCTTTATTTCTTACTGGCTTTAGATGAAATAGCAGATAATAACGAAACTTCTTAATTTGTTATTTTAGTTGTCGAATATGAAATGAATCTAACTGAAGAATTTCTCAATTTTATGAGTTTGCAATATACAAGTGCAGAAAAATATATACAAGAAGCTGTCTTAAAATGCTTGCATGATCACGGTCTGAGTCTAGCAAACCTGATTGGGATCAGTGATCGGCAAAAACACTCGGCAAACTCACACTCCAAAAGTCTTCAGGAAGTGATTTTTTTATTTATTTAAATGATACGATAAATATAAATAAAAATAATTTTATTTGTTTGTTTAAATAAGCGGTATATACATTTAAAATTCAAATTAATATATTTAAGTTTATTAACATAGAAAACAATTTTGAGTTTAAAACGTTTTAAATAGTTTCAATTTATGTCATATTCAATTATTAAAACAAATGAAAATTTAAATATTTAACACATTCAACAATATAAATTATAAAAAATATTAATAACATATTTTTGATTTCCTAAAGTGCTACAAAAAAGAAATATTTTAAATTTCACCACCAATACATTTATTAATTGTTAAGAATTAATTTGAAAATAAGTATTAGATTAAGCAAGTTATTAATGGTGAAAACGTGCTCCACATTCAAAAGACATTAAAATTAAATAGGGTTAAATGATAGCAAATAACTGAAATATTTATTCGAACTTATAATTCACACTTTCTTAATATGAGCCAATAATTCCACGCAATCAACACGACTATATTGCTTTGCCAAATCCAGGGGACACTCAATCCTAAAATAAATAACCCATTTCAGATTTTAAAATATAAAACTGTAATTTCTCAGACATTCTCATACATTTATAATAAAGTTTAACGTAGAAGCCTGGAAATTTCCAAATTCTGCTAGATGAATTAATTTTGTTTGAATGATTTGCCTTCATTATTGGCATAAAAGCCATTGAACAATCAACTGATCACTTTTTGGCGCATAAATATGCAAATGCCTTAGAGCTTTTAGTAATGTTTCATGAAATATTTCACCTAGAATTACTAGCTGCTTTTTAGATTGTTAGTTTGAGAATTAAAAACCCTAAAGCATTGGTAAAATGACTTCCCTATTGTTTATGTCATCACAGAAAAAAGCTTGCTGTTTGTGAGCATATTTGACTGCCATAGTTACAGAACAACTCGATTCATTTACACGATTTTACATTGCTTCAAGTGTTTGATAAATGAAGTGAAATAATTGCATTAGCTTGATCAGCATCACAAATAGAGATTGCCAAATCAAAAACCAGAAACCGATAATTACTGCAGGTTAAAGAAAAAACCGAATTTTCGGTTTTTAACCTCCATCATTTATAATAAATAAACTATTTATTTCCATGGAGGCAAATGTGATATTTCTATCCATTGATGCTGCCAGCCAATCAAATTTCGGCAGCACAATCAATTAGTGCAGCTCGTTCAATAAGCAAATGTAAATGGATTTCTACGCGCCAATATTTATACACGATTCATTGAAAATATTTAATTAAAAAATTTATAGCTTTGATAGTGTTTACTTTATTCTTGCAATCGATTCGGCATTTTCGTTGCAGCAACAATTTCAATGTTTCTAAATGCCCTTCACGACTTGCATAATGAATCGGTCTCATTCCCTGCGATATATCAATTATTGATTTATCTGGCATTGATTACTTACTAATTTGTCCTCACACTCAATAGTGCAATTCCTGTCAAGCAATAATTTCAATATTTCTGAATGCCCATAATAACTTTCACAATGAATCGGTCTTATTCCCTGAAATTTATAAATTATTGATTTGTTTGGCATTGATTATTTACAGATTTGTTCTCACACTCGATATTACAGCTGCGGTCAAGCAATAACATGGCAATATCAATGAATTCATCCCGACAAGCGGTATGAATCGGAAAATTGCCCTCGAGTCCGAAATATTAACTCAACATAATGACATTTTCAATTAATCTCACACAAAAATCAATAAATTCATCCACAAATTCCTTTCATCAAGTACTCCTTAAAACATTGAAAATCTCAAATGCAAATTATCCAACTATAATGAAATTACAAAATCTCACCTTATCTCGATAAACAGCTTTTATTGACTGATAATTATAAAAGTAACTTATAATATATTAGAAATTAATTAAAAACTAATTTTGTTAATAATTCAAAAATATCAAATATAAACTATTTGAAATGAAATAAAAATGATTTATAAAAATAATAAATTAATTAAATATTTCTATATCGGAAATTCTTACTTCCAAATCCAATTTAAATTAACAAATAAATCATCAAGGTCAAAATCCAAATCTGATGTGACAAAACAAAAATATCATAATAATAAGTGAATAAAAAGGTTTTTATTTTCTATAAAATATTAAAAGAAAATTTATTTTTAATTTGCTTAGGATTTAATTTTTTAATTCATCAAAAATCAATGGAAAGACAGAAAATGAATATAGAGTGAAATACAAGCATTTAAAAATTGAAATATATAAATTCAACAACACATTGTCTATTAGAATTTTTACTTGCTCAATTGTACGTTGACGATCATTGACTTCACTTCGCAGCTGCCTATCGATGACGGATTCATTAAGCAGAATTAATACGCCAGTTCCAGAATTCAGTCTCTTCAATTTTGTCAACGAATTCAAATGAATTTTGTGAGTATGATGACTTTTCAAATAATCCATTCTCCATTGCTTCCATGATTTACCGGTAGCAAAATCACAAATAGACTTTGCCTCTGAACACATTTTGCATACGGCACCCTTCTCCATAGAAAAGCTAAAAATGCTCCCCAATTCAACGCATTTAGGAAATTTCGTTTCAACAGTTTTTATCTTTGTTTAATTTTCTTTTTGACATTTTAATTTTGGGGATTAAAAAATTCAAAATTATTATTCGATAAAAATAATTAATAACTGAATGATGTCGAGTCAACCAGACGAAATGAATCCTAAACTCATAATCGGTTCTTTTACTTAATCTTGACCAGGGGTGGGCAAACAGTCGATCGCGGGCCTTTAAAATAATTTATTAGGTTAATTTCAAATATGTACTCGTTGATGAAATGAACTGTCACACATCTACATCAAAAAACGTATACAAAAGTTTTATTAATAAAGTATGTCAATATTCCACAAAATAGTAAACCAATGTATCTATTTAATACATTATTATTCATAAAAACATTAATTAAATTTTGATTGGTTTTAAATTTAACCCATTTTTGGAAGTCAATCGTGCAATGATACGAAAAATTAAAGTAAATCATACCATTAATAGTTTGCCCACCCCTAATCTAGACTCTGCTACTCTAGACTGGAGTCATATCAAGCTCACCTCCCATAGAAATGGAGCTGACATTGAATTATTACATCTTGAATTTAAAACACATTAAACAACCAAAGCCTTCGGGATGTGAAAAGGACATGTGAATGAGCTTCATGATATCTATGAGACGACAACATCTGAGCATCAGAAGCATTCAAGTCTTCCAGTCGAGCAGGAATCGTATCGGTTCCATGATAAGACATTCATTTACATATATAATTTATAATATAGGTTATTAGACCTAAATACATTAAATAGTAACATTGCATGATAATATAAAGGAAGGGAGGCAGGAATGGGCTGTAGTTGATGGACCGAATATGACTTAATTCTATCAAGCATTTAAGCCACCTCTCTAGTTTAATGATGTGCTGCTTCCTACCATGGCGGTAATTTGGCAACATGGCATGTAGTCATGTGTGTTCAAATTTTCTTGAGACCGCGACGACAAAGAAAATGGCAGCAAGCCGTTAGCCTATTTTAGATTGTCGTGAGCAGTTGTTTATAACGACATGTTGCGGCAACAGTGAAAACCGATTAGGTAATCGGCTTCCCACTGCTGGTGATTAAATTCACATTAACAATTTTCCAGACCTCTTTAGTGTGATAACTGCGCAGAATTTCATGATTCTCGTTTACTGCTTGGCAAATAATTTGGCTGTGCAGTGATACTGGTGGTGCTGCGCACCCGCGCGCATCTTAGAGGGAACGTTGATCATAATATATTAATATCATGAAATAAATATATTTTTACGTTTACCTAAATTTATAGAAATAAATTGCCCATACACAACTTCACAAGTTCCTACAGAAAACGATGCAGTAATCAGGATTATTTTTAGTTTTCCTTCAACAAACATTTTAAATAGTTTCGATTTATGCCAATATTCAATTATTAAAACAAATGAAAATCTAAATATTTAATTATTTCAACAATACAAATTAAACAAAATATTAAATAAATATTATAATTTATTAGTTAAATTTCACCATTTTCATATCAATAAATTTATATTGTGTAAGTAGTGTGGTTTTAAGATTTCCTAGCACAAAGGCTACCCGACTACTCCAGAACACCACTAACGGAGAAAAAAAAATCTCACTTTGAATTGCAAAATTAGTAAGTAGCCTTTGTGATGGGAAATCTTAAAACACACTACTTGCATTTTTACTTTAAATTTTCAAGCGACTACTGAAGGTGGAGGTCTCTAACTGCAAAAATTTCAAACTGCAAAATTGAAATTTGTATTTTTGTAAACTGTGCCGAAAAATGATTAAATGCACACTACTTGAAGAAAAATTTTATGAATTGAAAATTTTATAAATTTCAAAATTTATATTTTTAAAAATATGGTAATTCGAGAAAAATATCTTTGCAAATTTTGCAACAAGGAAATTTCAAAAGCTCACAAAGCAAAACATGAAAAAACTAAAATTCACCAAAAAATGTCTCACACTTCACACTTCACACCTTCACACCTTCACACCTTTACACTTTTGGAGGAGATTTGATTTTATAATATCAAAAGGGCCAAGTTGTGATTCCGTCATCTAGAATCCATCACTTGTCATCATAATTATTCAGTGTGGTTTTTAAAGATTTTTCCAGATAAACTTCATGTTTTCTAGATCTAAAATTATGAACTATTTCAACTTGTTTTTCAAATTTATTTTCAATACAATTTTTAAAATCACTAAATTTTATTTTTTTACTCACGGATTTTTTGATTCCTTTATTTTATTTTCTTCACCTTTAATCATTTTCAATGCGTATTGTTTTGATCTGACAGCAACAACACTTAGGATTGGATTTCCAGGTTTTTCATCTTTATAAGTAAATAATTCACAAGATTCATTTATTAAATTATTTAATTTTAAATTTTTCTTAATTTCATCAAATAAATCTTCATAATATTCATCTCTTTTAATTTCTTAAAACATTGAATCAGTATCCATTAAATGTAAAGATATTCTATTTTTAAAATGTGGTTGCAAAACATCATAATACATTTGTAATTTTAACAGTTCAAGAATAATGAATCCAATATACATTGGTTTATTATAAGATTTTGTATAATTTCCAATTTCTATAGCAACCAGTTCATTTGAAAATTTTTCACAATCTTTAAATGTTGGTCTTGCAAGCATTTTAGAATGTTTTATTAAATCTTGATAACTATTTGTTAACAAACTTATATTTACATACTTGTCAATATTTTCATTGTTTTACCAAAGACTGAATTATTTAAAAGTTTATACATCATTTTTCCAAGATCATATTTTTTTGATGTTGCTTCTTTCCTGTTTTTAATATTATCTTGAATAAAACTTGCCATGAATGGTTTTTGATTGAAAGAAATTATATTATGAACTTGTTTCAATTTCATGACGAAGATAAAATTGTAAATTTCTATAATGACAAAGATTTTTTTCTTTATCATATTGGTTACATAATAATTTAGTTGACGATTTTTTCTTTTCCAAATTTCTTTGTTTTTGCCATGGTAATAATTCTTCATATTTTATAATTGTTTTTACTGGCGCAAATGGAAAATAAATTGTCTTGTCATGAATTTCCTGTGGAGATTCCAAATCAACTTCTAAAAAATATCCAATCTTTGAATCTTTTGGTGTTCACAATATTTCATTTGTAATTTCATTAGTAATATTTTTCCATTTTAAGTTTTAAAATGGTAAATATTGTGTCATTATTCCTGAATACAATGCGGTTGCGTCAATGTAAATTAAATCAGATTTTTCATTTAAACATTTTAAAACTTCATTGTATTCATCATCATTTTCTATTTCTGTTATTGATTCGGAATATTTATAAAGATATTTTTCATTTCAAGAAGTAATTAATCTATTTCCCATTGTAGAACTAACTCCTTCACGAATGTTATTTTTTATAATATTACCCAAGTCAACATCAGTTAATAAATCTAAAATAACACCACTTTTTTTCAACATTAAATCCCAAGATAGAGAAGGGGTTGAAATATAATTACATGGATTCAATTCAAATTTTTTTATAAAATTTTCAAAACAATCAGCTAATATAAATGTGTCAAGTTTTAAATATAAATCAGTGTACTCTTCTAAATTCTTACATTTAAATAATTTGTTCATTTTTATATATCTTGAATATTCTTGATCATTAATTCCGCAATCATTTAAAATTGAATCAAAATCATTCTTGTCAAGAATATTTTCCTGGTTATATTTTTCAAAGGAATCAATATAATCGTATGGATAAATTCCTTTTTGTAAGCAAATTGAATATTTTTCACTTGGAATATTATTAGGAATTAATACATTTTCCATTGTATATTTGAAATCTTCAAGTTTTAATGCTTTGGATATTTGATCCAAACTTCCACTTAGAAATTTTCAGAAATTAATTCTGGATAGTTACTTTTTAAATATAAACAAAATGCAGATGGTTTTTGATTTTTTAAGGGAACCTCAAATGATCTTTTTATTGCTACTAGAAAGTTTTTAATTTTTTCCCACTTGTCTTCTTTTAATAAACATAATTATATTCAGAATATAAATCTGTTAAATTATACTTGGTTAAAATTATAAGATATTCATGTTTTAAATTTTGTTTAATATTAACTACTTCAAAATCACCATATAGAACAGCTAATGGTTGAACAAGATTTCCATATCTATTAAATATCATTTTTGCAGCATCACCATGTGGCATTTTAACAAGTGCTAGTTCATTAGATTGACATAATCGAGAATATTTTTTTATTCATTGATTTTGTTGATGTATATAATTAACATCTTTCACAAACTCGACCTTCTTCATAATTTGAATTTGTAATTCTTTTTCTCATGAAACTTTGAAAATTTTTTATCTAGACATAATGAGAAATAATTTCATCTTCAGTTTCCTTGTGTATCATTAAAAGATTTATGTATCAATCATCAGTTTTTCTATTTGCAGTAATTTGAATTGGAATTATTAAATTAAATTGAGATTCATATTCATTATATACATTATTTAATTTTTCAAATTTATGTACATTTTTTATTTTCATTGGATGTTCAAATCCATCCCAATATTTTATTTCACTTTCATATTTTCTATAATTATTTAATCTATTAGGATTTTTCTGGCAGGATATAAAGCTGAAATAACTGCCCATTGGAAACATTTGTTATCGTTATTTTTAACATTTATAATGTAATTTGAAACAAATGGAGTTTCAATCCAAGATTTTGGTCTTGGAGATCTGTGTTTCCAAAAATTCATACTTATATTTTAAAAGGAATGTAAAATTAAAGCTGATTCTCCCAAATTTTCTTCTTTAAATTCAAAATCTCTTTCTATTTCTTTTTTAATTTTTTAAAGTTTTGAATTAAACCCATTAATACTTGCGATTGGTAAATAACCCGTTTCATAACTAGTATTTAAAAAAGTATCAGTTTCTTCATTTCCTCTATAATATTTTGCATTTATTCCAAGTTGGAATTTTAAAACATAAAATTTTCCAACTTTCAATCTATTTAATGCATCTTGAATTTTTTCTTTTATTTCTTTTTTATGAATGTTAATGTATTTATTTGTAGTCATTGGTGATGTTACTTGTTCTCCAAAAGTATAATCAATAGTGAAATTGGAATATTTAGACTTTTTTTTGGTTTAATTTTGAACCAAATTCGTTCTTAATCCAATTCGGTTTCACTATATGGGTTTGAAACTTGATCAACTGAATCATATTCTGGTTCTAATTCTTCTTCATCAACTGCTCAATCAAGTTGAGAACCAACTGATTGAATTTCCCAATGTATTCTATTTGGTTCATTTATTTCTTGTTGTTCTTTTGGTTGTTGTTTTTGTTGTCGGTTTTTTCTTTTTTTCCCAACACATTTTGGATAGTGAAGATGAAAAAAATTTATTAAATATCTTTCTTTGCATTTACTACAAAATATAGAATTTGAATCATTTAAACCAACAGTTCTTTTTAAATGTTCAATAGATTTACAATGACTTGAAAATCTTTTGTCACATGGAATACATCTATATAAATTTGGAATATTTGAATTAACTCGAGTAGGCGACATTTTTTATTATTATTTTTTCATAGGATTTATTTTTTTTATTTATTTCAAAATTTATTTTATCTTGTTACATTATTAAGATTAAGAATATTGAAAGAAATCTAAAAGTATAATATAAAAAAATTTAGAGTGAAAAAAAATGACAAAAAATGACAAAAAAATCCAACCCGGATAACTTAGTGGGAATAAAGTAACACTGTGGTTCAAATATACATGGGTTCAAATCCAAACTAGAAATAGTTTTTTCAATAAAAAAATAATATTGAAAATAAATATTAAAAAAATATATAGTGTGTATACATCTTAGGAAATACATCTTGTGTGTATATTTTATTTTTCTAATTAATTAATTTTTTAGACATAAATGTAAAAAAAATTTTATACCTGGGATCGATACCCACAATGTGCACATTTATTTCGTTGTATGTTTTCGAACCTCTTTCGAATTCATTTGTTTTTTCGAGCAGTACGCTTAAAACGTCAGTGAAATCGCATTCGAGCGAGAAACGAATAATAAGGCGTGTTGCTATTATCAAATTAGTTCTTATGTGCAAGTCTGGCCAGCTTGTATATTGGAATTGATTTGATAACCGAAAGAGGTTAAAATAATAAAAAACTAAAAAGATTCGGATCATAAAAAAAAACACTGCTGAGAGGAACTTCTTTGGAAGATTTTATTTTGCTAATAATTTCATTTATTATTTTATTAATTTCCTCTATTTCAGTAGGTGATAATATTTCATCTTCCAAAGCTTTAACTTGATATAAATATAACTTATTTATTCCATGATTTAATTCTTCGCATACTTCATGATAAATCTTTTTCTTTTTTGAAGTTAGACAAATTGAAATTCCTTCACCGAGAAAAAGTAACAAAGCATTTGATCCTCCAAATATTGAAGACATTATAATTGAAACAAAAGGAGCTACAACGATTAACCTTATACCAGAAAATATGCTGGTTAAAATTGTCAAGATTCCAGTTATTGAAAGACAAGCAATTTTAATTCCTTTATCAGCCTTAGTCCATCGAGATTTTATTTTTTTATAATGTATTAATCTTTAATCTAACTTTTTCTTTTCTAATAGGAATTTGTTTATTTTATTAATCGAAGGATTATTCATAGATTCTTTATTCATAGGAGCTTTTATTTTTTCAATTGTAAGATTTTCTATATAATTAAAAACATTTTGTTAATTTAAAGATGGATAAATCTTTCTTTTTAGAAAGGTTGGATAAATTATTTATTCATTAATCTCGCGTTCCACTTTTAATTGTCTATCTTAACGGCTTCTATTTTTTTATATATAAAATCTTCTCAATGTTTAAATTTCTTACCAGAAAGAATTGGATTTGATCATGTGGTTGAAAATAAATCATCTAATTTTATATTATTCATACTTGCTAATTTTCTATATATTAATTCTATTGTTTCAAATTCCCTATAACTTTGATTTATTAAAAGATCTAAAATTATTCCACTCCCACCAATAGTTAATTTAGACATTGGTTCAGAGACTGAAAATTAATTGTTTCTAAAATGTAAAGTTTTTCGTTTGTTTCCAATCATTGCTCTAGTAAATGTTCCTTTCGCACCCATTATTCTAATTTTAATATTTTGACCATTATAAACAAACATAGCAAAGAAATAATCATGATTGCGGAATAAATTAAAAGTATGATCCTTGTCACCAAAAGGTGTAGTTGGATTATTTTTTATTATAAACGACATCAAGGATGATTGTTCTTCAATAGCATAATAATCAAACGCTTTGTTATTATATTTATATCCTTGAGGTTTGATGTTTGTATATTTTTAGCAACATATTTTTTGAATGTTTCGAAATCATTCGAGAATTGTGAAGATTCAATTTTATAATGACCTATTTCATTCTTTGAGAGTATTAAAATCAATTGTATTTGATTTAAAAGTTTTTTTAATCTCAAAGATTTTATCATCCGTTAGGTTTTGCTTGCTTTTCATCTTGGATGATTGGTTATTCATTTCACTCATTTCAAAATTTATTCTACTAATACTAGCAGTTAAGTCATTAATTTGTTTATTATATCCTGTTTCTAAAATTATAATATATCTTTTAATTTCTTCATCTAAATGTTTACCAATTTTATTAATTTGAACAATTTGTTTTGTATTCGATTCTCGATTCAATTCCTTTACAATTTTTTTATTAACTGCATCTTAATCATTTTGAGGATATGAAAGATTAGAAATTGAATTATTATTCATGTTTAGTTCTCCTCTCATCCTATCGCCATTTTCATTTACAAATTTACTTTCAATTTGTTCCAAAATTGCGTTAGTATTTAATGCTAGTGTTCCACCCCCAATATTTTCAGGAATTGCAATACTCATTTTTTAAATTTTATTTTATTATTTTTCAATTTTAAACAAGATCTAGAATATTTTCTTTGAAAGATAATCCCTTTTTTAAATTCAATAAAATAAAAATACATAATTGTCCACATATTTTTGTATTTTCCTTTTGAACTTGTAAAGTATTATAAATAAAACCATCAGTTAAATATAATTCCATTTCCTGAATTGCAATTATTCCATATGAATGAAAATAAATTTTATATATATTTTAGAAAAAAGAACACAATGAGATCGATTTTCTTTTGTTGTTTAAAGATTAAAAATAACATTATTAAAATTTAAATAATTTTTTAATTTCATCTCTCATAATTATTTTACATTTAAAATTTAAATCTTTTAAAATATCCCGGAAATAAAAATTAGTTGTAGTATCTCGACCATATTTATCTAGAAATTTATTTAATTCAACACATCATTTTTAAAGAATTAAAGCTTGCGCTTCGACCGGAAGTCTCAAACCTGTTGTAAATGTAAACAAAAAGAAATATTTTCATTATTAAAATTTATTAATTCACCGTTTTGATTTAAAATTTTAAAATTTATATTTGAAATAGTTTTTTTATTCAATGGAAAATATTTTTGGTGCTGATACTCGTTCTATAATTCTACTTTTACAGGGAATTGTTTTGTATGGAAAATGATATATTCAATTTGTAATATTTCCATTATGATATGTTCCTGAAATCAAATCACATAATAAATTTATAGAGGTTATTAGAAAAGAATTATTATTTAATGTTGCAAACCATGATAATCCAATTTCATAATCACAATATGAATTTAATTCTAGGGGAATTTGAAAGTTTGTTGTAAATTCTGATTCACTAGAATTAAAAGTTAAATCTGTTGAATATTTTAATCTTGTCAATTCAATAGATTCTATAGATTCAGCAGATCCGAAGGTAGTCGCTTGCGCTTCAAGATTATTCTTTGTTTTAAAATTAATTACAATTTCACAATCGTTCATTTTTGCCAAAATTTCATCCATTTTTAATATAAAAAATTTAACTCATACCTGTCTCAAATCGCTTGCGCTCAAACTTGTCTCAAATGTAAACAAAAAGAAATATTTCCATTATTAAAATTTATTAAATTATCATTTTGATCTACAATTTTAAAATTTATACTTGAAATAGTTTTTCTAACCAATAAAAAAATCTTGGTGTTGATATTTGTTGTCTAATTCTATATCCACGAGGAACAGTTCCATATGGAAAACTATATTTACAATTTTTTCTTCTTCCATTGTGATATGTTCCTTCAACCAAATCACATAATAAACTTATAGAGGTTATATTTGAAATATCTACAATCTTTTCACCAATAAATAATTCTGTTGTATTATTTTCATCAATTTGTTTTGTAAATCCTAAAAATTCATTAAATTTTTTATCTAGAAATGAAATACTATATCCTTTTTTAATAAACATGTGTATTTTTGCTGTTGAAATATTTAATGAGAAAGTAACAATATTTTCTTTTTAATCATTTCAATTATTAATTTAAATAAAACATCTAATTCATATGCACCAGGTGGAATTGTTATCAAACCATATCCATTAACAACACCCACAGTATTTGGTTTTCTAATACCAAATTCATTATTATCTTTTGTAATATTAAAAAATGTATTAAATGTTGTAAACCATGATAACCCAACTTCATAATTATAATCTTGATTTAATTCTAAAGGAATTGGAAAATTAGCAGAAAATTCTGATTCTTTAGAATCAAAACTTAAATCTGTTGAATATTTTGTAGATAAAAGATTAATCATTTTTTCTAAACTTTTCTCCATTTTATAAGAAAATATTTAGGTTGAAGAACCGAAGGAAAAAATTAATTTGGTGGAGCGCAAGCGACTACCGAAGGTGGAACAATTACAAAACCTGAACCTTCTTTTTCATCAACACTTGGAACGTTAGTGACTGCCTTCGGAGATTTTTGAAAAGCTTTTTTATATAAATTTATTATTTCTTCATACTCAGGAGTTCCAGGAATCAAAAATATTTTTTTGTTTTGATAATTCCAACAATTCTTCAGGAGTATATACTAAATCAGCATCATTTGATATCCCTTGAACATTTTCGTTTGATATCTCCTGAGCTTTTTCATTCGATACAGATTGGTTTTCATCCAGAAATGGTTGAGTAGAGATCTCCGAAGGTAGTCGGGCTTCACCCTCCGGAAATTTAAAATTTGATTTCAATTTATCCATAACTATTTTAAACAATATAATTTACATTATTTTATATTTATATTTATATTATATTTATCATCTTTCCACTACCTATTTCAATATTTAATTCTTTTTCAATCAAAACACAACAAAAGCATTTTCCTTTAAAACCATTATCTTTTTTCATTTCTATTGTTACACTTACTCCATTAATTGCTAGTTTATCATCCTGTTCACTAACATCAACACAAAATATAGAATATAAATTTTTTAAATCCGAAAACTTTAATTGTGGTTCAACTAAAAATTTATGACACATTAAATTATAACTTTTATATAACATTAATTGATTATTTTTTGCTTTATCAAATGCAATTGGTTTTCCAGGATAATAATTTGAATTTAATTGAACACTTAAAGATTTTAATTGTTTATCATTACCGCTTAATTGAATAAATTTTGAATTATTAGTTGTATAATTAATTGTTGAATCTTTAACTCCAATCCAAATAAATCTCGGTTGAGTATTTAACATTGTTGGTTTCCACGAAATGTAATTCCTCCTAAAATATCGACGCCACCTGGTATTCTTTGAAGAAAATTTACATTGATTGGTTTTGCAATCATGTTAAATCTTTCAAGAATTTGAGTTTCCAAATGTGGGTTACAAGTTATTGATGAAACCATCAACATCATTCTTTCAAATTTTATTTTTGGTGCACCACCTTCTTTTAAAGCTTTTCCATAAAAACATTTTTTATAATCTTCATTCCTTTCCATTTTCAATTCAAATGGTAAAAAATAAATTATTCTATTATATTGTTGAAAGAATCCAAATATATTTTTTAAAGGATATATTCCATCAAATGTTTTGGTTGAATAAAACTTTTTTCTAATTTTTTATCCTTTATTATTTTCATCACCAGTACCAGTATCTGGATACTATCCACTTAGTTCACCATCTTGATTTTTAAAATTAGCATCAGTCATAACAAATTGTAATAATGAACTAATTTCACCTGGATATCTTAAATTTTCAACTTCTGTTGATTAAATAAATTTAAAAACCAATTATGTTCAAGAGTTATATCATCAGTTGGATCAACACCTGTAATTTCAAATTTATAATATATGAATGAATTGCAAATATCAAGCGGATTTGATGATTGTTGAATTTGAAACAATAAATTTCCAGGTGAATTTAATGCTTCTGCAGATGAAGTTGATGGTAAAACTTCTAAATAATCTTTCTTTTTTACTAGATGAGAAAATTTAATATTTTTATCTAAATTGAAAATTGACATTCTATTTTATTATGTAAAATTTAAGAATTCAAAAAAATTTATGAATTTTAGAATTTAGAATTTGAAAATTTAAAATATTGTATTTTATCAATCAATTTCTTGGATAATAATCTTGACAAAATTGCAATTATGAGATTTTCACACTTATTATTTCCTGCTTTTCTAGAAAAATATTTTCTTAGTTCATAAAATTATTCACAAGGATTATCGGATAAAAAATAATATTTGGTGTTTTCTCCTTTAATTCCCTTTCCTGTTGTTTCTGTTGATTCCCGGGGTAGTTGCGACTTGATTAGTTTTTCTTTAGTTAATTTTTCTCCAGACGAAGTCGGCCTGAGGCCTTCATCACCAAATTCTTTAACTTTTTCAACTTGTTTATCAAAAGAAGTCGACCGGATGATTTTATTTTTTTATAATAATTATTTGATGAAATATAATTAATATCTTTTGTTAAATTCTAATATGTTTCAATATCACTTTTTGGAACATTTAATTCATCTTCAGAATTAAATGCATTTCCTTCAATTGTTTTTTTCAATCCATTAGTAAAAATATTTTTCTCATTATTATTTGATGTTATGTATGTTATTCTCTTCCTTGGTTAATACAAATGTTTTACCACCCATAGATAATATGGTTTCATCTTTTTCATGAAGGTTTACATCTGTAAGATGAGGTGTGATTGATTTACCTTTTATAACATCATGATTTACATTCAATTCTAATTTTATTGGTTTAATTTGTTTTATGATTTCTTGATTAATTTGTGCTGATTGATCTTTAGTTTCTGTATCCTGAAAAAGTTTTCCATCTTGTAAAGGAATCAACTTGGGATCTTCATCCCATAAAAAATATTTTCGAGGTTCTTTAAAAATGTTTACTACTCTAGATTTATTTTGATTTAAAATTAATTCATTTTTTGTTTCTTTAAAATTTTGATTATAAAGCCTTTTGGATATTAAATTATCCTTCCAAATATTTTGTTGAATATTTAATAATTTACAATCTTGAATATATTTATCAAGATTAAAATCATTTACATTTCCAACCATTTTTATTCAAGAAAACTCAGTAATCTTGAGATTCAATAATTCACTAAATAATTATTTTTTCATATACTTGATTTTTTTCTTTATCCAATGCAATATAATTATATTTTATAGATAGATGATTTTCAAAACTAATAAATTCTTCCTTGTCTAAAGTATCACTAAACAAATCATTAAAAATACTATTTTTATTTCTTTTTCCTAATTTACAGAATATGAAAAAATTAGAATTACCGAGAATACTTCTAGATGGTAAATCATAATAATTTTGAGCTAAATAAATTACATTACAATTATTATGTCTACCTCGAGTAAAATAAGATTCCATAATTTCTTGATTTTTCATGTTGACACAATCATCAAAAATTATCAAATTTTTCTTTTTTCGATCTAATTTTTCACATGGAATTATTTTACGATATTTATTACTCATTGTAACATTTATTTTATTAATAGTTTTTGATTCCCCAGTTGTTAATTCCCCACATTTTGTTTCTTCACATAAATCTCTAATGGATGTATCATCAGGAATTTTATCTTGATTTTGAAATAATCACACAATATCTTGTTTTGTTAAACCAGAATTAACCCATGAAAAATTATTGGCATTTCAGGTTGATCAATTGTTTTATTATTATTAAATTATTAAATTTTCATAGTCTATAAAATTAGGAGTTAGAATCATTTTTAACAACAAAACTGTTTTCCCAGAACCAGAACTTCCAATTATCAACATTCTAAACGAATTTGGTAAAATAGGATTGTGATTGTATTTCATAATATTTTTATTCCAAGTTTGTGTAAACGAAGTTCCACTTGAAGAAGACATTTTTAATAGTAAAATTTTTAATAAAATATTATTTATTTTTTATGAGAAAGAAAAATTCCATCATCATCAACCTCTATTTGAATATTTCCTTTATTTAATTTTTTCAAAATTTGTTTTAATTTTTTATTTTTAGAAGGATTCTTTTTATTAATAGATTTTATAAAATCACAAATTCCATGACCTTGATATTGTGGGGTTACAGTTGATCGGTATGACCTTGACCCCAATCATAAAATTCTATCTACCGCCACTGGTTACCCGTTGCTAAGCAACGTTGGTACTGTAACCAATGGGCCTGTGACCGTCACAAGTGAGCTTTGCTTCCAAAACTGCTAAGACCCGGTCTACAGCTGGTCCAGCGAGCTACCGATGGAAGGTCTGTGCTCGTCTTATCTTTTCAGGTCCCTTACTCACTTTACTTTACATCACATTGTCTTTACCCCTCAGAGAATCGTACTAATATCTTTGCGTTGTGAAAAAAAATGAATAACAAAGAAGATTTTATTTACTCATACATGACACTATCAAGATCATTTCTGTCCCAATTGTAATTTTTGTCGTTTTTGTCGTTTTCTCTCTGCTCTCCCTGGTCTTGCACGTGATTTCGGTTGGTATGGCTGCTGTACGGGGCTTGTCACAAATTTGTAGGCGACTTGGGCTGGGACGAATATCAATTGATAGGTAACAACCTGCCCTTCCTGGCTCGCCGCTACGGCTACTTCCAGCCCAAGAATCGGAACCTTCTGGGCTTGGTTCAGGGCTCTCTCTTCTCGTCAGCCCTTCTGTACCGCGTCTATCTTTTGGTAGAGCCGCTTCACTCTAGCCGGCTCGGACCACGTAGCTCTAACTCGCTGCAGCTCACGGCTTAGTTAGAGATACTGTTGATGTAAGTCAGCGTTTTCTTTACGGA
Source organism: Schmidtea mediterranea (assembly GCA_022537955.1). Lineage (NCBI taxonomy): Eukaryota > Metazoa > Platyhelminthes > Tricladida > Dugesiidae > Schmidtea > Schmidtea mediterranea. Next base: position 7,642,452 of record CM039681.1, read on the forward strand.
GGGTTTTTAATTCTTTGCCAATTCTCTTCATAGCATCATCCATAGTTCTACCTTAATAACAAATCATATATAGGATATCCTGCAGAGAATTAATTAAAAAAAATAAACGAAAATCTCGGTTCCCCCGGTTGTCATCATTATTTCCGGAGGCCTATTCATTATTCGCCTTAATCTTTATAGTTGAGATTAATAAAAGAGAAAAATTTTCTACTACAACTAATTTATTAGAAAACACAACATGTAATTTAAAGTTTTGTTAATTTTGACGCGGACGATTGTCAGACAAGCGCCTCCGCTCATAGGCATGTTCTTCGACACCCCGATCCTCCAGAATATCTCGAATCTCTGGTTGGAGGAGTCTTTTCGGGACAACTAAGTGTACGGGCGCGTCACTATCCAGCAACGCCGAATCTCGATGGTACTACGCGATTCCGTACGAGGGCAAGTGCCCGTGTGAACTGGGAATCCGCCCGCTTACGATGTCCCTGTTGATTCTGGCGAGGTGTTCCTTCTGCCGCTTCACTAAAAATCGGTATCGCCATTCTAATTGTTCCAATCGGTGCAGTTCACCTTCTGCTTTCTGTCGAATTTCTCGGGCTGGTTTCCGGCCCGGCTCCCTCTTGATGAGAATACCAGGGAGCTCGACATCCGTTGTCGACCCGTTGCCATTCCTGTTGGCCACTCGGGGGTACCATAGGTGGATATGGTATATCCCCGATCCCATAAGGCTTGCCTATATCTTCCGGCAAATCTAGTCGGTACTGTTAGCGTAGTGCGATCTACGTCTTCCCAATCACGGGTATAGGTGCCTGTTAAAAACCATATTAAGGGTTATCAGTCTAAATCGATTTCTTTCCTGACGATGATTAACATAAACTTATAATGGGAGTTTTAGAATAAATTTAGCCAAATTCTTAAATCAAACTCAGAGTTATGCAAATCCGATTTATTTTATAAAAACTAATCGTTTATGTTTAACCACAACATTTATTTAAATTAAATATATTCATTTTGAAAATTATACTTAGGTGATAATGATTTAAAATTCTTAATAGGGTCATCATAATGGTAATTTAATATTGATCTTCCAATTATTATAATAGAAAAAATTCACTAATTCTAGTAGTCTATTTATAGCAAAACGAAATGCAATCAAATAATTCCAATGCATCAAGAGTCATAATAATAATATTCTATTACCTAATGCTAAACCCTAATAACAAAGTAAGATTGGATCGTATTAAATAATCAAAATTACCTCAAAGGAGGATTTAGGTACTATATCATTTAAATCGACAAGATAAATTAATTTAAATATTTACGTGAACATATCTAATTGGAAATTTTAATTCCAGAAAAAAGATTCATGCATATCTGAGGACACTGTTGGATAATTTGGGATTAAATCAACGCATTTCCTCCACGTTACTCAGTGGTTCGCTCTTATTCTAGAATCTTGCCCCGAGCAAAGAATGATCGTCACGGGATAATGAGGTTCACGATTACTTTATCTGGTGGGAGCGACGTGACTATAGAGATTTCTTACAACTCGTCGGTAACTTTAGTTGTTTTAGAGATTTGGTGATTAGTTAATTTAGGCCTAGAAGTACTTTGAAGCGTTGAGGCGCAATTTTTTAATTGTACGAACACCAAAAAAGGAACAGTAATATAACAATTATAACTTAAATTTTATTGAGTATCAAAACGTAGCTGGGATAGTCCTACTTGGCATGTAATTGTCTGCAGGAGGGTGGCTTCGACCGTAACCAAAAACTGCGTGGGTTCGATGGTTGTGCGCTTCAGGCATTTGTCGATCCGGATCCTCGATCAGAGCATTTTCCTTCGTTTTCGTTCGCATAGCTTCACTAGATGAAGTTGTTGCCATTGTAAGTTTTCAATAAACTATTCGATTGTATATAACTCCATTGACTATTTATACTCATGGCGTCAGTGGGTGTGTACTGCCACGTGGATCATAAAAATTCCGTCGCTTAATAATGATTGGTTGAAAACATTCTCGTCTGTTTCAACTCTACTATCGATTGGAGAGGGGACGGAATTTTCAACACACAAACAAGTAATAGTTAGATTTTTCTATCCAGCAATCGATTAATTTCTATCAACTTTCTAGAATGGTCGGCGTGTTTCATTTCGGAGATTAGTATATTATGGGGAATTTTAGAAATTTTGTTTTGCCGGAATCGACAATTGGATCAGTTTTTAGCCTCCCACAGAACGAGTTGCCGTTCGACTAAGATGAACTATTTTGGTGGGGCCTTTGCTAGACATCGTCTGAAAATGAGGACTGAACTTTTAGGCGGGATTTTTTTGTCAGAAAACACTAGCTGTGGTATTTCACAAAGTAAGTATGATTTTCCATCTTTCCACCTTAATAGTTCCTAGGAAGTCGAAGGGGTATCTGTCAATCACATTCGGGTCTATTGGATTGTTTTCGCAGACGCCATCATGGGTCGGATTTACTTTGCTGAATTATTTTCCTGTGGACTAATTATTTTATTTAATGAATATTAATTGGATTATTTACCATTGTTAATTTTTGGTGCTTCTGCTTAATTTTTATATCTAATTGGTGATTTTGGATGAGTAGATGTTGGTGGAATTATGATTAAGGGCTTTCGTAGCTAACTTGTGGAAGTTGTCTGTGGGAACATTGTCCATCTAAGACTATTCTCGCATCCGAAAATTACAGGTCATACTCTTTCCATTTTTTTGTAGCGGTAGTCCACTTATGTTTAGTAATCATGGGCGACAGATGTTTTGGAAATATAGATGATTGGGTATCTTTGTGTCCATAACAGCTAGTAATTAACGCATGAATTAACGCCGTTAGAGTTTACTCTTTTTATCATAATTGGTGGTACTTTGGGTCGAGTTTTTTCGGTTTTATGGTCGTGTTCCATCATTAACAATGTTTTATATAGGGATTAATTTAGTTCTGCCATTTTATTTACTCTATTATCGATCCATGATATTTCTGGACTTAAATTTTTGCCTTATTCCCAGAATGTTTATAGATTTTCGCTCGGCTCTCGTCATATTATTTAATTAGTTAAAGAGTTATACTGGAACTTTGTAATAATTCTCTGGATAAGTGACGATTTTGGGGATTTTAGTTTAGCTTTAGTTCCAAATTATTGAAATTTCTATAAGTTTATTATTAGTTTATATTTATTTTACCAAATTAATAATGATTGATTATTTGAAATTTGTTGCATCGATTTCCGCATGTCCCGTTCCCTTTATCCTCAAGTTGATATTAGGACATTTTATGTTGATATTAGATTTTAAGAGTGTCCACTGGACTACTCTGTGTTAATATTTTAGCCGTTGAGTAATGAGATTTTAGGTCGATTTTTCGGGAGTAGGTCAAAAGGTAGGCAACCAAAAGATTGCCTCCTGATCTCCCTGCTGCCCCTATGGAAGTGAATGATTTGACGTTCGAGTCCGTCGTTACCCACGGCGAGATCTCTCACAGGCACGAGCTGTTGGCGGACTTACACCGCACTTACACTGCTTGACTATTTATGTAATATTTTAATAGCTTGTCGGTGTGTGGCTGTGGGCCGGAAAAATTTCGACATGATAAATAAGTTAGTACTTATATATATTTATTTAATCAGTAATAATATCATTTTTGACATCTCTTTCATCTAATTCACATTCATCAGCAAGTCATTCTTGCTTACTTTTTAATCAAACAAATAATATTGCTGGTTATTCAAATCGATTCAGTGGTTGCTTCGAGTGTTCGAGTGTTCGAGTGAGTTTGTTAGTTTTAGTTGAGTTGCGTTAGTGTTGAGTTGAGTTAAAATTATGTGAAAATGAATCGGTATACATACCTATTCTGTGACCCTAACCTTGCGTGTTAAATTTGATGTAGTAAAACAAAATATGACCTTGAGAATTTCTTTGTATTTTCTAACTTTAATTTCTTTATTTTTGATTTATTTTGACAATTTATTCTTTTAACAAATAATTGAATTATTTCTAATTCAAATTATTTAATTTTAGTTCTAACTTGAATGAACTTTTGTTTCTTTAAGTAAACTGTCAATTTTCGGTCAAATTTTTGTGTTTTCGTGTTATTTCTATGTTTGTTTCGTGCGGATCTTGTTGCGTTCTGTTAATATTTTTATTTATTTTTATGTTTTATATTTTAATTATTTCTTTCTCATATTTTTGCATGGTTAATTGATGTTTTAGGGGTCTGATTTTAAATCGGCGTGCTGTGTTTACGTGCTATTACCGATTCATTTAAACAAAGTTGTGTTTTGGCCATACAATATGGATCTAAATAAATTCCACTTGCTGTTTTTGTATCTGTTGTTGGTTTTGTTATTTCAGATTTAATCTTCTCAATCTCTGCATCTAATTTCTTTGATTCTTTATAATTTTTAACAGCAGTTGATATTCCACCTGCTGCTCCTGCTGAAGTCTGTAATTCCTCCAAATATTAAAGGTAATAAAGCAGCCAAAGGTAAAATTCCACCACTATGTTTGCCCTCAATCTGTTTAATTTCTGCAATTTTCTTTTTACCAATGTATGATTTTTTGCCATCATATTCAATACTTGTTGGTTTATTTTTTTTATTATTTTTCTTATTTTTTTTCTAAATTCTCAAAAGTCTGTGTATCAATAATTTCATCAACCATTTTTAATAGAAATTATTAAAAAATGGTTTTTTGGAGTTCATTTTGATAAAATTTACCTAGAATCTCTTCACCGGTTAAATCTTTAATTCCACAAGTTATTGTTTTTGTATTATTAATTTTTGAAATGACAAAAATTTCTTTAGACCATTTATGTGTTGAACCTTTTTCAAATTTATTTTTCCATATGAATATTCGAACTCGATCGCCAATATTAAATTTTTGTTTTTCTTGTAAATCTTTAAACGAAGTCGACCAGGGGTCTCCATTAGCATAATTATTTTAATGGGTAATCTCTTTGATTAGATCAGGATTCTCACTTGCTTCTGTTGGTGAAACTCCTATTGTTCTATGAATTTTATTATTATATTTAATTATTAATTCTGTTATCTATCCAAATTCTATTTCCTTGTTATGTAAATTTTATACATCCAATTTTTCAATGTTCTATTAAATCTTTCAATTATAGGATTATGTGAACCATAATTTAATCTATCATCAGGTGAATTAAAAGTTGAATAAATTTCATTATTATTTTCTTGTCTGAATTCTTCAAATATTTTATTATAAAACTCTTTACCATTATCAACATATAATTTTTTAGGAATTATATTTGGGGTTTCTTCAAATAAAAACTCGAATCCTTCTTTAATTGAATTTGCTGTTTTGGATTTTAATGGTAAAGCTCAAGCATATCGAGTATACAAATCAATAACTGTTAGAATATATCTATAATTTTTTTTTATTTTTAGGATTTACAGTTTTAATTTAATCTGCTGACCAAATATCATCTTTATTGAATCCTTTTATTTTTAAATATTTTTTAGGTTTTCTATATTTTTTATGCAACTCTGTTGCAAGAACCTCTCGGTGATGTAGTCCATTCGCCAAAGTAGTATTTTGATTGTCTGAGTTTGTTGGTATTTCTTCAAAGACAGTCGCTTGCACTCCTCCCAATGCGATCTTTGTTTTCATTGCTATTTTTCCTATTGCTCTTGAAAATCTTTCAGAAAATGTTGGATTTTGAATATCATTTAAATCTTGAATCAAATCAATATCTGCTTTTTGAAGAGAACGAATATGTTCTTGACGATACGCTATGTCATGTTTTAATGCTACTTGATCAACTCTATTTATTGGTTCTTCTCCAGGATTAGGATTATCATTTTCATCAAGTCTTATATCTAAACAAGTTCCTGGCGGAACATCTCTCAAGTTTCCAAGAGAGTCGGACTATATCTTAAGGAATCATTAAAGCTGATTAGACTTTTCATCCCCGCCAACGTTTAGTCTCTAAACAATCTCCATATTCTAATCATAACGAACTTGGGAGACGTGCTGCGGATTGTCCATCTATTCGTTTTCGTTTTTACCATTGGGATCGGTCATTACCCGAGCTCCTTCATTAAATTTCTCTAATGAAGTGGTAGAAAAAGACTTTAGGAGTTTCCCGCAATTTGAAGGTGTTGCATTTACTAAATTCATAAAATAATGAGATTTAATTTCTTGTAATAAATATTCTTTTAAAATAATTTTATTCGATTTTGATAAATTCTTTTTTGCTTTTAAACGTCTTAAATTTATCCAATTAAAACATATTTTTATTTGTTCTTCATCTTCAAAATTAAAACTAGAAACTGGTAATGTGTGACCTATATGCCAATAAGAACCTTGAAAATCCCAAGTCATTCCATCATAAAATTGAAATTCAATCCATTGATGAAAATCATTTATTGAGAATCCTAAATACTTCATTAATGTTCGACTTTCTTTGTTTTGTTTTAATGCTCCTCTAATACTCCCATATAAATGATGAGTTAATTCAAGTTTAGGATTTTCTGGAGTAGTCGGGTAGCCTTTGTGCTGGGAAATCTTAAAACCACACTACTTGTGTAATTCGTTAGAAATCGAATTGAAAATAAATATTAGATTAATCAACTTATTAAAACTGCAAAGAGCTCTACATTCAAAAAAAGGCATTGTTAACGTTATAAAATTAAGGATAAAGTAAAACAATTATTGATTCTACTCTTCAGAAATCCAAATCATGTCATTTAATTTTTTTCGAAATATTCGATTATAAATAATAATAAATTTAATATAATAATGATCAAAATAAGAATATAATTTGTGTGGCACAGTGACGCTCCCTATTAATGATTATTAAAGAGATATTCTATAGCAGTGTTTCTCAACCAAAAACGTGCCGCGGACCAGTAAACAATTAAAATTTTTATCGCGGACCACTAATACTAATTGTTTATTACATTGGACCGTCTTTTGCTGTCCGCTCTTTTATTATCTCATTAATTTCCTATTGATGAGAATAATAATTATATTAATCGATAAATCAATTGAACTTTATTATCAACAGATTTATCAAGAATGAATTTAATGATTTTGTCTGAATTCCTGTTGATTGCCATCTCCAGCACATTCAATCCAGTCTAAATTTCAATTAGAAACCAATCAAAATATCTCAAATTTACATAAATATTCTGTCTAATGAAATCGCAGTATGTAAACAATTTTTCAATTTCGATTTGGATTTATTCAAATTGATTAATAATCAAATAAATCACACTTTCTCCATATTAGTCAATAATTCCACACAGCAAACATGATTATATCGCTTTTCAAAATCCAGTGGAATCTTTCCATTCTAGAATAAATAACGCAGTAAAAATAATCAGTCCACTCATATAAAATCAAAATATTAAAATTTCAGCAAAGAAACTTTAATTTAAATATCTATTTTCATATTTTAAAATACAAAACTTTAATTTCTCAGACTCTCTCTTATCATAAAGTTTACTGTAGAACCCTGAAATTTTTTTAACAGTAGCCATTAAAATTAAATAAAACATCAAATAAAACAAATTAAAAATAAAACAATTAATAATTAAAACAATATTAATAAAATAAAAAGAAAGCCGACTGAAGCAGACAGAAACACATTCAATAGATAAAAACGCCAAAACCTTGCAAAGGAAGGTTTAGAAAAACCATAAGCGGAAGCGGCGACCAAAAAATAATTAATTTTAATGGTCAAATAGAAAAATGACCTAAAAATTATAATAGTAAACATTTTCGAAAAAAATAAATAATATAAAAAAAAAGAGAAAAATGGGGTAAAAATTATGAAAATATCAGAAATTAATTAAAATAATTAAAAACCTCTCAAAATGGCCAAAAAGCTCTATTGGTCGCACACACACTCAAAACAACTATATATACGGCAGCCCAATTCATAAATTTTAACCTTACAAAACCTTACAAAACTCAAAACATAAAATTTAGAATTCTAAGGATGTTTTTGTATTGTGTATATATTTAATACATTTTTACGTTAAATTTCTATGATGTTTTCTTAAATTCTATTCTGGATGGTCACGGAATCTTTTAATGAATTTCCAGGAAGTCGAATGGGGGTCTACTAGCTTGTTCAGTTTAGCCGGTGGTAGTGCTGTTCAGACTATTCTGGGTCCTTTGGTGATCGCGTCGTGTTCTGGCCACCGTGCACAGGTCCTGTTTCATAGGTCACCATTGTACTACCAATCTAAATTTAGCATTAACTAGAGGGGCTTTTGGCGACAGTGATCACAGGGTGGCATTAATCAACAGACCCAGTACGTTAGACAATCGAACCTACGAAAACACATGTAGGTAATGATTAATCTAGAAGTAAAGTTAGAGACGGATAGGTGATTTTACCAGTGATAGTTGATCGGAAATAGTTGATGTAGTTTGGCAACTGCGATTCCGTGAATACTCTCATTTTCAATTAGCGGTATTTCACTTAAATATACGATATGGATAGTGTATTTTTCCTTTCAACAACGAATAGTGATAGAATTTACTTTAGTTAACATATTTTCTGATATCAAAATTAAGTACACTGACAAGGGCATTCACTAAAGCCGAACTCCAGATACTCTTCTCAACCATCAACTGGCGCAAGAGATCAACATAATTCCCAGCCAACACGTGTCTCACGATAATCCTAACGGGTCTCTATTTACGTTGAAATCTCAAATCACACCGGTGCACGCTACAATGACTATCCCACCTCCGAAAGTTCGTAATCCCAACCACAAGCCGAATAAAAATCGTAGACGGCGCGAAGGACGACGAGCTGAACCTGAAATCATTTGAGAAACCTGCACAGCGAGAGACGGATTCCGTAACAGGCCAATCATTATCTGCACATTATCAAATACCGAAACGCAAATGGATATTGCGGTACGGATTCTGATTATAGCTCGGCAAACTAAACCAGAAGCGCCAGATTGAAAGCAATTTCTGACTGTTTTTGAAATGATATCAATAAAAATTGATAAAAATAAATGGCGATCATTCGGCGAGATATCTGGACCGACTGCAGCCGGAAGGCCTATTAGTCACCAGTGACCGCGGGCAGGTGGGACAAATGTGATATTTCTATGCTTTGATACTGCCAGCCAATCAAATGCCGGCAGCACAATCAATTAGTGCAGCTCGCTCAATTAGCTAATGGAAATGTATTTCTACTCTCCAATTTTTATTATAAATTCACAACTTGATTGGAAATATTGAATCAAATAATTTATAATTTTAACAAAAAGTTATGCTTACGTTGGTTTTAGAATGGATTCGGCATTTTCGACGCAGCAATAATTTCAATATTTCTGAATGCCCTCCCAGCTTGCGCAATGAATCTGTCTCCATTCCTGTAATTTATTTATTATTGATTATTTACTGATTTGCTCTCATATTCAATATTGCAAGTGCAGTCAAGCAATAATTTCAATATTTTTGAATGCCCATTACTGATTGCCCAATGAATCGGTCTCCATTCCTACGATTTATTTATTATCAATTTACTTGGTATTAATTATTTACCCATCTGTCCTAACAACATGACAATCGCAACAAATCCTTTACGACATGCGATATGAATTGGAAAATTGCCCTAAAATCAGAAATATTAACTCAATAAATTAACATTGTCAACCAATCGGATATCATTATCAACAATTTTATCTGCAAATTCTCTTTTCAAATTATTCCTGACTCCCTCCGCATTGCCTTTGATCAAGTGCTCCTTGAAACATTGAAAATCTCTACAATGCAAATTTTCCTACTGTTATGAAATTAACAAAATCTCACCCCATCTAGATAAATATAACTTATATCTTCTGATTATAATAAAAAAAACTTATAATAGTTAATCATAATAATATATAAAATAATCAAATATTAATTTTTAAATAAATAATTAAATAAATTTGGCAACGATTTAATTAAAAGATAACGCCAATAAAAAACTTTTCGTACGATATATTTCGACAGCATAATTATCATCTTCAGGTACACAAAACCAACTAAAAATATTATGAATTAACATTTATTTTAAACAAATTATTTTTTATTAATTTAATTTTGTAATAAATAAATATTTATAAAATATATTCAAATTACTTTTAATTAATTTCAAATTTCATTTATATTATAACTTTTTAAAAAAATTAATGTAATTTAAAATTTCAATTATTTTAATAATATTAAAAAAAAGTTTTTTTTAAAAAACAATACATAAACATGATTTAACATACGTAAACTATTTAAATACATTCAAAACATTCTTAGTCACAGCACTTTGCACATTAATCTTTGGATCCAATGACCTTATCAACAATGCTTCACAAATCACGCGTTCCCAATAATTATTAAAATTTTTCAACAAAATTCTAAAATCAGACATTCCTATTTTACTTTTACAGCCTCTATTGTGCTCACTAATATTGGTCAAACCCTTCAATCGACAATGCTCTAGAACTCGAGTACAGAGATGACGGGAAGTCTCTCTAATGTATGTGGCATTACACTCATTACATGTAAATTGATAAACGTGATCAGAACACAATCCAACCGGAGTTTTTGATTTATTAATAAACATATTGCGTACCTTACACGAATTAGAGACGATCTTATACTCTAAATTACCCATCTGTTTACTTAACTTCCTTTTATAATTTGTAAAACCTTCAGAGTACGGCAATACTAACACATATTTAGGCTCAATTTTTTTATATCCATTTTTACTATTATTTAGATCAACACTCAATTCACACTCATTTGACAATTACACTCAGACTTTCCAAAACATGGATCCTTAGGATTTTTAATCAATTTATCAACAGTAAGTTTTATCATCAACAATAAAAATGATTTAGAATATCCATTCTTTATCAACAACTCAACCAATTTATCAACATTTTTTACCGAATTAGCAAAAGTAGAAGATAAAGACCATGAACGATAAATCAATCCTTTCACCATATTTCTCTTAAACGTAAAATTTACAAAAGCTTTCTGGAGAAGTATAAAGACCAGTATCAGTTGGGTTTCTATAAATCTCTGTCTCATAATGTTTATCTTTACGTTGAATTAAAAAATCTAAAAACGCAATTGATGACTTTCTCTCCGTTTCACATGTGAATACAATGTTCTTATGTAAACTATTCATAAAATGCAAAAAAGGTTCTACATGTTTCTGATTTTCAAATATAAGAAAAATATCATCCACATACCTTTTATAAACAAAAGGTTTTTCAAATTGGAAAGAAGCAATTTTCTTTTCCAAACTAGTCAAAAATATTGATGCCATCGTTGGTGCTAAAGGGGAACCCATAGCGACTCCATCTATTTGTTGATACCAATCATTATTGAAAAGAAAAGTGACATTTGAAGTAGCAAATTCAAGAAGTTTACGAAATGCTCTTCTATCCAACATGTTATGTTCAGAATTATTTTCATCGCACAACGCACAGCATAAGTCAATTGTATCAACCAGTGGTACATTCGTAAACAAGCTACAAACATCAAACGAAACCATAACATCATTCATACTTCGTTTTTGTAACTTTGCAATACAAGACACAAACTCAAAGCTATCCTTACATTCAAACTCTGATCGCATTAACTCAGACCTTCCAAAACATGGATCCTTAGGATTTTTAATCAATTTATCAACAGTCTCTTTTATCATCAACATTAAAAATGATTTAGAATATCCATTCTTTATCCATTCTTTCCAATTTGAAAAACCTTTTGTGTATAAAAGGTATGTGGATGATATTTTTCTTGTATTTGAAAATCAGAAACATGTAGAGCCGTTTTTGCATTTTATGAATAGTTTACATAAGAACATTGTATTCACATGTGAAACGGAGAGAAAGTCATCAATTGCGTTTTTAGATTTTTTAATTCAACGTAAAGATAAACATTATGAGACAGAGATTTATAGAAACCCAACTGATACTGGTCTTTATACTTCTCCAGAAAGCTTTTGTAAATTTTACGTTTAAGAGAAATATGGTGAAAGGATTGATTTATCGTTCATGGTCTTTATCTTCTACTTTTGCTAATTCGGTAAAAAATGTTGATAAATTGGTTGAGTTGTTGATAAAGAATGGATATTCTAAATCATTTTTATTGTTGATGATAAAACTTACTGTTGATAAATTGATTAAAAATCCTAAGGATCCATGTTTTGGAAAGTCTGAGTGTAATTGTCAAATGAGTGTGAATTGAATATTGATCTAAATAATAGTAAAAATGGATATAAAAAAATTGAGCCTAAATATGTGTTAGTATTGCCGTACTCTGAAGGTTTTACAAATTATAAAAGGAAGTTAAGTAAACAGAAGTTAAGTAAACTTCTTTTCTACTAACTCACATTCGCTATTGAGCAACGCTGGAAATGAACTAAAATCAGTGAGTGCCTTAACGACTGGTGTTTCGCAAACGGCTGTTAGAAAGCCTGTGTTTGCTTTTGTCTTTCTCCTATCCGTTGGACGTTTACTTAAAATCACACAATTATTTGTTCTGTAAGATCTTTTCTTTTAATACCAATCCCACTAAAAGGTGAAAAAGCCATTTTCATGATTATCTGATATTTCCGTCAAAATTATATTTAATTAAATGTTAATTTAATTTTAATTTCACTATTCTTGATTCCTTTCCAGTCCCCTCATTACTTTCTGACATATATATGCATACGGCTTCTACTATCCTATATCATCAAAGATAGGTCAGATGCACTTCATACATTCATACTCATCATCACTCCGTTGTTTTTTGGTTATATTTTATCCTTGTGTAAACGCAATCATAAGTCAAATAATCGTTATCCATGTAATTAATTTTTAATTAATTTTAATTAATGTGGCTTCTAGCCCAACACATACGACGTTGTAGAGAGTTTAATTCTATGTCAATCAACGAAAAGTATTTTGAAACTAACGTAAAGAAGACTGGATAAAAGGCTATTTGTAAAAATTGATAATAGCCAGAAAGTTGAAATATAATATTTTGGAGAATTTTAATTCACTCATAAATCCAGAATTTTATTTCAAAATACTAAAACTTTAAATTGCACGTTTCAAAATCGGCTCCAAAATATCAAATATTTAAAAAACACACAAATACTCTTACAAATAACAATTGAATAAGTTCAAACAAATAAATATCAAATAAATATTGAATTTTTTTAAAAATAATAATAAAATTATTTTTACTTATTTTGGGTCTCGTGTCCTAGGTGAGATTAAATTATGAGTATATAATATTATAATTAAAATTATTATTATAATCATCATTTTATTATTAATATTATTATTTATTATTAGTTTTATTAATATGATATAATTTAGGTATCATTAATAAACGTAAATCAAAAGGCGCAAAAATAATTTTATATTTCCTTAAAATTACATTTTAATAATTTTACGTTTATATAAACAAATAACTTTTTTGAACTCAAATGTGGAAATACAAAAATGCAATTTAGCCTATACGCAAGGACATCCCAATCTGCGACACTTTGGCCGGCATTTTTTATTTTCATATTTCTCTTGTTCATCTGTTCAAGACCGATAAAAATTATTATATAATTTTATAATTATTCATACTTTTGTCACCGGCGCTTTTCACATCTTCCGCAAATTTTTCATTTAATTCTTCTAGATCTAATGAGACCAATGATAAAATTAATTATAATAAATTTAATAACTGGAATATTTATGATAATATTTATAATACTTCTAATGAATTATAAATAACTTTCATCATAAACTAATTAATTTTTATTAAATTATCAATCATAAAATTACTTTCTATATTAACAGCTTGCCCTCCATTTCCCTGCTGCAGGGGGGCCCCGAAAACCTCACCAAGTGCAACTAGACCCAAAATAAGTAGAAATAATTTCATGATTATATTAATACGATTTCACCTCGGTATTTATACTCGCCTTTATCCAACCCACAGCTAAATGGAAAGGTAGGCAGTCAAAGCCTTTGTTCGTTTGAACTTATTCATTTGTTAACATTTAGCGTAGGAAATTTTTATTTTATAAATGCTTTCTTCAATTATATCTGTTTGCTCAATGATGAGTTCAATTGTTGTTATATTTTATTATTTTATATTTTAATTAAATATTTTATCAATCAATTTCAAAAAAACATTTCTTTCTTATTCGAAATATTTCTTGTTGTGTTCTTATGATAAAATTATCAGATGCACAAGAAAATGACCGGCAAATTCATGAATCATTTATTAATATTTTTAATTATACTATTAATAAATAGAAATAATAAATTACTTTATATTATTTTTTAATATATATGAAAATGTCGTAATCAACAATTTATCATTTACTTTACTTTTCAACGATTCATCTTTGCATTATATTTAATAATTGTATTTAATCAATTTCCTATGGTAAGTTCCTAAACAAATTATTGTGAGAGAAATAAAAAATCAATAAAAAAATTAAATTTAAAAACAAAAGATTTGAAATCAATTGATTCAAGAGATTCATAGATGCAGGTGAACAATTCGACTCTGAAGTTTTGTTTTACCTTTTGTATTTCAGGTCGAAGCCCTTCATATTTCTCCCGTGTCAACCAATAGAATAGTCTTTATCTCAGTATTGATAATGACAAGATCAATGCGTGAATTTGAAGTTGGAACTAGAGAACACTTGTGATTGACGACCACAAAAAGTTCAGGATTTTTTTTTCAGGATTATTTACCGACGAACTCATTAATCAAGGGGCACCGAGCTGAACGTCAGCTTAATGTGTTTCTCGGCATTAGTGAAACGGCCAATAAATTGTTGGAAATGGAAAATTGCTTTTCAGTAGTAATCCAGATTAATGGGAATCCAAAAACTATAAAAGCAACTGACAACAAAATAAGTTGCCAATTGGTTGGAGCGCGAATATAATGAGTCGAAGGAAACGAATGAATAGCAGTAAATCGATAAAGTGAATCAGATTGCAGTTGAACTTACATCGTGATACCCTTAAGGTGTATACGATAAATTAATTATTGTGTATCGTCATGAATATTTGTCAATAAATATTTCTTTGTTTGGGATTTTTGTCTTATTGATTATTGAACACGAGGAGTCGGATCGAGAGACCTATTCATCGACGAATATTAAATATCCCACTGTTTCCAATACTACTCCTCGAAGAACCTTCGTTTCCTAGTTCCCTGCTGCCGATGGAAGGTCTTTCGCTTCTTAATACGATTTCGTTATTTCTGGGCGATCTTATCTCGTGAA
Source organism: Schmidtea mediterranea (assembly GCA_022537955.1). Classification (NCBI taxonomy): domain Eukaryota; kingdom Metazoa; phylum Platyhelminthes; order Tricladida; family Dugesiidae; genus Schmidtea; species Schmidtea mediterranea. Next base: position 7,657,738 of record CM039681.1, read on the forward strand.
ATTTTGAGAAAAAGAGTGAGAGTAGTCCTTTACATCGGTTCGTTAATTTAATTTTATTGAACATTCAATTAATTATCGTTAGATATCGCAAATTAACTCAAATCAAAAGAAAAGATTTAATGTTACAACACTACACTATTTACTATAATACTATTCTAAAACAGATGTCAATCAAGATAAATCATGGTTCGTTTACAAAAATGTCGAGGAGTAAATACATTCGGAACGATATTGGTCAATGAGGGATTCGGCCTAGCGATTTAGTCTTCCAAATCGATATATACCGGGAGACATCGTCGCTTTGGTCGCCTTGAGCTTGAACTTAACGAATTTGGGCTAGTTACTCCTTGGGCTGACGTAGAAGGTTCCTCGGGACGGGTGGTTGATGGCAATTGTCCCGTGAGAGCGGCGATTTCTTCGGGGGTAAGCAGTAGACTCTCTAAGGCTCGGCTCACATCGGGTAATTTTATTTCGTCGGCTACCAGATCGATATACTCAAGTGGCGGTGCTCGATTGATGGTTATCGTCGGAGCATATACGATGTCTGGGTCAGTCGTTGGCATTTCAAACTCGGTATAAGCTGGAGGTAGGTCATTTGTCCGGACTGGTACTAGGTTTCTCTCGTTTGCGCGTAACAAGTTCGCTTCCATCCGACGCCTCTCGCGACGTCGGCGATTCCGATTTGGCCGACTTCTCGGAGCATTAGTTTGATTTGTCGCCGTCGCGCTTACTGACGGTATAATTGGTGGCATTGATTCGCGATCATTGTTGAGACGTTGGGCGGGAATGATATCAATTTCCTTAGCCCAACTTCGACTCGATAGACGAGCTCGGAGTTTGTTTTCCGTGAAGATTTTGCGTAAGGCGACACTTTGTTCCGCAATAGTAATGCGTTGTCCTCTATTCTCTATGATCAAGTCATCTCAAGCTCTAGATAGGCGCGATATATTTTGAAATAAGCTCTTAGTGGTCTCCGGAGAGCTCCAGGTGTTTTTTTACCTTTTGGTATTTCTCTTGTAGTGTTGCAAATTCCCTTTTTACAGACTCTAATCGTTGAGATGTAGTTGTCGCAGAAGGTGACAGTCGCGGGATACGCGGTAAGCTTGATAAACCCGGCATTGTTTTGGAGGATGATAATATCGTTTTGAGAGAAACTATCAAAAGGGATAGTGAGAGTTTTCTTTTTCGAACTGTTGTGAGCTTCGGAGTCGGTACTGGTCGTGATGCTATCTACAATAGAAGAGAAATAGAACATTATTGGGACCATGAATGAGATTGTAGGTTTTCATCAGCGTTCTAGTGTGCGTTACATTAGGTAAATTTATTTGGGTCAGTAGGTATTTCGATGGACGAACACACTTAAGTATCACGGAGAATTTTCTAAGATCTTCATCGCTGGTTCTGCCTATTTAGGTGATATTATACAACTCTCGGATGTTAGAATTCGTCGTTCAAAGTAAATTCCACTATACGGTGATTTCTAGTAATATTCTTACGAAAAATTAGTCAATTTTGCCATTTAGAATTAAGTTGGCAAATAACCATCCCTCATCACGGAATTTTGATGGTATTATTATTTGAAATTTAATTTAATGAATAATAATTATTCACCATAAGGGTTACTGTTATTACTATTTAAAATTCATTTTAATAATATACTTTATTTCCCATAATATCTAATTATTTTCTAGTGAACATGTAATTTAATTATTTATGCCAATCTCCTATCGGATGAAGTTACACGGTTATCTGGAATTAACTTTAGTAAAGTCCATGATCAAAGTAGATCCCACCGTTCGGGAAAACTTCCGGTCGATTCGTAGTAACGTAAATTCGTGTCGAGGTCCATCATGATGAATGTCACATTTTTTCATAGACGGGTGGTAAACTAGGTTGATGAACAACTTCCTGCAAGTGTCGGCGTCGACTCGGTTTCCTCTCGACTTATGTAGGAAAATCCATTGGATGTTTTGTTATATTCTTGACACACGGAAATCTGATTTCAGCTTACTTATTGTGCCTGATCAATCTAGCCCTATGGTTCTCATACTATTCTTGGTCTTACCTCAATGGTCTATAGCTATTTCTTTGGAATTTCTAGTGCGTGGTTTGATGGACATCTCGGGGAAAAAACTCGGATGTCTAACAGCTTGTAGTTGGATATAACTTTATTCGTTTCTATGGCGTATCGTCATTTCGCAGCTATTCTGATGAACGATTTTCCCAGTTAAATCATGTACACATTATGAGTAATGGAATTGAATTCTGCACCAAAGAAAATTTGTACGAACAGGTAATAGTTATTAGATTTCATTGATTAAATTTAATAGTTCAAAAAATTTAATGCTAAATTTCTACACCTATTATCTTATCCGTACTACCCTTCGTCATATGATTCCGAGGTTGTGAAAACTTTTCCTACTAATCGTAAAACGATTGTTCTTGTTTCCCCTAACTGCAGTCGCACTTCCCTTATTTTAGATTTACTGCTTGCCTCGACCGACGTTTCCATCAGCCGTTGCAAGTCGTTTATCGATGCCCTACGGGGAGGGTCCTGTGCAATTTTGCCAGGCCCCGTCTTGGACAGACCAAGATTGCAGATAGGTTCGACCCGCGATCTCAACGAGGGAACTTAATCCTCCAGCCGGATCGCCGATCTGCCTATCCGCTAGCTATTTTTATACATATTATAGATAAGATTTTAAAGGGTTACCTCGGTATAAATAATATATATATAATGATTTAATATTAGACAATTTAAGCAAATGTAATTATTACGAACATCATAAAATTGTTAAATTAACTTATGAAACAAAAGAAATATACAACAACAAATTCATTACTCAATTGATTCGAATAATAATTTTCGTAAAAAGCTTGCAAAGGGTTTCTAAGTTTTTGTATAAAAGTAAAAATTAATGAAATTGGTCGCTACTTATCTACTATTTTCGTGCTTGTTTGCGACCAATAGGCTATTTTTCGCAATTTTTAGGGTTTTTAAATTGTTTTAATTATTTATAATTTTTTGTACAATTTTCTTTATTTTTTGATATTTTAATATTTCGTTATTGGGTTTCATTTTTATTATTATTTTCTACTATATTATTTTTAAGCTCCAATGTTTTATTCCCTGGTCGCCTCTTCTGCCTGTGTGTTTTCTAAACCTTATTTTGCAAGGTTTTGGCAGTTTGTTTTATTTTTCATATGTTTCTTTCTGCAGCTGTAGGCTTTTCGAGAATTTTAATTAATTATTTGTTTTATTTAATTTTTTGTTATGTTTTTAATTTGTTTTAGTTAATATATTTTTTTATTAATTTTTGATCTCTTCTTGCGGTGCGTGGGTGTGTGTAGCGACCATTTCATTAACCTTTTATTTTTATCATTTTTGTTTTAAAATTGGTTTGTAATAATTTTTGTTTTAATTTTGGCTCTAAGCCCAACACGGTGATGAAAAACAGACCAAGAGGACAAACAAAAACGGGCAAATCATCAACAGAAAAGAAAACAAAAGAACAAATGCAAATGGACCAGCTAACAACAAAACTAAATAAACTCAATCTAGTAACAAAGCAATAATAATAATAATAATAATAATAATAATAATAATAATAATAATAATAATAATAATAATAATAATAATAATAATAATAATAATAATAATAATAATAATAATAATAATAATAATAATAATAATAATAATAATAATAATAATAATAATAATAATAATAATAATAATAATAATAATAATAATAAATAATAATAATATAATAATAATAATAATAATAATAATAATAATAATAATATAATAATAATAATAATAATAATAATAATAATAATAATAATAATAATATAATAATAATAATAATAATAATAATAATAATAATATAATAATAATAATAATAATAATAATAATAATAATAATAATAATAATAATAATAATAATAATAATAATAATAATAATAATAATAATAATAATAATAATAATAATAATAATAATAATAATAATAATAATAATAATAATAATAATAATAATAATAATAATAATAATAATATAATAATAATAATAATAATAATAATAATAATAATAATAATATAATAATAATAATAATAATAATAATAATAATAATAATAATAAAATAATAATAATAATAATAATAATAATAATTAATAATAAAATAATAATAATAATAATAATAATAAATAATAATAATATAATAATAATAATAATAATAATAATAATAATAATAATAATAATAATATAATAATAATAATAATAATAATAATAATAATATAATAATAATAATAATATAATAATAATAAAAAAAAAAATAATAATAAAAAAAATAATAATAATAATAATAATAATAATAATAATAATAATAATAATAATAATAATAATAATAATAATAATAATAATAATAATAATATAATATAATAATAATAATAATAATAATAATAATAATAATAATAATAATAATAATAATAATAATAATAATAATAATAATAATATTAATAAAAGTAATAATAATAGTAATTTCGGCAATATCAACAAATGAAAAATAATCAAAATATTTTATCAAAAATTAAAGATATTATATTTTGTGTACACATTTCAATAAAAAATATTAAATAAATCAAAAATTAAAACAATTTAAACTTTAGTAATTAAATTGTAACTGACAATATCATTTGTCGAATCTAAATTGTCCGTAAAACCTTCGAATGAAAAGACACTGCAACTGGCTTGAGATTCGACAAATGGAGAATTTGACTTTTTATTCTTTTTATTATCCGAGGCAAGACCCAAAAGGCTCTTTTTATAATTATTGCTATTGTTTTTGTTATTGTTATTATTGCCCCTTAAACTTGCCGGATCCTCAGTGAAATGTGAAATAAACACATTCCGATTTTCTATGACATTGGTTTTGAGTTTTTTGCAATTTTTTAGATTTTCGTCATTATTATTATTATTTTTGACGAGTGAATTGTCACTGAGGGATTTTTTCAGTTTCGTTTTGGGTACAAGCTGCTGAGAACCTTTCAATAAGGATGATTTGTTTGATTTGATTATTATCACTGAAGGACTCGGTTTTGCCACCCGAAACAAACAGGGGCATTGTTTCTTAACGGCAATTTTAAACGTTTCATTAACAACTGAATAGACAATTGGATTGATGCAAGTGCTGGCGAAGGATAATGTTTGGCTGATGAATTTCACATATTGCATTCTGCGATTTTTCGGAAATCTCTTGGGATCCGTATAATACCAAACGTTGACTAGTTGAGTGGGCAACCAACAGACGCAATAAAGAGTCGACACCAGAATCACCATTTTTGTCACTCGGTTTCTTACCTGCCTTTTACGGATTTCTCTCGTAGAGCAAATATGTGGAGATAATAATTTAGGTTTCCCAACCGTGTCGGATTTCTCGTAATCCTATATTTATGTGTTTATTAATAATAAATAATAATAATAATAATAATAATAATAATAATAATAATAATAATAATAATAATAATAATAATAATAATAATAATAATAATAATAATAAAATAATAATAATAATAATAATAATAATAATTATTATCATTATAATTATAATAAAATGAGAATAAAAATTATAATAATAATATAATCATAATAAATAATAATAATAATTATAATAATAATAATTATATTCCTATATTAATTTCCATATTTGTAAAAAGAAAATCAAATTTAATATTTACTTGATTAACTTCGTTTCTCAATTTCCTCACGATCAAATAGTTCATCAGAATTATGCTCATAAATGGTAAAAGGTAAGTCAACAGAAATACCAAAATAAAATAAATAGTTCGGTTGTTCTGATTGGGAAATAAATCCTTGCATTTCTTAATGCTGTTTTGCTGTGGCCAATCTGTCTCAAGTGTTTTATTCAAAGTACCTTTTACTTTCGTTATATCTTCAACGCCGAAGTAGATAGCAACTGGAATGGAACAACATCCTCCTACTGAATGTCATTGAAGTAAAATAAATATTATTAATAATTTTGTGGTGTTTTATCTACATAATATAGAGCTATTGAAATATCTAGAGCAATATTATTTCTATAAACTAGTCAGTTTATCGAGTCTTACAAAGAAAAGAAACAGCCGTAGAAAAGCTCCAATATAACCAAAAGAGCGCGAAGACCTTTAGATGGAATGAAGATACCGCTCAACTTTAACAATTAATCGGATGCCGAGCCTCCTTGCTGTAATAATATGGTTTCCAATCCAAGTCAAATACCCATGCCTAATCCTAAACTAATGCATTTAAACAAACAATTCCCTAGTGGGAATACTCGATATAAGCTTTGTCGAAAATCTGCAAGTTTCTCAAATCCATTGACATAAAGTTCCATGAAAGTGCAGAGAGAAGAATTTGAAAAACGTCGACAAATGGTAAAATAAGTTAAACAAAAAACATTTTTATGATTTCAAAATGTTTAAAATGATTTGAGCTCATTCATTTTTTCCAAGTTTTTACAAAAAAATCTTCTCAAAGTCTTCAATAGAAAATTCATTTTCCAATCATTTCTACTGCAAATATTTCATTTCATTGCGTTTTACTGTTTGTCTTTTTTTTGCAATATTTTACATAAGAAAATTAAAAACGTAGAAAATTGAAAATGAATGAAAATAGCATTAGTAATATAATTTGTAAAATAAATTTTTATTAACTTTTTTTTTACATTTTTCATTTGATTTTATGTCTTGATTTTTTATTTACTTATTTATTTAAGGCATAAAATTAAATGAAAAATGTAAAAGAAAAAATTGTACAAATTAATGAAGAAAAAATAACATTATAACCGACCCAGTTATAATGTCTCAGTGATAACCACGCCCGGCCGTCATGCGTTGTCTAATAACATTATAACCGACCCAGTTATAATGTTTCAGTGATAACCACGCCCGGCCGCCATGCGTTGTCTAATAACATTATAACCGACCCAGTTATAATGTCTCAGTGATAACGACGACCGGCCGCCATGCGTTGTCTAATAACATTATAACCGACCCAGTTATAATGTCTCAGTGATAACCACGCCCGGCCGCCATGCGTTGTCTAATAACATTATAACCGACCCAGTTATAATGTCTCAGTGATAACGACGACCGGCCGACATGCGTTGCCTAATAACATTATAACCGACCCAGTTATAATGTCTCAGTGATAACCAGGCCCGTCCACCATGCGTTGTCTAATAACATTATAACCGACCCAGTTATAATGTCTCAGTGATAACCACGCCCGGCCGCCATGCGTTGTCTAATAACATTATAACCGACCCAGTTATAATGTTTCAGTGATAACCACGCCCGGCCGCCATGCGTTGTCTAATAACATTATAACCGACCCAGTTATAATGTCTCAGTGATAACCACGCCCGGCCGCCATGCGTTGTCTAATAACATTATAACCGACCCAGTTATAATGTCTCAGTGATAACCACGCCCGGCCGCCATGCGTTGTCTAATAACATTATAACCGACCCAGTTATAATGTCTCAGTGATAACGACGACCGGCCGCCATGCGTTGTCTAATAACATTATAACCGACCCAGTTATAATGTCTCAGTGATAACGACGACCGGCCGACATGCGTTGCCTAATAACATTATAACCGACCCAGTTATAATGTCTCAGTGATAACCAGGCCCGTCCACCATGCGTTGTCTAATAACATTATAACCGACCCAGTTATAATGTCTCAGTGATAACGACGACCGTCCGCCATGCGTTGCCTAATAACATTATAACCGACCCAGTTATAATGTCTCAGTGATAACCACGCCCGTCCACCATGCGTTGTCTAATAACATTATAACCGACCCAGTTATAATGTCTCAGTGATAACCACGCCCGGCCGACATGCGTTGCCTAATAACATTATAACCGACCCAGTTATAATGTCTCAGTGATAACCACGCCCGGCCGCCATGCGTTGTCTAATAACATTATAACCGACCCAGTTATAATGTCTCAGTGATAACGGCGACCGGCCGACATGCGTTGCCTAATAACATTATAACCGACCCAGTTATAATGTCTCAGTGATAACCACGCCCGTCCACCATGCGTTGTCTAATAACATTATAACCGACCCAGTTATAATGTCTCAGTGATAACCACGCCCGGCCGCCAAGCGTTGTCTAATAATATTATATTTTGTTTCATATTGGTTTTAGTGATAAAAAGTTTTCTGAAAATGCACAAACAAATAAACAAACAAACAAAAATATTCTCCTTAATATTTTACTGAAGGAATAATCTCTAGGAAATTTGAGAATAATTCATTAAATCCTGGAACATGTTGACAAATGAAAATATAATTTTTCTTTAAAAAATAATAATAATACTAAACTCAATTTACTAAAATAAGTGGATAAAGTAAATAAAAAAGATTTAGAGAGAGCGCTAACATTTGTTAAATGGCTCATGTGTGAGTTCTCTGGACTAGAGAACAATTAAGCTCTTCACCATTCAGACAGAAAGGTCTATAAAGGTCTTTCTATCATAATTTATCCGGAATTAGGAGAATGTAGAAGTCATAATATTCAAACATAATTGACAAATACTTAATTGACGCTTGAATTAAATTGGACAAATGAAATTAAAGCAAGGAAATAAATGTGTTCAAATCAATATTGGTCAATAACAAATGTGCAATGCATTTCCCTGGATCAAGAAGCCTATCAAATCATTCAAATCAAACAACTAAACACGCAATACAATTAATAATAATATATCAATTATTCATTTCATTTAATTTTAAGAATAAATTAATAATACTATTTTTTATGATCATAATTGTTTGTTTTAATAATATTATTAAATTATTGTTACGAACCCCATAAATTAAAAAGAATAAAATAATTACAAATAAATTAACTAAAAAATCATTATTGATATTGTTTAAATTACAAATAAACTATTTATAAATTCATATTTCACATTTATAAATCAAAATATTGAAATTCAAAAATCATGAATAAAATTTACAAATCATTAAAATTAAAATTTCACCAAACATATAATCTCAATTAAACACTCCAACAATTGCGGCTAATTTTAATAAAAATAATAAAAATAATAGTAACAATAATAATAAAAATTAATAATAATTATAAATCATAATAAAAATAATAATAATGAATAATATTAATAATACTAAAATTATAATAATAGATCAAATAAAAAATATTACCAAAGTAGGTAAATAGTGACAATATTCATTTATCACATTTATAAATGAATATATTAAAATTCATAAATCATCAATAAAATTTAAAATTTACAAATCAATAAAATTAAAATTTCATTAAACATATAATCTCAATTTAAACCGTGCATTAATATTCACATCAAAACGCTCCGGCAAATGCGGTTCATTGTAATATCGAGTTTTCATCTATTTGTGTGACCTTGACTTTTACAGCATTAATTGTTTATTTAAAAATATCAAAAATTGAATTGTCAACTAGATTTAACACAAATTTATTAATGAAATAAAAACTTCATTAAAATATTTACATTTTTTAAATAAATTCAATAAAATTGAAAATTAAATATAGGAAATTGCTCCATGAATTTTGAGGCATGGCAGTGAATGTTGCAAATACAGATTTATTGTAGAAATTATATCCTCCCCAAAATCTACCGATGTCACTCCTAATGGATTTTACCTTTATTTATTATAGAAATTATTTGATATTAAATTGAATGGAGATTTTACTGTCGATTGCAATGACTTAGTTCTCTGATTTTTCATTTTGGTCTAGGTGCGATTTATATTTTAAAAAAAAAGTTAATTAGAATATTAAAACAATAAATTTTATTAAACCTTTTAGAGGAGATTCTTTTTAAACAAATATAAATCACATGTGGGTTTTCACTTAAACATCATTTATACAATATAATTCGACAGGCTCACTGTTGATATCAGGTAGAGATGATAAAAATTATATAGAATTATAAAATTTATAAAAAACCTTTTAATAAAAAATCAATATAAATTTTTAAATTTAAACAAATATTTATTTATTGAAAAACCCCAACTGTAAATTCTATAAAATAACATTTCACTATATATTTCGACCGTCTATCAGCCTTCTTCAGGCTAGAAATCACATTAAGAAAATCTAAATAAAAATAGGAAAATAGAAACAAATTAATAAATAATAATCGTATTCAACACAAATTACAAAATTTAATTTTAATTTTAAAAAAATATATAAAATTCAAACATTCATTCAATTAAAATATTTAATAAAATTTAAATAAAAAATTAATTAAATTTAAAATCGCAAAATATAAGTTTAAATTTAAAAATTATTTTTTACAAAACATCAAAAATTTTATACACAAAATTCACATTCAATTACTTAAATACATTCAAAATACATGTAGACTGAACATTTTAACATTTATTATAGGGTTTAAAGATTTTATCATCAACGCCTCAAAAGTTATTTTTTTCCAATAATTGCTCAGATTTTTTGCATTTATTAAATTTAGTAATTTTTACAATCTTATATAAAACTATTTTGCAAAGTTGATTTAAATTTATATTAATTATATTAATTATATTTATTATTTTTGATACTCAGCAGTTCCAATTAGTTGAGAGACTTTTGTGAATTTTTACTTTCAATTTTTTAGTTAAACGGTTTCTATTGTAATTGTCATAGTAAAATATCAGACAAATAGTTGTTTTTTGTTTTAAACGCAGAAAATAGAGAGTAATTTTAATATGAATGAAATGCTGTTTATATTGAACAACAACTTTTATCAGCTACAATAAAATATTATTTCGAAGAATTTGAAATATAACGAGAGAAAATAGTTCAAGAAAAGTTTAGGAAGTCCTGTAAAATCAGTAACATATTATAAGAAAAAGTGGAACTTGTTGTGCAAAATGTTGGAAAAAAACCTACACCATACTTTATAGCAACTGAAAGTGCCTACAAAACTTACTTCAAACAATGGGTTATTGTCTCATTGTCTTTCAATATTTCTGTGTTCAAATGATGGTCGGAAATTATGTACACTGATAAAACAAATTTGTTTAAATTTAAAACATCAAAACTTATCCTCAAAATAAGTTATTAAAATTTAGTAAATTTTCAGTGATTTAAATTACTTGATATATAGTTCATGCAATTATATAAGTAGGAGTATATATACTACTCTCTCCCGTCAAGGCCAATCTCACATTTCAAGGTCATATCACGTAATTGAATAAGTTCGTATTATGTAATGGGGTTAGGTAATTTGAGGTTAAGTTCATATAACGTAATCCCGGTTTAAAAAAATTGTTTAAATTGTTTTTTTGCCATTTAACAAAAATTAAATATTCACGTTCTGCAAGCTCATAGTATACTACTAATATAGTTCAAAACCTTATGTCACGGACATCCTATCCTATTGTTTCAGAAAATTAATTAAAAACATTTACACTCTAAATTCACCACGACTTCTCATTTTAGGGTTTGGTTTAATTTATTTACTGGCATTGCAACAGGACGTGTGGATTGTATATTGTAAATTGAATTCATTTATTGTAGGCTAGTTGAAATTATAAATCACCGCTTGCTTCTAATTCAAATGTTAGTTATAAAAGCATTTTTGAACTTTGCTACTAAAATATTTTAGTTTGTATTAATTTGTTAAAATAATATATTGAATGAATATATAATTTTTTTAATCAATAAATAAGTGTTTTGTTTTATATGGAAATATTTAGTTAAAGAATTTTATTATTAATATGTTGAAAAATTTCATATTCAATTTTAAATAAAAAAACATTATATATTTATCCTTAAATAATTCTAGACTCGCCCTCCACCGCCACTATGAAGTATCAACATTGCTCATTATTTGTGCAGGTTACGCAGCGTCTTTACATATAATATATCAATATTTCAACGGTATATTATTCTTTATTTCTGTTGAGAAAAAAATAAAGAATACATAATTTTCTAAAAGTCAATTCTAGAAACATTTACTTAAAGTTATCATAATTATGTATTCAACGTAAAAATATTTTTAAACAGTAATAATAATAATAATAATAATAATAATAATAATAATAATAATAATAATAATAATAATAATAATAATAATAATAATAATAATAATAATAATAATAATAATAATAATAATTAAATAATAAAAAAAATTTATAATAATAATAATAATAATAATAATAATAATAATAATAATAATAATAATAATAATAATAATAATAATAATAATAATAATAATAATAATAATAATAATAATAATAATAATAATAATAATAATAATAATAATAATAATAATAATAACAATAATAATAATAATAATAATAAAATAATTAAATAATAAAAAAAATTTATAATAATAATAATATTTGCATATTTATTATAATATTATTATAAAAAAGAAGCAATTTTAATTATTTTTTAAAAATTCCAAATTAATAATATTTTTAGTAATTTACCGGATTATTATAGCGATATTTTGAAAGTTTAGAGAAAAAACAAATAAAAAATATCCATAGACAAATTAAATAATTTATGAAAGAAAATAGTATGAATGACTTTAGAAAGACGTCTGAAAGCTGTGAATTTTATTAAAAATCCTATATTTTTATCTCGGTAAATAAAAAAGTCATTGGTTAGAATTTGTTATTCTTTATTTAAGATTCATTAATTTTAATCATTCAATTCTTAGGAAATCACATAAATTCAACACAGTTGTCTTGAAACAATTTTTACTGGTGACTCGGTTGGCCTCTACAAATACACTAATCTACACAAGAAATAATTAAACAAAATAAAAACAATTAGTAAACAGTTATAAATATTCCGAACTTAAATACATTGAAAAAAATAACGTAAAATATTTATTATAAAATAAATTCCTAAAATTTTCATTAAATCTAAAAGAAATAAAAATTTATATTTTTCTCAATATTTCAACAGAGCAATTAATAAATTAAAATTGAAATTAAAATAAATTTCACAAGTTTTCCGTAAATTAGTTTTAGTCAAACAAAGAAAAACTTTACATTAGCAATAAAAAGGAAATTGATGTTGACGTCAATTTCAATTCAATTTAGGTTTTATAAGGAAATTTTTTGTAGAATTATAGATAAATTATTAAATTACATTTTTTGTTTTTGTAATCACCGAAATATTAATTATAAAAATAATAATACAAAATAAAAATAATAATAATAAAAAGAAGATAATGAAAAAAAAGATAAACCTTTGCAGTGAAATATGTATTAATATAAATCAAGGAATTTCTGATTATTGGATAATGAATTGACTGATAAGGATTATTTTATAATCGAAATTTTTCCGAAGTAATCGATGCACTGAGTTTATGCAGAAAACAAGAAACCATTATTTAATATTGTTATTAATGTTTATTATTATTATTATTATTATTATTATTATTATTATTATTATTATTATTATTATTATTATTATTATTATTATTATTATTATTATTATTATTATTATTATTATTATTATTATTATTATTATTATTATTATTATTGTTATCGGCAATAATTTCGAAATTTAAATTGTTATAGTATAAAACTTTTGGAAGTTTGATTCAATAAAACAATTTTCTTAAGCGATTCCATCTGTAATGACACTTAGATTATCATTAATTATTTTACTAAATTTAATTTAATAAAATACTTACTAAAATAATTTGCTATTCTCATCTTTATGTTTTCACAGTCCAGCTCGTAACCAAGTGACTTTTTTAAAACAAAGTAAAATTCAGTCAATTCTATACTTATCTCAAAAATGAGTAGTAAAACAAATGAAAATTCTTTGCTGTAATTTTCCAGAAAAAATTCTCGATTTTATAGTACAAAATTCCTATTGAAACTTGCAGCAAAGGCTTATCATATATTTTACTGATTATTAGTGGGAATTGATGTTGCTATCAGGAAACCAATTTGTTCTATATTATCAATTTGAATTGTCATTTTCTTTTGCTGCTTGTCAAAAATCAAACCGAGCAACACGCTACGACAGACAACAACATTTTGAACAAAACTTAAATATTAAGAAACAAAATTTTATTTGTGTATTGTGAAAAACCGGCGAACAACAAAAGAAAATACATTCTAGAGGAGATCCTAAATAACATTTTATACATGATAAAACAAATGTGCAAACATTTAACATTTTACAGGAAATTGTAAACATTTCATTTTACAAACAAAATTTCAAAAATGGTTCCCGGAAATTTTTATTTATCACTCATCTCAAACGAAAATCAAGAAAAGCATAAAAATATTAGAATAAAATATAAAAAAAAATCATTAAGCTAATAAAAAAATTATTTAATAAATTTTTCGGATCATTTCATAAATATTTTAATAATTTAATAAATAATTTGTAGAATTTATTTCAAATTTTTCCAAATCTTCTATAAATTTTTAAATTTATTTTAATAATGACTATTTAGTCGGGAAATGTTAAGGAGATTTAAATTTATTATTTTCACCACTTTACTATATTTCCAAATATAAAGCCTCGGCAAAGAAAAGGATTATATTTTAAAATATGACATCAAAATGAACCAATAGAATAATAAATGTTAAACGGATAAAAAATAATACTTTCTGAATATAATTCCTTAATTTACTAAATACCAATTTGTATACAGTAGCCGGTTGGGGGGGGGGTAGGAGGGATTTATTAACACAATTTCATTTCAATATTGTCTTTTTTTAAATTTAGTTATTTTAGATTTTCTTAAATATTTGTTTTCTTGTTGAATTCAAATTATTCGTTTGAATATTTAATTGTAAAATTAAAATAAAATATCAATTCATCCCGTTTCAGAATTTTAGAAATTTAATAATTTAAATTAATATTTTTCATTTATTTATATAAATAAAAGTTAAAATATCACAGGATAACATTCTATAAACGCGTTCTTGATAAAAATTGTTTTTGTTGTGTTAAAAATATTATTATTTATCCTAAATCTCAAACATACCATTACAGAGTTGATTTTTATTTATTTGTTTAAATGAGATGATTTTTATTTACTTGTTTAAATAATAATATTTTAAATTATTTGTTTTAATGATGTGATTTTTATTTATTTGTTTAAATTGGCTAATTTTTATTTATTAGAATGAGGCTACTATTATTTATTTGTTTAAATAAGGTGATTTTTTTATTTATTTGTTTAATATTTTTTATTTATTTACATAAATTAAAGTTAAAATATCAACGGATAACATTCTACAAACGCTTTCTTCATAAAAATTGTTTTTGTTGGGTTATAAAAATATAATTATTTATTCTAAATCTCAAACATACCTTTACAGAGTTGTTTTTTATTTCTTTGTTTAAATTGGCTGATTTTTATTTATTCGATTGAATGATGTGATTATTATTTATTTGAATGAGGTTACTTTTATTTATTTGTTCAAATGAGGGGATTATTATTTATTTGTTTAATGTTTTTCATTTATTTGTATAAATTAAAGTTAAAATATCAAAGGATGACATTCTATAAACGATTTCTTGATAAAAATGTATTTTATTGTGTTAAGAAATACAATCATTTATTCTAACGACAAATCTCTAACACACTATTACAGAGCTCTATAAGGAATAACCTATTAAAATGGAGTTTATTGGATTACATCAAGCAAAGTTCAGATAATTTCCGCTATAATGCAAGTCTAAACATAAATCAAATTATTGGAATTTATTTTTTGTGAAAATTTAATGGATTTCAAACTTACTAATATAATTTAAAATTTATGCTTTTTTCGGGTTTCAGATTTTGTTTTTTTTCGACAGAAATATCTGAAAAATTAAATTAATTTTAGTTTTAATGATAAATCTTATGAAGTTACATCCTCATTTACTCAAAATTTCCTAGCAAAGACCTCAAAATTTAAATTAAAAAATTTCCGCCATTTTTCTTTCTAAAAATATCTCAAAAATGTCTATAAATTAATTTATTATAGAGGTTTTTTCAACTTCTGATGGCTACATGTTTAAAGTATACAGGCATGTTTTATTATAGGTTGTGTTAATGTGCAATATTTTATTTCTCTATCACTTTTTGTGTTTCTATAGTGTAAGGTTTGTTTCAGTGTCTATTTTACAAACAACCTCAAGGTGAGTTGGTGTGTTTATATGTTATAAATTTATTGATTTTCTTTTTATACCAACATTCCAACGCAAACATCAAAAATCCAAAATTATCTCTTATCTTGAAACTACGATTTGGTATATTATTACGAACTATGTCAAATTATGTATCGAGTATAATAATAATAACTATCAATAGAAGATTCTCATAAAAATAACTTCATTTGTTTCTTTTAATATGTTTTAACACAAAATTTTATCAAGAAATATTATTATATTCAACCAAAAAAGGCTGAACTTGCAGTAATTATTTAGCCCATTCGTACTCCATTTAAACCATCAAATAAAAAATCATTTCCATTTGAAAAGCTGTTTATTTTTTTTCATCGGGGAAAGAGTGAAAAGACTCGAAGGAAAAGCTGGATTTTTTTGTATTTTAAATGAGGAAGTTTTACTATTATCAATTCGTTAGATTAACGGGGAAATTTTGAAGCCTGACACAAAAAGGATTCTATCAATTATGTATTATTTTGTTTATTTCCTTCTTGTTACTGATGTTGTCTTCAATTAATCAGTTCGATTAAACAAAAAATATTCTTTGACTTTCATCTAAACTAAAATGTTGTCTTTTTGTAATTAAATGATTTAAAGTTGCTTTTAGACATTTCTTTATTAAATAATAATAATAATAATAATAATAATAATAATATTAATAATAATAATAATAATAATAATAATAATAATAATTTTTAAAATATTTTTTTTAATTTTAAATTTTGACGATTTTTAATTAAATTATTTAAAAGGTTTCCGAGAATATTTTTTTCATTATATAGTTTAAATTGTTATAATTTTAAAATTTATTTTATCATATAATCTGAAAGAAAGCAATTGAAAACTTTATCGTTCTGAAAAGAAAAGCAAAAAATGAAGAGAAGGATATTATTTTCGGATTAATTTTTAATGAACGTTTTCCTCTGTGAAACATGCAACATCCATAACTTGAATGCACCACAAACCTATCACAAAATGTTTAAAATCATTCAAACCGGCTTAAAAGACATATAAGTCAAAAAAGAAACTAACTCAAAATCAAGCCTTAAAAAAGATGGTATTCCTGAGTTTATGTATAGGCTCATGAAGCAGTTGGATCATTTAGGTCACTTCAATTCTCTCATACAAAAATTCCTCTCCATTTCATTCACACATCAAAAATAACATAAATGCACAATTAAAACAAAACAGCAATTATAATCGATACAAGATATTCATAATTTAAACAATTTAACTAAAATTTATCCACAAATTATGATAAAACATTTATTGCCTAATGGATCAGAATAAATAATAATTTAAAAATTGGAAAATGAGATAATATTTCCCATTTGTATTCTGCTGATAAAGGATTTGAACATATTCTATGTTTAAATTGAATGAAAACTTAATTAAAAGAAATTAGCCAATTTAATAAAGCATAAAATTCAATTAATTCCAATTCTTAATGGAAACAATTACGATTACGTAATATCACAAGGTCTTGGAATACACCAATTTGTTGGCGGCACTCTGAAAGGGAGTAAATAACTGTTAATTAAAATAAAATAGTTAAGATATGTTTGGTGAAAAGTCGGGAGACATTGATTAGGATAATGTGTTTTTAAGTAGATGTTTCTGATTCTCAGTTTTTAGTTTGCGTTGATTTTGTTTGATTAGTGTTAAATTTTATGAAATCTATTTTT
>CM039681.1:7680637-7700637 GCA_022537955.1 Schmidtea mediterranea
TAAAAATGCAGAAAATTTCAATTTGAATTCGTTGAAGGATAAAATTGTAAAAAACAAATAAAAATTCAGTGAAATAATTATTTGTTTTCTTTCTCTATTTCACGCATTGTAATATTTATTTATTTTTAAGATATTTTAAAATTTTATTTCTTTTCATACTCCTTTTATTATCAAATTCCAGATTTAAATTTTGATTAATTTAGATTATTTCATGATACAAGTCAACCAATTATTGTTATTATTATTTTTATAATTATTTTTATAATTATTATTATTATTATTATTATTATTATTATTATTATTAGTATTATTATTATTATTATTATTATATTATATTATTATTATTATTATATTATTATTATTATTATTATTATTCATTTTATTGTTTTTATTATTGTTCTTTGTCAAAATTAAAAGGAAATTATTAAAGTCAACCGAAACAATGCCTCATTGTTTAAAACGCATGGGAAATATTCAAGAAATTAATTTAGAAAATTTAATTAATTACGTGACATTTAAAATTTGGCTTCTTTAATGTAAGCTTAGTAAAACAATTTAAATATGTAATTAATATAAAAAAAGTTTGTAAAATTAATAAAGTATTTTCAGATTGGTAAGAATTACCATAAGTGTAATATAAACTAATTAGTTAAAAATTTATCAATCCTATCAATCATCATGCGACTGAAAAGTGAAAGTCAGTTTTTAGCAATTGCAGTATGAGAATTTTGCACTTACAGTATTACATTGAGAAATTGAGAAAAATTTAGAAATTTCTCAATATGGATTGACAATGAACGATCGTATATAAACTAGTTAATTTAGAATGGAAATTGAGTTATATTGAATAAGATTTGTGTTTTTTGGAATTAACTGAAAATGTAACTAAATTATTCGGAAATAAATAGTTAGATTTGCTGGGTCTTATTTATTTAAAAAAAGCACATGGAGTCAAATAATGGGACTATCCCGTCATAATTATCTGAAACTATGATTTCAACTTATCATTTTTCACAATGTTGCAAATGCTAATTGGGAGTTTTGTTTTAAATTTAAATAAATGGAAAAACAGACAGAGGTATTCTCAACTGCTTCTAACATCGAATCCTTCCAGGCGTGACGGTAAACACACATGATGTAGTGTCCGAGGCTAAAATAATCACCTTCCGGATCCGCCATTATTATACAAAAGATCTATTGTTAAAATAATTAGTAAAATTATTGTATATAATTTTTCAAAACGAATAAAAATCCTACATAGTTTTTTCCAGAAACACTTGAACATTTTGATGCGGAAAATTTAAAATTGGATTTTCCAGTGTTGCAGAAAAAGAAATGTCTAATTTGTTTTATTAAGACAGATAAATATTTGTTATTTCAAAGTAATCTTGATGAATTAAAAATGCCAAACTTAAATGCTAGTCAGTCAATCTAGACATTAATTATTTGTCGGACAATATTTTCTGCACTAATTCTTTTTGGCAATTTTATCATTAAAATGAATTATTAGAATTCCCTCAACCATAAGTATCTCACTAAAGTAAGTTTGGCCCCAGGAAAAATAATTTTAGGGCCCTTTCATGTCAATAACTCTTAAAAAATCTTTTAAAAGTGTTTTTTAAAATTAGCCATAAATATCCATCAATATTACCAATTGTTTCATGTCAGTATATCCAAGATTTCCAAATTTAATCTACTATACACCAAATCTTTTTAATTACGAGCAGTATAATAACAAATTGAAATATTTACGAAACATTTACGAACATTGAGATAAATTAAGAACATTTATCGAAAAGTAGAAAATAATTTGTGAGAAAAATAAAATACAAAAACTCATTCATTACACGTAGGAACCGATAATACAAAATACATATAGAGGGACAAAAATAATGGGTAGCAATAATTTATTATCGATATTTTTAATTATAAAAATATCAATATGATATTCCGTTTTTCGATGAGTATAAGAGAAGCAAAGATGAGCAAAGCAAGTTATCATTCTTTTTAAATTTTCAATTAAAATTTTTTTTTAGAAATTCATAATAAATAAGACAATTGATTTAAAATATAAGTATTATTAACATTAATATTAAATGACATAATATTTTCAACAAAATTTGACTATGAATCAGATATATTTAAGGTATTCACAAATTTTCAGCACAGCCTTTTTCAACCCGATACACACATACTTATTAGTGGCATAAAGTGAGAAATACAGACAAACACAGATTATATTCCATTCTATCCACATGCATCAAAATAACAATTACACATATTATTATCTAATTTTATCACATTCAATTTGAATATGGTGGAAACAACATATAAATGCAAATGTTAGGATATAAATAGTGATTATAATAAAAATAAAAATAAATATCACAAAAAGTTATATATTTACTAAAGAATTACCGAAATTATTTATTGTAAAATTTTTACTAGTTTGTAACTCATAAAATTTGTGAAAATTTGCATTTGAATATAAACACCGACTTCTTTTAAAATACGGCTAATGAACATAATTTATTCACCCTCGTGAGGTTTCTGAAATACTTTTTGACTCCTTTGAGTTGACAAAATATCTTAATTATTAGCGACGACAAATACATTTTCTACAATATAATTTTGTTGCATATTGCTCAAACTATTTACATCTTGTCACAAAAAATATCGGGAAAATAATATTTTAATTAACAATTTAATAAATTTTCCTGTTTGCCCAGACTCCTGTTTGACAAGTACCGGTTTTCTTCGAAAATAAGAACTGGTCTTATTTTCGAAGAAAACCAGATTTGTTCTAGAGCTCATCATGTCCACATACATCGATGTTTCATCCATATTATATATATTTATCGGACATATTTGGTGGATTTTAGTGTGAAAATCTCGAAATAATTTTTTTTATGCTATATGACTTTCTATGCATGGGATTTAAATATAATTTCTACTAAATTAATAAGTCCTAAATAGCTTTAAAAAAATTATATACCCGCAAAATATAAACAAATACAAATTTAAATCAATTTTAATGAATTTTATTTAAATAACTTAATTTTCATTAACAATAAAATTTTATCTGCCCGAAAACAAAGAATTTAATTTTCATAAAAATGTTTAAAATAAAAATACATAGAAATAATTTTCGAAAAAAAACGGTAATTATTTAGTCGGAATTTCATATTTAGGAGATCCTATGACAGTTATGTATATAATTCATTCTTTAACTGAACAAATAAATAAACAAATTAAATCAAAGTAATTTTTTGTTTGAATTAGCGATGTTTTATTTTTTAAAATTTTTTCGGTGCATTATTGTGATTTGTCAAATTTGTTTTGTTTAGTTGGAAAATGCCTCAGGTCGTTGGGGAAATTATATAAAAATTAAGGATATTAATGAATGAGACCCTAGGGGCTAGGGTGAATTTTTAACAAATTTACACAATATTCTTGAATATATATAAAAATAAATTTATAATTCCTAATTATTTATTAAATATCAAATATATTTTCTTTTGAAAAATAAATAATTCAACAAAAAAAATAAATATAATATAAAACATACATTCTAGTTAGGTTATTTATTTGACATGAGATTTTTTTTTATCTTTCATCTAGTTTTTATAAATTAAAATCATAAACATTGAGTCATATTGGGCTGAGGCAAAAATCAGGATAAAAGCAATAAAAGACATAAAAAAAGATTTTTTAAAACTTTAACAACTATATTAAAGACAGGAATGTCAGATTTTCGAAAAATCATATCAGGAATAAAAAACAAAAAAAATCAATTATATTTTGTGAAAAAATATAAATTCATTCATATTTATTATATGTATTAATAAATAAAATATATTAGAAAAAATAACATAAAATAAGTCTTCAGTTTTGTTAACGTAAAAAAAAATAAGTTAGATAGAAATATAATTTCTCAATTTTTCTTAGTTTCGTTTAATTTTATGGTTTTTTATAAAAAAAATCCTTTCAAGATGGGTAAAATCTATTCAAAATCTAAAACTGTTCAATATCGGGAGTTACGGTTCATATATCGGGAGACGGGAATATGCGTTCCATATCGGGAGACTCCCTCCGAAATCGGGAGGTCTGGCAAGCCTGATTAAAGATAATAAAATTTACATGATTTTAGCCTGGGCCAAATTTATTTTAAAACAGTAATAATGTTTTATAAATAAAATCCAAATATTTATTTTATAATATAGCTTTCTATGAAAAATATTTTTATATATTTACGTTTGTTTAAACAAAAAATATTTGTTTGTTTATATTTCTGTCATAATTCCAATGTTGATTTTTAATTGCTTCTAAAACTTTGAAAATTTTAACCACGTGTTGCTTCAAAATGTAATTCTTTGTTCTGCTCTCCTTCTGAGATTCCATTTGGTTTTATGTTGAAATATAATGATCTTTATCAATGGTGCTTAACCTTTTTTTTAACAATAAGCCATTTTACAAATTACCAGAATATTTTCGGAATAGAAATTTTTTAAATTGTATAATAGTTTCTACCGTTTATGATACTCAAATAAAAACAATAAAGAATAATTAAAAAAATATTTTATTATAAGTGTTGAGGAATAAAAAAGATGTTTAATTTTTTATATTTATTTGTAAAAATGATATCGAACTTAATTTTGTAAATTAGTGATTAAATTTTATTTTTTGAGTTTATTTGGTGTTTAAATATTGTAAATGTAAATGGGTAAATTTTAAAATAGACTTAAAAATTTGTTAATTTAATAAATTTGAATCCTTTAATTTTTCTTATGAATGAAAAATTGAATAATATTCTCCAGTTACTATCAGATGGAATTATCAATAATGCTCATAAAGCAAATTGTTGATGCAATTTTTTTGAAAGCCACAGAAAAATATTAATTGAATTGATGCAAAACTTAAAGGAAAATGTAGCTAAAAATAAATCAAAAATAAAATTACTGATTGCAAACGAGAATAAAAAAGATGAAACTATTGAATTATTGAGCAATGAAATAAATACAATAACAAGTTTTGCATTTAAGGATTTTGAAAAATAACTGACAATTAAATCTCATTAATTACGACTGATAAATATTGCAATATCAAATCAATAATAACAATATTGTTTAATTATTTAATACTAAAATGAATTTAACTAATCTTTTTATTGAAATTATAAGAAAAAATAATTTCTCTTTAATTAAATATTGAAAAAGAAAATTAATGGTTTTTATTTGTTCCTTTTTTTGTATTTTGCTTTATTTTACAATTTTTTGTTCTGATATTATTTAAGAAAAAATAGAATGTAGCTCACGGTCGGCTGATTTAAATGATTAATGTAAAAAATTCTACATATCAAATTATTAAAATTCTGCAATTCTGTTTACTTATTTATGTAATTGTGTTTTAATAATCAGTTGTTTGTAAATGATTTTTTAAATAAAAATATATTTAGATATGTGAAATTGAGATTTTAAAATGCAGGTTGAAAAAATAGTTATTATAAAATATCTAAAAAAGAAATTATTTTTCATAAGACTTTAATATAATTTTAAATAGAATAAAATCCAAAAAAAAGAATATATTTAATATTAGTCTATAAATATTTACAGTGATTTTTATAATTCTTCCTTTTATTAAGTCGTTTACCTCTAATAATGTCACATAATTGTCTTTTTTATTCTATTTAAAAATGTTATAAAAAATTCATTAATATTAAAACAAAATACAAATTAATTAACTACTATTTTTGAAATCAATTTGAATCACAAATATTTGGTTGTTGTGATCTCTTTATAACATTTTCAAGTTGTGGTGACCCCAACGATAAAATTAATCGGGTTGCTTATTTTCACAGCTAACTATTGTGTATTTGACTTCTAAAATATTTAATAACTTATAGTTAAAGTCGGTTTTTCGTTACAAATTTTATATCATAATTATTAAATAATTTTCTAATTAGTAATTGTAAAATTCTACAAAAAATTAATTTTCAGAATGTCTTAGGCGATCCTTGTTGGAGTTATGATTTACAAATATTTTGAGGAAATCATTGGCCAACCATTCTAAATTTATATACCAATAATAATGCAATGTCAATGATTTATTGAACTAATAAAATAATCTCAACCAATTTTTTGCTGATTGAATAACTATTTGTGAGGGATTGCGATTAAATCACCAACATTTAACATATTTCTTTTTCCTAATAACTATCAAAGATTTTTTACACAATTTTATACAGCGCCTTAAATGCGGTGATTAAATTCTGAGGTAAAATATATTCAAAATTAAACAATTTTCATTATTAATAGACTTTTTCAAAACTTTGAATGATAAACAGCAATGTTTACCGATAAATATTTATTAATAAATATATGTTCTATGTTGCGTCTTAGTAAATATATGTTATGGAACTTAAGTTAACTAGTTACTTTTTTTTATAATAAATAAGTAACAGATAAAGAAAAGTTCAAAATTTATATATCAATTTCCATAAAAAGGTTTACGGTTTCATGTTTTATCTCTTTTCTTTAAATTAAAAACCTTACAAAAACGAATTTTCGAACTCTTTAGATTTAAAGCAGAAGGGCATTAACTTACTTTAAAATAACTTATTAAACACATTTGCGTAACTCACAGTTGATTGGCTATAGAAGATATATAATATGAAGAAATCATTTGATTGGCTGATGATGCGCAATTACTCTTTTTGGAACTACCCGTATTTCCAAATTAAAACATGTTCAAAGATTTCGATGTTCTACTTCTGTGTTTTTAAGTTGAAATCCGTGTTGTCCCAGAAGGGTCTCAGAGTAAAAACTCACACTTAAAGACATTAATATAGTCAAAATAAAAAATTAATTAAAGATTTGAAAATTCATTACCTAAATAATATTAAAATCATAAAGTCATAAATATAATATGTTAAAAAAATATATATAAAAATTAAATCTATATTTTAATTGAGTTTACACAAAATAAAGGGTCATCGGAACGTGAGAAAAAGAAGAGAGCAAAAAGTAACTAACTAAAGAAATATGACAAAACATGCTTGATTTGTGAAGCTACTTATTATCATATCCGCAATTTTCAAACGAAGTTTCATATACAACTTTTGTACCCGTTTGTACCCCACAAAAGATTTTTTTAATTTAAAAAAAACGTTACACATACTAAATAGATATTTATTCATATATCATCCTTCAAAACAAAAATTACATAAAAATAAGATAAAATTGAAACTAATTAGTG
Organism: Schmidtea mediterranea; assembly: GCA_022537955.1. Lineage (NCBI taxonomy): Eukaryota > Metazoa > Platyhelminthes > Tricladida > Dugesiidae > Schmidtea > Schmidtea mediterranea. The sequence continues at coordinate 7,687,892 of CM039681.1, forward strand.
AAATATTTACTCTTTGATTTCATATTGGCAAAATCGGTAATTATGTTTTTCAGTTCCATTGTTCAGCCGATTTTGCCGTTTTTCATTAAACGGTGTATCATGTTTTTAATATTAGTTTTATATTTGTATATCTGCGGAAAAGAGTTTCAGAGTATAACATTTTTTGAGATTATTTTTTAGGGCAGGCCCCACTGTAGCTGGTGTCCCCCCCCCTCGCAAAGCTGGGTCATGAGTCCACTCGATATGAATTGTTGGGAGTTTAACAATTTAATCATTATTCAAAATATCTATTCCGAATATGTTAATAATTGAAAATACGGAAATTTAAAAACTATTACCAAGAAATATTAAGAAATATCAGCTCAACTTATACCTGTGAACTACCTTTCTCTTTATTGAATCTATGAATGATGAAAAAGTTAATAAAAATCTTACAATCTGAATTGAGTCACATTTTCTCGAGTATGTATTGTAACTACTTACACCAATATCAAGTAATATGGCAGTCAATCCTTTTTGTTACTTCTTTAAATAAAATTTCAAACGCAGAAATAGTTTAGGTGTAAAGAGTATTCAAAGATCAAAAATGGGTAAGAGACACTGACCTACTTCACAAAAGAAGAAACTTAAATTCAAACCCGTATTAAAACAAAAAGTTGACAGACGAATGCAATTGTAATTCTGAACAATAAGAAAATAAAATAATTTGTACACAAAGAAAATAATTCCGACAAAAAAATATTTTTTCTTCCGTTTTGTAATTTTCTCAACAGATTTGATTTAACATTTTTGCTGAATTGAAATTTTTTAAAAAATTTTCTGTTTATTTTATAAACTTTTGAAATAATTTCTTTATTTTTCTTCATGAATATTTTAATGAATTTCCATTTAGAAATAATTTTAATTCTTTTATTAATCCCATTGAAACCATTTGATGAGAATCAATTAAAAATTTATAGAAAATGCAAATAAAATAAACATTTTTTGACAGCTGACAAAGAAAGTAAAAATTAACTAATTTTTCAAATTTTAAAAATAAATTAATAATCGAATTTGATGTTGACGCTAACTTTTTATTAGAAAAATGTAGGTTATAATGCAAGTTGAAACATAAATCAACTTATTGGAATTTATTTTTTGTGAAAATTTAATGGATTTCAGCCATTTCTGAAATGGCTACAAAGTTATTTTGTAAAGTTATAAGCTTAAAGTTATAACGTCTTAACAGTTGAATTATGATTTTACAAGGAAATTAAATCATTCAAGCTTATAATTATAACTTTTGATCTACAAGCTCATGTTTATCATTATTAATAATGATTATGAATATTCGGGAAATGATTTATTTTATGTTTCGGAAATTATTCAAAAAAAGTGAGTTAAATTATTTTTGAAGTTATAAAAATTATAAATTACATTAGATAATTATATTTTTAAACATCTTTTGAAAAAAATCTTCGAATATGTACACAAAATAATAATTGGGTTTATGATTATTTTTTAAAACTTACTAATATAATTTACAATTTATGCTTTTTTTCGGGTTTCAGGTTTTGTTTTTTTCGACAGAAATATCTGAAAAATTAAATTAACTTTAGTTTTAATGGTAAATCTTATGAAGGTACATCCTCATTTACTCGAAATTTCCTAGCAAAATATTAAAAATTTAAATTAAAAATTTTTTCCGCCATTTTTCTTTCTAAAAATATCTTAAAAATTTCTATAAATTAATTTAATATAGGGGTTTTTCCAGCTTCAGATGGCTACATGTTTAAAGTTTAAATGCATGTTTTATTATAGGTTAATGTGTATTATTTTATTTCTCTATCACTTTTTAGGTTTCTATAGTGTAGGGTTTGTCTCATTGGCTATTTTACAAACAACCTCAACGTGAGTTGGTGTGTTTATATGCCATAAATTTATTGATTTTTTTTATATTATAGGTGATTTGTCTCAACGTGGCTTGGTGTATATACTTTCTGTCTGCATTCAATCACATTTTCTTAGGTATGTATTATAACTACTTACATCCACACGCCGAAAATAGTTGAGAAACATTGGTTTAGGCTATAAAATTTTTTCATTGGAAAGTATTAATAGTTTCTATAATGACGACGGTGATTAGCAGTTGGGCACTTATTAACTATTAGAATAGTTTTGTTCAACACATTTTTCTCTTTGAAAAATTTATTACTAGAATAGTTACAATAGTCGAAATTTATTAATTAAGTAACTTTAACCTTTTGCAATCGTTTTGATTGTTTTGCAAAAATAAAATAAAAATCTATTAAAATGGAAAAATAAATTTGAATCAAAAATTATATAATATTTAATTATATTTTAAAACACAGAAAATTGTTTTAACAAGCGTTTTTCAATTCTTTACCAAAAACACCGAAAAACCTTGATGAAATATTTTTTTAAAAATATTTTTGATTTTTTAAATAATTAAATAAATAAATATCGAGAAATTCATAAAAAAAAATCAGAAAAATATTTAGCAAAAATAATAATATTTTTAAACAATTTAATAAAAACTGAAATCCCTAAATATTTCAACGGGGAATTTTATTTTCATATGAGGAAATATAATTTTACAAATTAAATGAACAAAGATTTGTAATCAGATCTAATTGTAGCTGGAGCATTTCATAGAGATTCCTCAAACCCGCATTTGAAATGCTTCGTAAATTAATTATATTTTCATTAACCGAATTTATCCGAGATTCCTATAAGTTCTAACGTTGTTTTATCTGTAGAGACAACGTAATTATCTGAAACATAGAAGAAAATATATAAATTCTCATATAGGAGAGATTTTATTTATTTATATATTTAGCATCGGGACAGCTGAGAATTGCAGAATTAACAGGTTTTTTATTGAAATATTTTATTGTCATGATAATCAGTGGAGATTATAACAATTGTTTTTTTTTATTTTTATATTTAAAAAATGACAAACTACCTGAAAATTCCATAACTAACCTAATTGGCAATGGGGAATGTATAGAACGAAATATTTCCAAATGTTCTCTAATTTTTACTTATTTTTTTTTACTTACAATTTACTTACAATTTTTAAGTCACATTTTTTAGATATTATTTGTAATAGAATAAAAAAATATCAGAATGAATTTAATATTCATTTATAAGGTTTTCCAGTGGTACTGATAGCATGTTACTAATAAGTATGTGTGTGTGTGTTTCAAGTTTTATACAATTTTTTGTTATGCACATGTGAACTGAAAGAACACTACCTTTAAAATAGAAGTATAATAACTATATATTATATAATTACACAGACTAAATAAGGTGCTGATTTTTAATTTTTTTTTATTTTTTAGAGAAATATTTAGAAAAAATAAATAAAACATAAAAATATGGCAAATAGTTAAAATAAATATAAACTTTATGAAAGAGCATTTAAAAATTTATTTTCAATACTAATTTAAAAAACAACAAATTTTCAAATTTTGAAAATAATTACAAAAATATAAAAATGGAATTTATATTAAACAGACAATAGATTATTCTGACATCAAATCTCCAACACACTATTATATATAAATAATTAAATAAATTTGGCAACGATTTAATTAAAAGATAACGCCAATAAAAAACTTTTCGGACGACATATTTTGACAGCATAACTGTTACCTTCAGGTACACAAAACTAACTAAAAATATTATGAATTAACATTTAATTTAAACAAACTATTTTTTTATATTAATTTAATTTTGTAATAAATAAACATTTAAAACATATGTTCAAACACTTTAAACTAATTTTAAATTTTATTTATATAAATATTATAATTTTTATTTATATTATAATTTTTTAAAAAAATAATGTAATTTAAAAATTCAATTATTTTAATAATATTAAAAAACGTTTTTAATAAAAAACAATACATAAACATGATTTAACATACGTAAACTATTTAAAAACATTCAAAACATTCGTAGTCACAGCACTTTGCACATTAATCTTTAAATCCAATGACCTTATCAACAATGCTCCACATATCACGCGTTCCCAATAATTATTAAAACTTCTCAAAAAATTCTAAAATCAGACATTCCTATTTCACTTTTACAGCCTCTATTGTGCTCACTAATATTGGTCAAACCCTTCAATCGACAATGCTTTAGAACTCGAGTACAGAGATGACGGGAAGTCTCTCCAATGTATGTGGCATTACACCCATTACATGTAAATTCATAAACGAGATCAGAACACAATTCAACCGCAGTTTTTGATTTATTAATAAACATATTGCGTACCTTACACGAATTAGAGACGATCTTATACTCTAAATTACCCATCTGTTTACTTAACTTTCATTTATAATTTGTCAAACATTCAGAGTACGGCAATACTAACACATATTTAGGCTCAACTTTTTATATCCATTTTTACTATTATTTAGATCAACACTCAATTCACACTCATTTGACAAATTAAACTCAGACTTTCCAACACATGGATCCTTAGGATTTTTAATCAATTTATCAACAGTAAGTTTAATCATCAACAATAAAAATGATTTAGAATACCCATTCTTTATCAACAACTCAACAAACTTATCAACATTTTACCGAATTAAAAAAGTAGAAGATAAAGCCCATGAACGATAAATCAATCCTTTCACCATATTTCTCTTATACTTAAATTCACAAAAACTTTCTGGAGAAGTTGGTTTTCCATAAATCTCTGTCTCATAATGTTTATTTTTGCGTTGAATTAACAAATCCAAAAACGCAATTGATGACTTTCTCTCCGTTTCACATGTGAATACAATGTTCTTATGTAAACTATTCATAAAATGCAAAAACGGTTCTACAGGTTTTTGGTTTTCAAATACAAAAAAAATATCATCCACATACCTTTTATAAACAAAGGGTTCGCTATTATATAGCTCTTCGTTGAGTAAAATCTTAAATATGAATTTATTGATTTATTAATAATTGATACAAAATGCTTGCAGATACACAAACATTCCAACCCAACTATCAAACATCCGAAATACCTTCTGATCTTGAAACTACAATTTTGACATATTACTCAATACGTTTGTTTTAATTAATTTTACAACATCCTTTTTCATCCTTCCTTACATATGCCAAAATGCAATCATACAAAATAATCTTTTTAAAGAAATTATTTAAATCAAGAAACTTTAGGAAGTGAATTAAAAATAATGTAAGCTAATCCAGAAATACGCCATTTCCAAATAGAACATGCAATAATACTTTTTCTTAACCTCATGTTCATTTAAATATTTTGTTGTTTAATACAATATATGTTAACGTGTAAATCACATCTTTATTTGTAAATTCGATGAGTGTAAATTGATCCAAATTTATTTCCTAATTATTCCGTAATTTTGAATGCTGAAACTAATAAGTATGCGTGTATGCATTTGACAATGAACACATTTTCTGCTTATACCAGATTGAATTAAAAAATGATAATAAAACTGAATAAGATTAAAGTGGTTCACTATTTAACAGTTTATGTATAACAAATACAATTGATTTTATTAGCAAGCTTGTTGTCATACAAATATTTGTGTATATTTTATTCAAGTTATTTTATGAGGTTTATAAACCTTTTATATATTGCAATTTTTTGAAAAATTTTTGAAAATTTTATTATATTACAATTAAATTATATTACTATCCGGGACCTCAAAACCTCAATTTGGTAAATCCGTTATAATCGGACTGTTTTATAAATTTTCATTATTAACTTTTACAATTTATCAAAATGTGACAAATTAATAATTAATTCCAAATTTATTTCCACTTAATTTTCCTTAAGAATTTTTAAATTAAAACAAAATTTAATTTACATAAATGTAACTAATTTAAAATTAACTTTGGATTCAAAAGCGGCAAATTCTTGTTCAGGAAATGCGCTATATTAACAAATTTTTTTCACCGCTCAATTGCTGAACGTATTTTTTATCTTGTAAGTGTTTTTGAATATTTTTGCGATTTTAAAAATAATTAAAAAATAAGAATGCAATAAAATTCAATGAAAATATAAATAAAAGTTTTTGGAATTTTGGTTTAAAATATTCATCTTGGAGAAAATCAAAACCCTTTTTGTAATTATAAATTTTGAAATAACTTGCAAGCCAAAATGTAATTAATTAATTCTAGTCAATATAATAACAAAAAAAAATGTTTTAAAGTTTATCAAAATTTCTGATTTTTATAAAATATAAAACTTTTATTTGGATCTATTAAATTTAAAATGTTGTTTAAATTGAGTTTGACAATTTTGGAAATTTGTTTAAATATATTTGTTGAATACAGTTGAGTGAAAGAAAATATTAATCAGAGAAGAAGAGGAGAAAGCGAAAGTCTAGTTAAGTTTTGGTTATGAGTGATCAAGATCGATTAATGGTCGAAATATTTCATATTTCATTTTATGAATAAACATTGCGGAAATTTGTTAGCATTGTTATTTATTTAAATTCTATTTAAAACTGCGATAGACGATAAAGAATTTCAGTATTTTGCAAATCATTTCAAACAATATAAATATTTTAGTTTGTTTTATTGCATCAGTATCACTAATGTTTTTATACGAAATGGCTCAATTTTCTATTGACGATAGAATGTTTATAAATAAAAGCTATTATAGGCTAAAATATTCAATTTTTGTACAAAAGGGATGGATGAAAATCAAAAACGGTAAACCTCCAAATAACCTTATATTATCTATAGTGAGCATTTTGACAATTTGGAAGATCTGAAGAAAATAATAATTCATTCACTTGCTCAAATTCCATTTCAAAATATGCAAAATGTATGTAACGCTTTATAAAAAAGATGTAATCTTTCCATTGATGTACATTGTGAACACTTTGAGCATTTACTGTAATTTATGTTTTAAATAAAATTTATTATAAAATTTATTATTATTACAAGTTCTAAATAAAAAAAAGGGTATTTAAACTCGAAAATTACTTTTTTGATTTTTATTATTAATTTTGATCAGTGGTTGTTTGTATAAAGTGTTTCGTAAGTACCGCCCAATAAATAAAGAAAAGTTAGTCTTTACTAAAATTTACATAAACATAACAATTAGTATGGGGATATTTTTAAAATTCACACTAAATACTCAAAATGTTCTCCAAATTGTTGATAGGAGCTGCAGTTGTCCGTAGAGCAATGCTTCTTGTGAGATCTCTTACACAACCAATTGACTCACCTTCGGTATTAGGTATATTCTGATAATATATTGCCACTTAAAAGTATTTGATAAGGATATTGCATTTTAATTAAAAAACTTTTTAGATTCTTGTTGTCCGGTGTTTGGAAGTGTTCATGTATTTTGATAGCCAGAGTATACCCCAATGTTCAAAATCTGAGTGATATATGAATTGAAAGGTCGGCGAGTCTGAACATTTTAGAGATTTAGCAGTTGATCTGATTTGCAAATAATCAGGAGCGGACTAAGGCTTAGGCACGTGCCTAATGCCCGTAATTTTTGGGGCCCAAAAATTAGGTTTTTAATTTTTATATTTAATTTTTATTTTACAGAAAAACGAGAAAAAAATACAATATAACTAATCAATCTGGGTATATTTGTTTAAGTATTATTGTTTGTTTATATAAATTATGTTTATGTTTTTTTATTTTAATAAATTATACTTATGTTTGTTTGTACATGTGTATTATTTTTTTCCTTTTTTATCTTGGAATCCTAAAATTGAATAAAAATACATACTGTATGCTTTTAAACCAAACTACCAAACTCAAAGTATGTGTCATGACTGAAAAAAAATGTTGCATAAAGCCCGCTTTAGCCTTAGTGCGTCACTGTGAATAATCAAATTTTTGTCAAAAAATTGTTTTTTTTATTTATTTTTAATTTTTATAGGATTATAAATATTTCAATTTGTATGTTGTTATTGTCTTTTCAAATTAAAACTTAATTAAATGTTGTTTAAAGACTTTAATTGTCCTCTTTTTCGGTACATCAACGAACTATCCTTTGTTTATTATTTATTTAGTCTTCCTCCAGAAATTCCATCTGGAATTTGAATATGTAAATTTTTTTTTCTCATAATTTTGTCTCCATTCTCTTCCTTGTTTAATATAAACATAATAATTTTTTACAACATTATTCAAATTAAAACAAATTAATCACTAATTATAAAATACAAATTTCAAGCATCATGTTAAATTAATCAAAATTTTGTTTTTTTCGTAATTAGTTTTTACAACAATGTTTATTACATTTTTGAAGCTTCGTTAAAATTAAATTATAGAAATATAAAAAAAGAATAATTAACATGGGAAAATAGGTTTTTCAAATTAAAATTTGGGTAGAATCTTAAATTAATTAATTTTTGATAACGGAAAATTTAAAAATTAATAAAAAACATTGCAAATGTGTTTCAGATATATTTTCTCATCAGGCTTTTTCTGTGACCTGTTTAAGAGGAGGAAAGAGGATTTGTAAAAAAATTGTTGAATTCCTTGTTAAAATGTAATAATTTCAATCAGAAAAAAACCCGAGAGATTGGTGTACATTTGTACGAATAAGATTAATATTTAAAAAATGTATTATTTATATAGATAAATAACTGTTTTAGATAAATTTCAACGAAGGTTAGACACAAATGATTAGCAAAGTGAATAAATTGTTACATAAAGTAGTTAGAAAATACGAGTACAATTGCTGTTACGAAATTGGCTTTTGATAAGGTATAATGGAATCTTTGAAAATTTGTTTTCTGTATTTGGAATTTTTTATTTCACTTTCAATCTTTACATTTATCTCACATTTTTACTTATATTCCTTTTGCATATGTAATGACTATGACCAACAATTCTTTATCGTTTATTGAATCCTTGTATAATCAAATACCAATGTTACCGATATTTTTTTGAATCCCGTGAATAAGTGCATTAATTTTTATTTATTGAATATATTTTTCTGCGGACTCCAATTGATTTTATTTTAGCATATTTGTATTTGTCTCCTCATCTGCTATCCATGCTTACTTGTTTACTTCACATTAAATATAACTTTAAATTTTTATCAATGTTTCAAGAATGATTTTGTATTTATTTATTATTTGTAAATATTCCAATTTTTTACAATTTTTACTGATCCGTGTTCTACTTACCATGGAATTTCACCTCAGTGATCAGGACTTATTTCAAAGCGAAACATTTCATTTTATGAATAAACACTGGGAAAATAAGCTTACATAGTTATTCATTAAAGTTATAATTATGAGGAAGTTTTATGATGAAGAAATTTTTAAATTGAAAATTTTAAAAATTAAAAAGTTTAGATTAATTTTTAAAAAAAAACAAAACAAGAAGATATTTTAATTAAAAATATCTGCGTAGAAAATTTGTTTAAATAAGAAAGATTAAAGCAGACAATTTTTTTGAGTTTGATATTTATTGAAATAAAATTTATGGAAACAAAAACTGAGTTTAATGTTTTACAGGATGAACCTCCTAATAATAATATTATAATTATAATTATTATTATTATTATTATTATTATTATTATTAATATTATTAATATTATTAATATTATTAATATTAATATTATTATTATTATTATTATTATTATTATTATTATTATTATTATTGCTAATTAACTGACAAAATTTATTTGAAATGAAAAGTAGTTTCGAAACACTTTGAAGTTATAATATAATTAAAAATATAATTAAATTTAAGCGAAATGTTTCATGGGGCAATACTGGGATGCTGAAAAGCTATGTTTTATTTTCTGAAATTAAAATAATAAAATTCTATTAAAGAATAATTGTTAATTATTTTGTAGATTTATAAATTAAATCCAGGATTACGGTCTAGAATAAATATTTATAGAATAAAATGCAATTTTCTAATTATATTTAAAAAGAATTATTTATCGATGAAAAAATTATGTAAAATCAAAAAATATTTATTAGGCTTTATTTTGTTTACTATTAAAAAATAAATTAATATTTTTAATAATTGATATCAAAGCTATTATTTGATTTGAGTGGTAAAAATAATTTTAATATTTCTTTTACTTAATATTAATGGCATTATTTATGATATTATTTTACGTAACGATAAAATTAATTAATCATTCTTAACAGTATAGATTTTGTCTGATAGTCGAATAAATTTAAGTAACTATAAAATAAAATATAAAATAACAACATAAAAATAAATTTGACATAATGTTTTATTTATAATTTGTATATATATAATTAGATTTATTTAATATATACTATAAATTTTAACTAAAAATTGTGAGTAAAATATTTAATTAAATCTTTTTTTTTGATTGTCACTTTTTCAGCTTAATTCTTGATATTTTGAAATTAATTAATAATCATGTAAAATAAACTTTACTATTATGCCGAGAGGCCTATGTGTACAAATAACCACCATAAAGGTTATATAACGGATTAAGAAAAAAGATTAAGAAAAAGTTAGTCGTTTCTATAACAGCTCTAAATGTCAAAGAACAGATTCCGGCATGGATTAAAAGATCTTCTCTCAAGAAAATAAAGATAAACATATCATTTTCTAAACATAACACATTATTTACCATTGGAAATCATATGACAAAAATTTACACATGTTAAAAATAAGAAATTTGGTAAAAAAAAATTTCTCGAAAATTAATTTTTGTGTATATTTTAAAAATGTTCGGTCAATTATCCATTATCAATTATATAAACAAATTTACTTGTAAATTTTAAATTAAAAAAATTTTTTTTATTAACACCTTTCAGTCAAAATTTGTTTGTTTCGTTAAAATAACTTAATTTTTTGATGTGCCAGTAAATGGATAACAAAGAACTAAAAAAATAATTATTTATTTATTTTTACATATTTGTCCCAATCGGTTTTAAATTTGGGAATTAAAAGCGCAGAATGTCATTTGGGCGTCTGTAAACACATCTTCTAATACATATATGACCTTTTGGGACGGAAAGGGTTAAGACAAACTGTTAGATTTCCGTTTTTTAGTTTTTATTATAAAATTATAAGGAAGTTGGCTTTTTAATTATGTTTAAATAGCTGAATAAAAGATTATTGAATATAATGTATTCAGCCACTTATTATAGGCAGTTGTATATTATAGAAAAAAACAATTTGAAGATAATTCAATTATGACATTTCACCTTTTTGTGAGTATGAGTGAAGCAAAGAGAGAAAAAGTCACACAACGAAGCAAACATTATCACAATCGCAAAGAAAATTCTTCCTGAGATTAAAAAAACAAAAGCATTTTAGAAAATTTTTAAAAATATCTAAATAAAATTTTAACCTTTATAATGGACGTGATACATATTTTTGTCATGGTAAAGACATTTTTAGAAACAAATTTGGACATGTAAGTTGAATAAATAAATATATATTACTTTTGAAAGTTTCTATATATTATTTACTATGTATCATTTTTGTGTGTTAAAAAATGTCTTCAAATTTCTGTCTTTCTATTATATAAGTTGCTATTAATTAGAAAAAGTTACATATCCTTCTCACGCAACATTTGACAGTTGGTAATATTTCATTAGTGTTTTTGTTAGTTTGCATTATGATTGGATTTCTTTAACACACTCGATTACATAATCATTACTTATTGTATAGTTAAGTTTTTATTTAGTCATATAGTAACCTGAAATGACAGTTAATCCGTTGAAATTTATGGTAAAAAAATATTTGTAAATGTCACTATTTATTATTATTATTAAAAATTAAATATTCAAAAAATAAAAATTAATATTTTTTAGGAATTTTTATATTAAAAAAATTATATCAGATTTCAGTAACAATATAATTAATAACATTTTACAGCAGAGTGAATAAACTTTTACATTTTATATTTTGAATTGAAAATTATAAATTTTACAAAAAACATTTGACTAATACAATTTCAGAAAATTTACCGAATGAACTTATGTTCACGGTTGATTTGTAAAATAAGTGAGTACTTTTGTAGCAAATTTTTATTTATATTTCTTAAAACAAGAAATTATTTATTCATATATTTTTTATTCATAGTAGAAATATTCTGAAATTCGGAAAGAATTTCGTTTATTTTAAAGTCTCATTTCTCGACTTCTTTTTATTTTTTAAAGAATTAAATATAATAATAATAATAATAATAATAATAATAATAATAATAATAATAATAATAATAATAATAATAATAATAATAATACTTTTAATAATTATTAGTTTATAATTACTAAACAAATACTAGATATTATATGATTATAAGTATTTTTTATAAGACAAATTATACTAATTAAAATGCAAACTTCCTAAGAAATTAATCTTTTAAATACAAATTAAAATTTTAAATTAACAAAAATTCTTTTTTATTTAGGACAGAATAAAAATTATCAGTAGAGAAATAATATTTTTGTATAATTAAAGTTTAAATCTGTAGAAAATAATTTTTTCAAAGTACAAAAATGTTTATTTTAATATTTTTTTTTAATTAAAACAAGAACTCATGTCTCATTATATAGAAAAAAATGAATATAAAATATGTTTTTTAGATTTGAATAATTCCACCTCTATCTATAAAGTGGCTCGTTAAATATATATAATTATATCATAATAATTATATCATATATATCTTATAAGGGAAAAGATTTTCAAAATAAATGAAATTTGGTGTTCCTTTAAAACTAAAAGAAAGACAAATGTAGGAAAAGCTGAACAAAGGGATCACATAACGCTCCACA